>JABFEB020000113.1:5169981-5183954 GCA_019775895.2 Stomatorhinus ivindoensis
TGTAGAGAGCGCAGTAAGGGAGTGGTGTGGGAGGACCTGGGAAGGTTGAAAATAAGTCAAGCAGCTGCCTTCTGAATCAGTTGGGGAGATGGATGGATGCAGTGAAATCTGAAGTATTCTGGATCTAGGCTGGTTTGAATTTGGGGACTGCATTCTAATTACACTGCACCCTTCGAAGGTCTATGCAATGAATCTATGGATAAGTTGGGCTGCAATGGATCCAATGGGTGGATCTTTTTCAACTCATCAAAAGGACACATTCCTAGACACATTTAAAGAAATGCAGCCTTGGAAGGATGCAGCCCCTGAATTCAGATTCAGCCCAGGGGTGTTTCTCAATGCCAAGAATGCAGAGATCCTTCTTCGTCATTGCTAGCAATATCAGTGGATAACAACACATTATGCTGTATTTTGTGCAGCAAGACATCCACCAATAGCAGCTGCACAGTACTGTGTGTACAACCGATTTAATAAGCCACAAATAATGCGTAAGTGCCAATAAACAGCATAAAACTACAGCTTTAACTTCTGTTGACAAAGGGTGCAGCCATGTTGGATTCTGGGCTTGGGGTCGATTCCTCTGAGTTCACGAGTCGGAATTCCGACTTGAGCGGATGTTCCAGTTGAAATTTTGGAATGCAGCATTATTACCCGTATTAAAGAAATGCAATACTGAACAGCTTTCAAAAATGGAGTGCCAGGGTACCTTTTCAGTACTGGTATCCCATGTAACACTAATCAGCACAAATTCTGAGATATTTGACAGAATTCTCTCTGACATCAACATTGGAAAAATGTGTGTTTCCAGCAGGAAGGGATGTTTTCTACAAGTTTTCATGACGTTTTCCTCAAAATTCTGACTCAGAGAGTGATAATCGAATGTAAGATTAGGCCCAATCCTAAACCGGCCTCTATGCAGGATCATTAAGGGTGTAGTATGCTAGCCGATCTGTACCGTGCCTGAGCACGTTTGGCCCCCAAAGTTCACCTTGTTTGATAAGTGCGATCACTCTGTACCTAAGGGGTGCAAAGGATTTTGTGCTGCCTAGTCTCTGGGCTCCTGAAATAGCTCATGAGTCTTTAACTTAAGTAAGTGGTGTCTAATGCAGGACCGCATCCTGATCTAAGTGAACCTGGAAGTGTGGTGATAGAGAGCTCGGAGCCCCTGGCTCATCTCACCAGGCATCTGCCTTCAGGTGGATCTGTGTCACTTGTGTTCCACTTTAGCTAATAACAGTTGATTCTCAATCCATGGCTTAGACTGGAGAGCCCCATTTTAACAAGCTAAAGTTGAGTTGTCCACCTTTAAGCAAATATTAAATGGAGAGGTATATTTAAATCCTTTTTTCCCAAATTAATTCTCGCACAGTCTGGTGTGCGAGCCTTTTTTTAAAATGAAATTGCTTGAAGTACAGGCGGCTTCAAAAAAAAAACATACACACACACACACTTGCATGTTAAAGATTCAGATCAGAATCATGCTGACCCAATGCAACACTTCGTTCCCTCAAGAGTTCTGTAGCTATTGCAAGATGAACGGTGCCCTATTATGCACAGTGTGCTGGGAATTTTATAATTGATTTGAGCCACAGTGTGTAAACTGAAACTAGGGACAGTTACCTAGGCGTCAGAAGTAAAGTAGTAGTATATGATATTCCCAAAACTACTGCCTACAGTACAAAATATCTTTTAAAAGTCTCCAGGGATCAATCCATCCAACTGTGCCTTAAACTGTTCAGATAAGTGGCAATATATGTCAGACACAATAGTTTATTAAACTGATGAATAGATTTTTGTCATTTTGAAAAAAAATTTGCACAATAGGGCTTTGTGCTGGGGGCAATTGTGGCCAGAGGCAAAAGAGTTTCATCACAAAATCTGCTGTTACATAGATTACTGCAGAGAGGAGACGATCACTTTCTCATGTTAAGCACGTTGTAACTGGTGGCGCAATCAGATCATTTTGGCTAATAATTCGTAAAGTTAATCTTTCCAAGTTATGACATGTCTATAGAGTAGCTTACCAAAATATCTTTACCATCACATTGTGCTGTTAAAGCTTTCAGGTTCGTGCAGCAGGGTATGCTTGGTTCTTTAAATCCTTGCTTTATATGTCATACTTATTAGAAAAGTAACTGAAAAGTAACCGAAAAGTACATTTTTACAGTAAATCCTTATTTAGGACAGTCAGTTCATTTTTAGCGAAGGCTGTTCGGTATCCCTCATTGGTTTTGACCAGCACTGATTCAGTGTCTAAAAAACCCAGTTTGTTCAGTTGGAAAGTTACGCAGAATCTATGCTGACTCCCAGTTAGTCTTAATTTATGAAAAAGGGGAACAGTCTGCCACCCCGGGACTGTCTCAGACAATGATAATTTTACGTATAGCAACTAACATTCCAGAAGGTGTCTCTATATTCCTAAAACAGATTTCATCCCAAGTAAGAACTACATCTACACAAAATGACACATTTTTTTTTTATCTGAGCTAAAAATGTACATGTCTGAAAGATGACTCAAAATAACACAATGAATAAAAAATTATATGTGCAAAAGTTTGACTGAAAATAGCATCGGTAATGAAGAAAAATATATATCTGCAAAACTCTGACAAACCACTCTTCGTAATGAACAATTTAGCTGGCAGAAAATCGTCTATAGCTTGTCAAGTAAATTCCCTGTTAATTCCTAGTTGCCAGCGTTAGAATTCTTAATATAATTCTTAGTATTCTTAGTATAATGTACAATCCAGCATCACAGTTAAACTGCTAATGTAATAACAACTCACTCTTTTTCCACTGAGTGGCCTAAAAGTAATTATTTAACAACAATAAAATTCTGTTTTAGAGGAAGAGTAAATGAAAACACCAGCAATATGAATATGTGAAGAAATTACCTCTACAGATAAATAAACCTGCTGAGTAACTAAGGAAACCACCTCTACATATGAATATACCAACTGCATACATGTATACATATGGAGACACCACCTGAGCCCATAAAGACCAGACATGCACATGTAAAAATGCATTTTACTTGCACTTATAGAGCTGCTGTGTGTTTCTTCCAGCTGCTAAAGAAATGAGGCAGGACAGTTTGAGTGTGATGTGTCAGCAAAGGGCGTGATTGTGATCTATAAAGAAAATCACAATGCGCATTTCCTCTTTCCACCAGTAATTGCACTATACTGAAGGTCATTAATTCCACATTGTTTTATCCCTATTAAAGACAGCACAAATATGCCAGTTACCATGCTTTCTTCTCTCCGCCAATTATGACCAAACAAGAAGCTGGTTATCTGACTCCCCATTGTCCTTGACAAAAAAGACATCATTAAATTATACTGAAATGTTTGAATATTTAGTAATGGAAAAACTGGTAACACTTTACATAAAGAGGTTATATATAATGCATTAAAGTCACCTTCATAATGCATTATAATGCATTCATGAAGTATTATAAACACGGCTATAAATATTTATGAAAAGGCATAACACATTACAGTATCTATAATTCATTATGATGATTACTTTAAATGGTTACTGATCACTTTAAATGGTGTTACTGATTTTTATTTTTAATTTTCCAATGAAAAACTGATATGTAACTAATTGCATAGTAGGTCTTGTTTTTCAGAGTCAGGATTAAAGAAGAACATGATCTCACAGTTGGGATCAAAAGGTTTACCACTGGGATTAGTGGATGTTTCAAGGTGTAGGAATGCTGAGAATCTGAGTACGGGCTTGAAAAAGGCAGAGCAACTATTAGAGCTAAAATCGAAGTGAAAGACACATTGTTTATGTTTTTGGGGAATTAAATTCAACAGAGAAAACCGGTTATGAGTTAGCATGTCCATGCACACATCTCCTGAAAACACCTGTTTATTCCCCTTTACAGTTATTAATAATTTCATAGTTAATGTCTGATGGGAACAGCTATTTCCTGCATTGCACCAAGAAGATGCATTCCTCTGACGGGCTTCTGTTAGCACAGTTTTGCTCACAGAGATGCATGATCTTAGAGGGTGAGATTGGCTTATTTATTTATGAGATTGCCCTTAATTGGTTTCTCTGGATCCTTCGCCTTCTTTCCCCTAACCCAATTAAAAAAACTGCCTGTTGAGAATATACAATATGCTGTGTTAAAATTCAGCAAATGCTACAGTCATCCGCAGCCTGTCATGCTCCTGCCATCTGCACTGATGACGGGCAGGGTAACATGGTTTTCCTTGTGGACAGCAGAAATATTCAGAAATGTGCATTATACGCTTTTGATCAATGTGTAACACTCCTTTTATAGTGCCTATGGTAGGGGATAGTTTGGAGAAAGCGGCTATTAAATTCTGAGTCTTAACTATTGGTCATTGCTTTCCTGTGATTCTGTAATGTGTGCAGAAATACTGAATGGACATTGGATTTAGTGACAGTAAAATTGCCGGGTGTCAGGTTTTGATGTTGGTATCCTGGTCCTACAGATGACAGCTGTAGCATTTAGATACATATTTCTGTCTGCCATTGGTGTCGTCAGTGTCTCTATTGGATTTCATCTTATCCTGGTCAAGCTTCTCTGAGCTACGGGTTCACGATACCAGCTCCCATCATAAGGGACGCTGTGACATCCATGTAAAATCTCTCTTCTTCTCAAAACATCAAAGAAGTCAGCACTCATGCCTGAAAGTTTCTGTCCTTTTTAATTTGTTACTCGAGAACTGGGATTAAAATGGCCTTCATATTCTCTCTGAATTATATGTAAATGACAAAAAAGAAAAAAAAAACTGCACCATCATATAACATGAAATGTTTTATTGGTTGAAGTTCCTTTTCATATAATAACAGTACAACAGAAGTTAATGCAAAAATACTGCATTTTAGTCTTAAAGCCACTTGTTTTGACCTGCACATTTAGGGAAATTATAGTTATAATTAATATGCTTCAGGTTATGAAAAGCAGGAACCGCTTGTGCCAAACCTGAAAATAAGGTTATCAGTTATACAGCACCAATCTGCTAGCCTTGTTTAAAACTGTACAAGTAAGGCCTAGGAAACCAAGGTAACAAAGGGTTAGCTAAAAGAAATTATACAATCTGTTTTAAAAATGACACTGAATTCTTATTTGAGGGTTAGACTACACAGCTGTTTATATGCAGGTGTTCTCTAAAAATAATTTGCCAAATTTCTTTTAGTTTTATTTAATTCGTAACTTCAAATTGCACAATGAGACAACAAAAAAACCACATCAGTTTACCCATTTATTAAATAATACTTGAAATATCAATGCCAGCCAGTTTATTTTTTACAAAATAACACTGCCATACAATACCCAGACACTGGCATATTTATTAGGATGCAGTGAAACCTGTGAACCATATCAATTCCTCTACTATTACCACTGCTATTATGGTTATTAATTTGTTATTGTCTCCGTGACAGTAACCAGGAGGAGGGACAAGAATAGGGATGGATTTGATGCTGTACTTTAAGTAATCTAAGAAATAAACAATTAATCAGACTATATTTCAAGAAGACTTCTATCTGAAAATCTGTTTCATTTATTTTTGAGATAAGCATCCACGCCTATAATGGTGTATTTTGTCAGCACCCACTGAACTGAGGTATCTCCAACTGCGTAGGTCTGCTGACATTCTTACTGCAACAGAAATAAAGCAGATTTATGTCATAGTTCTCACATTGTTAGCTGGCTCAATTAGGTCTGTGCAAAGTATAGTATATATAATAGAAACAAGCCAGACTGTGGACAGCTGGTCTGCGCTGAGGACATGGACAGGCAGACCCACGTCCTCGTAGGACACGCGGGAGCAAGGGGCACAAAACACCCCGAGTGAGAGTAGGATGATTTTCCAGTGTTAACGATTCCTGCTTTAAGCCAGCACTGGGGCTCTGTAGTGACCAAAGAGAAGCACAGGCCATTGAAAGTGCTTAGCACAGCTGGGCTGCAGCACAGTGGCTAGATCTGACACAGAAGCATTGATCATAGACTGTAGGCCACTGCTGGACATCTCTGCATCCAACCTCCTGTTACTTTTGTGCTAGTCCTTGTGTCCGGAGTTTCTGTAAACAGGGGAGCAGTGATTGGTATGTTACTGCTAGGTGTTTGCGCCTGGGCAAAACACCAAAATGCTGCAGGCGTTTTCTGTTGTCTGCCAGTGTTTTTGTCTGGCGTGCATCCCGAATTCCTGGGGACACGCTTGCTACGTGTTCTGTATTTATAGCCATAAATGCCTTTTAGGAGAAAATGCTGATACTGCGAAGACGCGCAGACCCAATACTGAATTTGACAGTAAAGGCACACTTAAATAACGCTAAAGAGTTTATTGGTGATTACTTGTTCTTTAAAGGTAAAACAAGTAATGGAAATGTCAAATAGAATACAGTGGTACCTCAGTACTCAAACTCATTAGAACTCGAATTTCTTAAAAGTCGAACCAAGCAGTTAAAAAAAAAGACCTAGAACTCGATCTGAAACTCAGAAGTCGTACTGTGAACGCCGACAACTTAGACAACTTAGGCACGTGGGGAAGTGAGTCACGCAGCACATCTCTCAGCGGAAACAAAGGGTAACACTTCAGTCTCAGCCTCGCATTTGCTGTGATAGCATCGTACATGATTACACTAGCTGAATACATATGTTTAGACAGTAAGAATACATTTAGACAATGATAGACAATATTAGTAATTATTATATAATTAAATACATTTTAAAATAAAGATTTCTTATTAATTATTTTAATATCATTAATAATAAACCATTCATACATTTGACTATAATAATTTTGTTGTACCAAGCGGGGATGGAACGGAGACAAAGGCGTAGATGTCAGGGTATCGAGGAATACTGGCTTTAATTACAGGTAAGGCAGGCAAAACACAGATGGACAATACAATGACCAGACTGGGGAAACAATGCGGACTAAAGACAGATGACTAATGACAAAAATAGCTGATCAGACGGGGATTCTACACAGGGTTAACGAGGAGCATGGCACACGGAAGGAGCAGATGATCGGGGCACAATCTTTACACATTGTTTAATTGAAATGAAAAAGTCCATTTAATACAAAATCAAATCAGATAGATCTAAGCTATCCAAACTGTGGCGAGCATGAAAGAAAGAACTCGACGACACGATTCAGCAAGGATTCAGACGTGTATGTGAATGTTTGTTGAGGCCAGTGTTGCCAACTATTTCCAATGAAAAGTAGCTAAAGCCTGCTCGAAAAGTAGCTAAATCTTGCCAGATGACCTCACAGACTAATTTGCATGACAGTGACGTCATCACGTAGTATCTGACAAGCGTAAGCCCGTCATGTCTCTACTCTCTGAGGCGCCGTGTATTATAGGCCTATTATATTAAAACATTGCATCCAGATGCACAATAAATAGGTTCTTATTAACATATTACTTTGCTTGATGACATCACTGCGTAATCGCAACTCAGAACTACATCTTTATGTAGTATACAAAATAATTAATGTTTTCTCAAATTGACTGGCTGTCTCAGCAAAAACATTATTTGAAATATGTCCATTTAGATTTGTATGAAACATATAGTTGACTATTAGTAAAAGTAATACAAACACATTCTGATAAGAATTTTATATTTTTAACACTGATAATGATAATGACCAGCTACAGTAACTAAATTTTAACTGTGGTTACTCTTAATTAATTCACTTAAAAATGTGAAATGTGCGCTACTGCTGTTGCAATCAGCCATCAAATTTTGCTGTTGCAGCTGTGCCTGGCTATTTAGACCTTATTTAGCCCCACCCCTGCACTCTACTGAGTGAAGCCTGCAGCCACTGCTCTTTTGAGTCATTTTTTTAAAATTGCTAAAAGTAGCCAAATGAATGTTAAAAATCGTTACATTTGTTGCTAGGTGCTTTTTGAAAAAAAAAAGCACCTGCTAGGGTAGTTTGAAAAGTGGCTAAATCTAGCAACAAGTTGGCAACACTGGTTGAGGCGGTTATCTAATGGAAATTCCGATTTGAGTGACATTACATCCAACAATCTCCCGTTCGAGCTACCACATCTCGGAACAAACATGGCTGCCTCCATGAACACGCTGCTGCTTTATATTTTAGCAGATTTGGAGTTTTTTCCAAGAGGCAAACAAATAAGAAACACAAACTAGTCAAACCACATTAAAAGCTTTATAAAATATTTTAGCACATTCATAGCAATATTCTTTTTTCGAGAGGCAAACTGTCATGACCCGCCCGTCAGAGCCTCCTGTGTGCCACGCCCCCCCTCGTTACCTCGTGTCTGTTCCCAATGGAAACCAGCTGTCGTCTATTTCGTATCCGATTGTCTTGTGCTTTTAGTCTGTGTCTCAGTCAACCCCAGTCTGGTCCGTCATTTTGTTTGTTAGCTTTGCCTGTTTGCTTTGTTTTGCCGATCTGGTTTGGTTTCGTTTTGTCCTCTCTGTATCCCGTGCTCCGTCACTCGGAGAATAAAAGCCCCGTTTTCGACTTCGCTGCCACGAGCCTGCTTCCTGCTGTCCCGACCGGCAGCGCGGTCGTAACACAAACAAACTACAAAGAAATCAAAGACACTAACAAGTCTGGTAAAAATCTGAT
Source organism: Stomatorhinus ivindoensis (assembly GCA_019775895.2). NCBI lineage: Eukaryota > Metazoa > Chordata > Actinopteri > Osteoglossiformes > Mormyridae > Stomatorhinus > Stomatorhinus ivindoensis. The sequence continues at coordinate 5,178,576 of JABFEB020000113.1, forward strand.
ATTGCATGATAGGATACTGTTTTGATTGACCTGCTACCCACCCGTGTGAAATGAATTACCCCAACCCCGTAAAATTCCAGAACATTAAAATCCGCCCCGTATCAGGAACTATTTGCGGGTATCCGTCATTTTGGTGCTTGAAACTCAGCCAGTTAAAATCAGGCGGGAATGTCATTCAAAACACAAAAGACCATAAATAAATTAACCCAATTTCTCTGGACCAGCCAACAAGCAGTAGGCCTACTATAGTTCTACAAAAACAAAACTTTTTCTAAAAAGCTTGTTTAGAGCCTCTAATTAAATCAACGAGGGCTCTATTGCAGATTCACCAACTACGTCTGCACAATGGGATCAAGTTGAGTTTTCAAAGTGTTAATTTAATCGATATGATTGTCTTATAGCCAATTGTCGTGGTTGGGGTTTGGAGCTCAGATCCCAGGCAGCACTGACCATAAGGCTGGGGTGAAATCTAGATGGGATGGGGCAATTTAATATATATATATATACAAACTTAGCCTGTCCTCTTAACAGCTCCCACTATGGTATCCCTCCTGGGCTATACAGGGAAATGGTATAATTAATCTTGTTCTTCATTGCAGCCAACTCTGAAAAAGATTGAGCTCTCTGAAGCCCAACACAGAGAAGAACAATTTTAACATGCAGATGAGGAGCAAAATCTGTTACGTGTTTTTCTGCCTAAGGGACAGTACATTAGACTAGCTTAGCTGTAAAATGCAAATTAAGACAGGAACACATCTTACCGTTATCTACTTCTGGGTGTTCAGTAATTGGCACTGTAAAAGCACTTAAAATGGGGAAGTAGCTTTCTAAGTTGGTGCACTTTTGCAATGCACGCCTCTTTGTCTTGGCCTCAGTGCTGAACCCGTGCAAGGTGTATTTGTGAATTTTAGATAGATTAGGCTGACTACAAGACCTAAATGCTCCCAGACCACAAATTAGACCCTCCATTTCCTCACTGGGTCTAGCATCAATGATTGATCGTCATTCGAGATGCTAATGTCACCCAGTCTGCAATGTACCATAGTGACTCATAAGCTTCCGTGCTGGGAAACCATGATAAATTGCAGTCCATTTCAGAGGCTTCGGCATACAAAGGACCACCGTTTCAAGCCATGGTTAGTGACTGCGTTTATGTGAATAAATAAAACAAAAAGCCTTAGTGACAAGTCCCATTATCGCCTTTCCAGTTAAATAAGCAATACATTTTTAACCAAGAACGTGCAATATCGTTAATATATATGTATTTTTTCCATTACTACATTAATTGGAAAATTAAAAGTTCAGTCTACCATATCAGATATTGTTTAAAATTGGTTCAAAAAAGTAATCAAGTGCCATGGTAGCATATCCTGCACGCTAAAATCACCTGACCTTGGCGCTGTAGATGGTCTGATCCAAGCCACGCCGCTGACACTGTGCTGAGTGAGCAGCTTTGAATGGCTAATGGGAAGGGGGGGGGGGTCCCTCAGGGAGACGTCATCCCCTCGATCAACAAAAGCAGCCATTACCGCACCTCATTCGCTGCGGCATTATGTTGCCGGAAAGGCTCATCAAACACCCCAAGTCTGAAAAAGGCACCTAGCCACTTTCTGAATGAATTCTCAGCCTGAATGGACTTTCCAGGAGGAAAACACTGTTTCCAAGGCATAGTTTCCACTGCAAACACCAGGCATTAAAAAAAATGCCAGAATGTGTATTTTTATTATTATTATTATTATTATTATTATTATTATGATTTTTCCTCCACGGACCTCAGATTCAACTATACTATGGAAACGGTGAGATATGAATGGAGAACGGTGTAAAATTACCGCACAGGGCAGCAGAGGTATGAGGAACAAAGTACAACAGCAGTGGCCAACTGTTATTGCTTTTTTATACAGCTGACAATGGGTCTGGAAATGATCCAAACAAACAACAACAAACAAACAAATAAATAAAAAGTTGATGTCCCATCAAATATCAGCACACCTTTAAATGTTGAAGGTACCCCAGTGCAGTGGTTGTGGCGTCACTGGTGATTCTGCAGGAGCAGAAAGCGGGTCTGAGAGGCGGGGCCAGAGTCGCTGCGAGGTGCAGCCAATCACGTGACATTTGATATGAACATATAAAGGAATTAAGAGCTAACTGAACTGGCTATCCATAATGCTAACCCGGGCAATTAGCAGGAATGTTTTGCGTGCCTCCCTATGGGTATGGAGGACAGAGCATCATCTTCATCATCATCTTAAATTTCAAAATGGCACCGTGATCATTTGAATTTAAAGTCTATTTTGACGTACGAATACATTTGCTGTGCCCTGCCATGAGTGAGCGGAGTGATTCCCAATCCGATCTGTGCTGACCCACAGACAGCCCACGCTTTTTCTCCCTCCCAGGTCCCGGTATATCCAAAATGTGGAGAGTCTGGCAGGCGGCTCAGAGGGAGCAAAAACATGGACTGATTGCGGGTCCCTGAGGACTGGATTGTGAAACATTGGGCTGGCGCCTTGTCCTGGGATACTCCCTGCCCTGCACCCTTTTTTATGGAACAGGCTTCAGTACCCTATGACCCTGTATAGGACAAGTGGTATAAGAAGCTGAATGAATGAATCCTGATCCTTCCCAGAGACTCCTCCACCAGCCGCATAATTACATACAGCATGTAAAAATAATGGCTGAACAAAGTAGCAGAATATAGGAAAACACTGAATGCCAAAGCCGTTGCCCAGGCTGACATTGCTCTGTGAGGAATGTGAAATGTGTTTGACATTTAACCCAAGATGCCTTTTCCTTTAACATTTCACGGACCTCTTAAACACTATGCTAACCTTGACGTGGCCACTAGGATGACTGTTAGATGCTATATCTGCCAGGATGTAATTGATGAGTGGCGCACAGTCCCTCAAGGACGAAGTAATGAGGGTTTTAGTCTATCACATCAATAAAATAGCCATTTCACGCTTAAAGTGTATTATGTCAAGTACAATATCTCTAATTCCACACTTCCTGGCTACACATCGTTTGCACCCAAAGGATAGTTTTAACCAAACAGGAAGGTAACTGATGTCTATCTTCTCTGTTATTTCTGAAAAGAAAAGCGTGATTTCATGCTAAAACTATAGAGTAATTGGTGTCATTTCTGAACTTTACTATCCTTTGATACTATCATTTGTAGGCAAGATAGATGCAGGAAAGAATACAGTCCTTTTGGAGTAAGAATTCATTATAATATATTTCCATTCCAGTCGTTTTGCTGTAATATGAATGATATGAGCCAATTTAATTAAAAGCTAGACTGAATCTTTTTCTAACCTCCAAAATCCCTTTAAATATGTTAACGCATTTTCCAGGATGCCATTTGAACACCGGAGAAGTGGGTCAGGCGATATGGTGACACTGATGACATTTGTTACGATGTGTGACCTTTTAAACATTCCTGAGATCTAAAGCCTTCTTGTATTCCTACAGAACTAATTTTCAGAAATGGCACAGTTACATGAAACAAAAAAATCATGACAGAAAAATGAACGAGTCATGACACATTTCATACCCACACACCAAAGCCCTCCCACCCCCCATGGGCAGTAGTGGACACTGTACCATTATAATGGCCCCACAATATCAGATGCTTATTATAACTTGGGACTCGAGGTTTCATTTTATCTTAATTTCTTAGAAACAGTATTTGTTTTTGCGATGCCTGACCTCACTGTTATTTTACAATTTCTGTTAGACAAGATTCAAGATTATATATATACATGTATATATGTATAAGAATATCACGTACATAGCCAGTAAACTGCATGTAAATGGAAGAAATGGAGATAAGAAGGTGAGTGAATTTCTGGAACTTATCCTGAACAAACCTTATCAAAATAAAAATCAAAAACAGCCGATATGGACAGAAGTCACCTGTGGATCACCCACCCACAGTGAAGCCTTCGCCGATATCTGCTTCAGGTGAGCAGGCTGTTCTGACTTCAGAAGGTGTACAGAGCAGTAGCCAGTAGCCTTAGCAGACCTTCTCCTTCCCTGACAACCCATCATGGGAAGCCGCTAAAGCATATGGTCAGCGCCCACCAGGGGGCGCACATCTGTCAACACCAGTATCTTCAGTTCTCGCCCTTTAACAGTTGGATGATTGCAAGTAATCTCCCTACCTCAAGCACACAAATGACCAACTAGGGTAGCTCAAGACCCTTGCATTTTCCTAACCTCCATTAAATATGAGGTAACATCAAAGTCATTCCTAACTGGACATCTCTGTAAGAAGCCTGGTATCACTGCTAAGAAATGCCGGTTGCTAGGAACCCATGTTTTTGACTCAGATGATCAGTGTGCTAAGCATGCGGTAAACATCGCTGTATGTAGCAGTTGACAGAGATGGGCTCTCTGTGATTAGAAATAATTCCCAAATAACACTGATATTTGTCCGATTTTCCAAAATGTGAAGCCATAAATTCATCGACATTCCAGGTGAAAAATAGCATTTTCAGCTGTCAAGAACGTGTCCAGGAGAACACAGCATAAGCTCGGAGCAATCCATGAGTAGGAGAGCAGGCTGTTGTAGGGGACTAACACAAGTTAACACTCACAAAGCTACACTGTCACACTCTAAATTAACCCACTTCTCACATCATTGTATACATGAGTTGCATATTCAGAAACATGGATTTGACTTGCCTATTCAGTTGGCAGTTTTTTTTCCCCCTCAGAATTACAATTCGCAGACACCGTTAATTGAAGGCTTTCGTGTTGAGCGACTGGGCTGTGGATTTTACATCTCATTGCATCTATATTCAGATCGTAGGACGCAAATCATGGGACGCATTTATTTTTAATCGCGAGCCATGACACGGCTTGATGAATTGACGCCACTTCTCTCCCACTGCTACCGGAGGCGATGACAAGTGACCTTCCCTGGGTCCTGAGCGGCGGGAGTCGACACCGTTGAGGTCATTGATTGAATGCGCAAGGGAGTCTCTCCACACAGAGAGAGCGTGGCCCCCGCCCCCTACCCTCATGCCGTCGCTCTCCTAACACCGAGGCCAAAGACACGACTGCGTTGACATCTGAGACATCTAATTAGAGGGTGCGACACAGATTCCGTACAGAATGCTGAATGGAACGGTTGCCTGCAGTCCCGCTGGCATTACCTTTGCTGGTGGGTTGGATCAATATTGTCTTGCTTAATGAGGGCTTCTGATAAATGGGAAGTCAACACACTCTGCTACCCGCCCCCCTCCTCCCGTGACTCCCACTCAGTTCGACAGACAGGTACCACAGCACCGAACTCCAGGGTCCTTACAGCATGCGATCGCAACACAAGGTAATGCATTTTACAAGATGCGGGGGAGTGAAGGGTACGATTAAAAT
>JABFEB020000113.1:5188912-5201997 GCA_019775895.2 Stomatorhinus ivindoensis
CCCCCCCCCCCCCCCCCCCTCCCGCAGAGATGTCCTGCTTGGACACAAAAGCCGGTAAATGCCACCCAACGCAGCCCTGTTCCAACTGGATCCAGCCACGGAATGGCACCAGACCGCCGAGGCCCTGACAGGGCGCTAAAGTCTGGCCCGCTTAAAGAACAGCAGCACTGTACCGCGCCCCCGCAAATTAAGAGTTCGCTGAGCAGCGCAGGTCCTCGTGGGAAGGCCCGCTATACTGGCGCGAGGCGGTGGTGATAGGCTGGCAGGCCACGCTCGCGCATCACATCATGCCATGTGCGTGGCGCTAAGTAGGACGGATGATGACAGCTCTATTTTCAACCTGGGCCTGTCACCAGCTGCCACATGTCCCGTCTCTGTTTATCCTCCTCGGACTTCATTTTCATGTCATACCAGAGACCTCTTTACATTTTTTTTCTTCTCATGTCTTTGCCATAGTTTTATTTCTTTATTCCTTTAGCTAACACATAGATAACTCATGACTGGCTTACAGCATTCTTTTAATTTTCTTTACTTACATGTTGCACAATATCTATAACGGTATAAAAATCCATCTGTTTGGGCTTCTTTCCCTGAACTTCTAGTTTTAAAACTTAAATCTAGACGCTGAATAAAAACTGACAAAAAAATTAAAATAATATAAAACTTAATCAATTAATTTCTAAATTTACCGGTGGATTTTCCTCCACTCCCACTGTCCTTTTGTCACGCTGTTTGTGACATTCATGTTGATCTTGAACTTTGACCCATCTGCAGAGCTACATTTGTAGCTTAATTTGCAGTCTGGTGTGTGAAATAAACTCCTACGTTAAGGAGATGTATCGAGACATTCCTGGGGGGATTGAAGGCATATCCCCTGTGGAAAACATAAACATTTTCCTGTGCCTGAGAAACACAACAGTGAGCAGAACACAGCAAGGGAAATAATGTGCTTTTTTAATTGGGATCCCTGGATATTAAAACGTTGAGTATGGGTAGACTGTTGGAATAATGAGAAAATAACTTGCCTTTATTCCCTCCTAGACTGCAAAATAATGCAAATATCTGAACAACATCATGTGCTTGGTGACATTAGAATATTTAAAGATATATTCCTATGCAGAAAAGCATAGCTGTGTATTTTTTGTATATATTGTTATCAAAAAGTAGATTTTCAAAATATGATACAAACTAAATAAGTGTTACTCAGCAGCCCCGCAACACTGAATAGGATAAGCAGCAGCAGAAAATGGATGGATGGATGGATGGATTGATGGATGGATGGATGGATTGATGGACAGATGGATGGATGAATGGATGGATGGATGGATGGGTACTCAGCAGCCTACATGACGACATCTCTGTTTCGTGGATTTTAGGTGAAGCACTAGGGTGAGTAATAAAAAATAATCAAACCTTAAGCAGGATAATAGGGTGACCTTATGGTGAGCACATTAGCATTTAGCCAGCTCGGTTACAATCTCCCCAGGTGATATTCCAAAGTGCATAAACTGTCCCCCCTCTGAATACTGAGGTGCAAACTAAGAGAATGATCAAAATGAAGGTATAAAGGTATAAAGCTGATGCCAAGCTTCTTTTTTCCTCCAAAGGAAAACTTTATTTTGCAGTTTGAAAAATAGGTTAAAAATTTCTTGGTGATATCATTTATCCAGTTAGAGGCACACTTTATCCATTTAGGGATGCTGTGGACCACAGCTTATATCCAGAAGCACAGAACATTAGATGGGGAAATCCTTACACAAAGACAATGGATTCCCGGCAGTAAATTATTCAGCTGTGAAAAGCTCTACTTGAATGAAAACGATTCGGTGACAAAATGCAAAGACTTGAAGCTTGTGCGGTGTGAACCATGACGACTGATGACGTGCAGGTCTGCCTTCAGGAAGGGACAAAGGGCGATGGAGCCCACCTCCCAGTCATTGGGGTGAATGGAAATACCGGGAAGGGGAGGGGGACTGGGACCAGGATTTGTGAACATTTGGAAGTGTGTTGACCTGTTTTTGAACAATCCACTCAGGATTCCCAGTTGGAACCATCCTAAATGTTCCCCATTATATAAATTATAAAACATTATCAATTATAAAACATTGGGGTGGGCATGGCTGAGCCAAAGTAATGTAATGAATTCACTCAATTCACCTTTACATTTTTTTATATGTATTAAATTCCACTCAAGTAAGGCAGATTATGCCCGTCAAACATATATTTGTCAAGGGGCTAACAAGTTCACAACTAGACTAAGCTTCCAAATTCATAAATTCTCCTGTTTTTTCCAGGGACATGAAAGCTGATTGGCCCCCAAAGTACCCCCTCCTCTGTCACTCACATATCATTGGCTAAGGTTGGCTCCTCTGTTTTAATTATGACCCATCTTATGCCTCCACCTTAAAAGTTCTAAAATCATCCTAGCTTCTCTCTACTGTACCTTTGGCCTCCCCAGTACACTTACCCAGACCCTGATGTCTGGCCATGCCCTTCCATGACCCAGAACCAGTTAAAATTTTCACATATGTACCCCCCCCCCCCATTGCTCACTGTAGTACAGCTGTCGATTAATTTCATGCACCATTTTTGTTAAGCCTGTCACCACTCCCGCCCCCATTCGTTCCTCCCCCCCTCTTGTCCCATGGTTCTGTTTGCTATCTATCATTTTTTTTCCCGGATTGCATTCCGTTATTTCCATGGTCTCATAAGAACTGAGTCCCTCACAGAGCGATGTGCTTAGGGATTTCGGTCTGCGGAGGCCGCGGTTATATTGTATAATCTGACACCTTTTTGGCTTCTGAAGCAAACTGATTGGCCAGCACAGAAACCACGTTCAGGGAGGGATGCACGCACTTCACAGCCTCATCGGGTCACTTTGCCTGTCATCCTCTCCTTTGTTGGCATTATAGAGAAGGAATGAGAAAGGTTACTGCACTGATTACGGAGTTTAATTACCAGGATAAAGACAGTTCACAAATTTGATTAGGCCGTGAGCAGGCAGATTCATTTTCATGAACTATTTATCAGCCTGATGTGTTATCAGTGTTATCGCTCCCCAGTTCCTTTCATTTGTATTCTATGCCTCCAATTTTAAACTTGAAATGCCAGGCAATTAAAATACAAATACGTGCGGGGTGACACCACAGATTTTAGCGATCCCCTTTTATTTTCCCTGCATATTACTATATGTTAAAATGTCTCATAGTCAGGCTCATCGTTGCCATACTTGAGCTTAAAACTACACGCCTCATCTTTGAATATATGTAAAAGAAAGACATGTGTTGTTTCCAGTCAGAGTGTAATGTGTTAATTAATGACAGATCCCCGGCCGCTAATCCTGGATTTAAAGGAATGTGCAAGTTTAATGTGCAGGATTGCTGTGAGCATGAAGTCTCCTGTTAAGCACAGCGGCGGTGGTTCTGTGATTAATACTTTAAGAGGCACACCTAGCTGACGTTTTGTCTCTCACTAACCACGCACTCCTCTGGCCAGTCTCAGCTTTAAATGAGATTTTCTCCACCACGTCTGACACTCCTTTAGAAACAGAGATTGAGGAGACGAGTGTGACCCCTCCCCACACACAAATCTTTTCTGCCATGATTCACATAGAAACTGCCAAAAAAAGAGCATATTTACTGCCTCTCCACCCTGCTGTTATATCCTACAAAGACAAAACACAGTAACTAAGCTGAAGCTAAAATGGAGAAGAATAGTTTCAAAGGTTTTTGATTGTCCACCCATATGTGTACTAGGTAGGGAATTGCGTAGAGATATTTTGAAATGAGGCAAAACAGAGCCAGTTTTATGGACCAAATGACAAAGGGACAATCCACATTGCAGCTCAAACAAAGAAAAGGACTTTATTTTAACTAAAAAAAAAACAAGAAACAAAATGAACCATGAGATTTGGTAAATAGAAAACAATGAACTAAAGCAGGGAGCAACACAGGTACAAACACAGCAGTACAGGGGCAAACACAAGGACATCAACATGGGAATAAACACAGCAGTACAGGGACAAAATACAGGAAAATCAACACATGTACAAACACAGCAGTACAGGGGCAAACACAGGAATATCAACACATGTACAAACACAGCAGTACAGGGGCAAACACAGGAATATCAACACAGGAACAAACACAGGAATATTAACACAGGAACAAACACTGCAGTACAGGGGCAAACACAGGAATATCAACACAGGAACAAACACAGCAGTATAGGGGCAAACACAGGAATATCAACACAGGGACAAACACAACGGTACAGGGGCAAACACAGGAATATCAACACAGGAACAAACACAGCCGCTTAGAAGCAAACACAGGGACAATGACCAGCTGAAGACTAAAGCAAGGGTAGGCACTTAAACACAGACTTGAAGACTAAACAAGAGACACGTGTGGGCAGCAACAATCTCTCGGAACAAGCACAGGTGAGGCTAATCAACAGATTCAAACACTGGGAAACACTGGGAACAGACAAAACAGAACATAATAAAATGAGACACAAGTAGGAATAAACAAAGGTACAAAACAAGGAGCCTTACAAAATGCATCAATACATAACAGTAATGAACCAAAACCAAAAATGAAATAAAATACATGGTGAACCTGACCCATGACAAAAGAGGAAGCTACACAACAGTCACCTGCTTAACACGTTAAGTCACACGAAGGTCAGGGAACCAGGGAAACACACTCAGAGCTAAGGACACAGGATGGCCAGCGACACCTGCTGGCCAAACAAGGAACAGACATACTGATGGGGTAGGACAGAGAATGATCTTGACAGCCGATTTCAGTGATAACTCACTTAATAAAATATCGAGTGATACTGTTATCCCTCTATAGAGCAGTGCTGCACACAACTCTTCATCATCTTCTGAGTCCATTAATAAAACCTGTAATAATCTATGCACAATGCTGCCAAAATCAAGTTTACTCATAATATCCAATTCTGTAGAATTTAAAGAATGGGAAATTAAGTATCCTGTCCAGGGTGCATGTTATCCTTGTGCCCTTTGCTGTCTGGGAAAAATTCCAGGACTCCCCACCATCCTGATCTAGATGAGTGGTTAGAAGTTGGATGGATGGATGGATGGCACTTTTACCTCACACCTCCAGGTTTTGTAGCTTGAATCATGCCTCTTTTGTCCATGTGTGGAGTTTGCATATCCAAAGTTTCCTGGGACAGCCTGCAGCACCCGTGGGTCCTGTGTTTGATATGTACAGCAGAATATTGTTCCGACTAAAGCCTTGTACTTTCTTCTGAAAACCAGCACTAACCAAAGGAGAACAAGAGGACTCACTCACAGCAAGGCAACAGCCTTGGAGGTTTCAGAATGCATTAGTATATACCGAGGGATAATAATAATAATAATAGTAATGTTTATAACTTCACCCAAGTACAGCTTCTTTGTGAATGCTGTGAAAGGTGCTGTGTAAAAATGAGTTATTGTTGTTGCACCCATATATGGCTCAAGACCCCCCCACGACCGTGAATAGGGCAAGAGGTTACAGATGGATGAATAATAATATTAATAAACAATCAATTGTGATCAGCATACATCAGATACAAATGTTGCTATCACTTGTCTGCCTGAGCCTGCTCAATCAGTCGTGACCTATGTATCTTTTTTTTCTTTTTACTTTCACTTTGATGAAGCTATTAATACACATAAGAATGGCTGAGGTCTGTCTGTGGCTGTAATGACCTTAATGGGGGAATCAGTGGAGTCCTGCACATTCATTTCTGCTAGAAGGCTGGAGGAGCCTCTGTAGCTCTTATAAAACCATGCCCCAAATAAAGTAAACCTGCTGTGGGAAGATAGTGAGAAATTTCTGCTGAGTCATGGCAGAGACTTCAGTGAAGGCCAGCTCTCGTCTCCGTGCAGTTCCGCGGGGGCCGTCCACACAACGCCTGCCAGGGACTGTAATTGTACTTAAAGCTCTTCCACAGGGACGAAAGACGACAGGATTAGGTCTGACCTTATGGGTGATCCGGGCCTCAGCACAGATTCCATTACCATTGTAAATATTCCCAAGTCCTTGAATTGTCAGCAACCTGCAGACATGCTCAGCAATGGACGTGAGCTGTTTTAACTCCAGAGCAAGGGTGCAGCTTGAACCGACACTCATCTCTTTTATTCAGTAGAAGCATTTAGGGTCTGTCACTTAACAAATTTCTTGTGTAATTGCTATTGCTTTAACATATGCCTCGATTCGTTCCAGAATGAATGATATTCTTCCCAAGGTATAGATAGCTACATGCGATCGTATAGTAAGGACTTAGGGATGCTTTAGGGAGGTAAACTCAGGAAGACTATGCATAAGTAGCAGGCAGAGGTATGTGCAGGAAGTTTCAGCTCAGTTGTCTTCCATATATAATTTGTCAGCGTGTTCTGAAAGTGAGTTTACTGAGTATTCATGACTATAGCTTTAACAAGTATGTGGAAACAAAAACTTACTTCATAAGCGTGTTTGAAATTAAAGTTAATTTCCAGTAAATGTAACTGAATTCTGCAATATATGTTTTAGTACTATTATTTGCAAGAATGTCGGTATGTGCCACTGTATGTTCTGTAGTTTCAGTTATGCCTAATTAGATTTATACTATTTAATCGGTTCACTTGTTTCATTACTATATAAATGTAAAATATACAAAGAAGTGTTCCTTTTTATTTTTATTACTGTTATTTTATTGTTGTTCATTGGGGCATACACGGTAAAACCAGGATTTAGTGGTAAATAAAATGACTGGCAAAGCAATCTGAGCATTGTGAAAGAAGGATAGGAGACATATTGAAAGCAGGTTTCCACAAAGGTGTGGTATCCCTAATCAATTAAGCAATTAACATTCCATTGTGCAATTAACATTCCATTGTGCAATCAACATTCCAATCTACTCAGGCTCCCATATAAAGCCCCTGGCAGGCCTGGTTGTTCAGTATTTAGCTGCCTTTTGTAGAAGGGTGAATTTCTGAGAGAGGTGGTTGTTGGGCACTTTATGAACGATTTGGCTGATTTGGCTGAGGCCTCGTGTGGAGAGGAGGGGTCATTTGGGGGCTGCTCTCTGTAAAAGTGCGTAGATATTGGCTGTGACGTCCGCGTTTCGTTTCGAGACACATGGCGGAACGGATGAGCGGCTCTGAATGGGTAGCCTATGCTGGTAGCAGTAGGCAGTTTCACCCAGTGAGTCTGGGTGACAGCGCATAAACCCATTATTATGGCAAAAAATGCAGTTTTGCAAGTAAAGTGGTACAAAAGAGCACAGGCAGTGGGGAGGGGGGAGTCACTGACAGATGAGTCACATTTCATGTGCTCAGCTGGCAAGATAACTGTAAAGCACACCAAAATAAGGGCTTATTTCCTGTTGCTGCCCAGTGGGGGCTGCTAGAGTCTTGGCTGAATATATGCCTACGGAAGCTATTTTGCATGATCATGTTCAAATTATGGTGAAATCTTTCTGTCCCCATCCCCAATACCATGAGCAAACGACCAGGTCAGGTCATGCGCTGGTACAACGCGCTGCCACACCCACCACACAACAAAACGCTCAGGATCCCCATTGGCCCCAACCCCCCCCACCCCCCAGGCCGACACGCAGTCCAGTCCCTTGCCCCACTAGTGCCCAACCGCTTCATCACCAAATGATTAATTAATAATGTCTCCCAGTAGAATGTTCCCTGTGATTTAAAGCTTCAGACGCTGCTGCATTCAATGGCGAGTCATGATGCTGGAAGCTCTGGGCTCTTGTGATGCTTCTTGGCAGATGTTCTGTACTATGAGGTATTTAGTATAAAGCAGGTCAAATGGTCTCTCTGGACACACATGCCCATACACCTGCAAGACACTGTATACATCAGCTTGCTTAAACATGGAAAGATAATCTTGTTCAGGGAGAGTCCCATGAGTTATAGGGTAACCGCTACCCAGAAAAAACTCCATGGCATCTTCCCAGAAGGTGCCAATGTAACATTAATAAAATTATTTATCAACCTTTAACCAATGTATCTTACCTTGTGAAACACATAAAGCTGATACTAATTCTGAAAGGATCCTACAGAGCAAAGGTTATGTGTATCTTAACCGAAGAAGCCACCCAAACCCATCAACTGAAATTAAGGAATTGTCCATTGCACTGTACAGCATGTCTGTAAATAATATATTTCAATGTTTATCGTGACTTATGGCACTGTGTGATGCTACTAGCTTCTTCTAAACTGTACCTGGGGATTGGCACAAAAAAGGAAGTTGAGTAACATCTACACCAGCAATCAACAGTGTTCAAAATGTTCTTTTGTGTAAGATGAAGGCAGCTACTCTTTGGCGCCCCCGGGCAGAGCAATGGCAACCTTGTGATGTTGCATCTTACAGTTTATCATTGAGGACCGCTCTGACCCATATTCAATGTGTTTGTTTGTTTGTTTATTCATTTATCAGTGACTAACGATGACTTTAGGGGGCTCCGTAAGAACAACGTAGGGATGAAACTTAGCTCAAATGTTTCAAAAATGGACAGTATTATTGGGCAGGAGTTAAATCTGCATGTGCAGACGCAATGAATGAAGTGATTGTCAGCGTGAGTACATTATTCTGTCTGCAGTGGACTGACAGCCCATCCAGTGTCTACCCCTGCCTTGTGCACTCTGCTGTCTGCAATCGGATCTTTCCCTCCCAAGCCTGGTACTGGAAAAGTAGGCATAAATGAGCTACTTTTAATAATGAACTATTTTGGTCACATCCGGCCACCCTTGACAGTCGTTGGCTTAAATTAAGGAGTCCATCCTGGCTGGGAGAGACGGCCTGGAGGAGGGTCAGAACCTGAAAAACGTGTCAGCATTTGTGGTGATTCCGCGCACAATAAGTCCCAGAGTGTTTCACTCCAGCACGAGCGGCCTGACTCTCCAGCCCGGCTCGCTGCCCGTCTCCATCTCTACGCCCTCGCCTGCGACACCTGCGGCAACCTCGACAAGGACTGTTGCGGTAGCTGCACAGAGAGAAGAGGTGGTGAGAAGGTCCCTGGGAAAAAAAATAATAATAATAATAATAATGACGTATAACCCGTTTCTAGCCATCTGGAGGCGATAAACTAAAAACATATGTCATGTGGTTTGGATCCTCATAGAAAAGAACAGCTTGGAGTGCATTCCCGGTTGGAGATACGCTTTGCCATGGGGAAGTTTGCTTTGGGAAGTATTTTATAACAATGCTGTATTATTTGCAAACTCCTGAAAGTGTGTGTGAATTTAAAATTAAAGAGATTCTGGAGACAAATGTATTTTCTTCCTTTAATTAAAACCGTAGCTTTGGCTTGAACATTAGGTGCAGACCTCAACCCCCTCCCCCCATTCATTATGACAATATCATAATTTGGGGGGGGGGGGGGTAATGTTGGCTGGTTCTGATTGTAAGGGGGTTACAACCACCCACGCCCTCATAATTTACGCCCATGAGCTTAGCACAGACAAAACCAAAAAAATATCCTCTATTTAGAAATTATAATAAAGGGTCTGTCAATTATATAAATGAAAGGTGTTATTTTTTCTGGGTTTGCTCACTCTTTAGATGCAGTATTCACAGATAACGAGCTGCTTTCCAAGACGTCCACGGTAACTTGAGTTCCCCCCCCCCCCAAAATAATATATTTTTCTTCCTTCCTCCTTTCCTCCCTTCCTTTTATAAAGTGGGTTAAAGCAGTGTAAATTAGCGAGGCAAAGAGTAAGATGGCTCCACCGCAGACCGCTCTGATGGACAGGTCATGGGGGCCGTTTCTCAGGATGTGCCTCGGGAGTGAGCTGTCACAGCCGCCAAATGAGCGAGCAGCCGCGGACCCGGCGCCGTGGGAGCCCGTGCAGCCCCAGCATGGCGGCACCGTGTGTAAAAAGTACTAAAAAATCACTTTAGAATGAAGAGGGGAAAAAAGGATCCTTAATGAAGAGTTTTGAGAACCAAGCCTGGCTTCCTTTAAATTTATTTTTTTCATGACCAGTTGCTGGATTCAAGTGAAGTCAAATCAGGTGAGCTTTGTCATACCATTCATATACAGGTACTTAATGTCAGGAAATAACGTTCCCCCAGGACCATGATGTGAATTTAGTTTTTTTTTTGGATAGGGTGGGGTGGGGGTGTGGTTGTGGGTGGGTGTCGGAGGTTAGGTTGTAGGGAGGAGGTTACTCAGGTATCAAACCAATAGGATACTCTGGGGATGTTTCTCCCCTATTAAATTTAACAGCAGTTGAAAGTATTTTTTTTAAATCATCTTCTATGAGTCATCAAATTATTATTTTCAAGTGGGGTGGGTCAACCACAGTGCTAAAGGGAACGCATCCCGCAGCCGGAGGAAGGCTGTGTGACCTGAGACATGCGCACGGCATGTCGATAAGCGGGCCGTGGAGGAACGCAGTTCGCCTCTTGCAAAGGACCGCTTTGTGTAAATGTCACTCGCAAGCAAACAAACATTAGATCATAAAATTATTACAAACTCATTTTAATAACATAAATAAGGTCAGCTCTGTAACAGGTTATGCAAATAATGAAAAAAAGGAGGTTTATAAACAAATATATTATATATATATATATATTAAATTATATATTTTATTCATGGAGGCTGAATTCAGGAATGGAAGTGCCAGGTTGCATCTGAGAGATCAAAGTTCACACAAACCTAAACAAATGGCTGTCATTTGCCTAAATTGCTATGACAAACTGCAGTTTCAAAGGCCTCTGGTCTTCGCTTTCTGATTACCATCTAATTATTTTCGTTAGCGAGATGAGAGTCAGGATTTCATTTCTCAGTACCGGCTACTGGCTGTAACAGCCAGGATGTGCTCTCCGGTCCAGTCGGAAGATGTGTCCCTTCATATATTACATAAAGCATCCTGCAACTCCCTAAAACTGTATATTTCCAGGTTACATGCTGCAGATATGAACTTCAAGAAACCTTACGGTAAGGTAGTTATTTCAACAATTTGTGGCATGATTTATAGAGACTGTCATAGAGACAAAGAAAGGTCCCGTACTCTGATTTTGGCCTTCACAGACCCCCATCATGCATTAGTCACATTGCTTGTTTTTTTTTCCCCTTCTGTCTACTATATTTCTAGCAACTGCAAAAACAGGGGAAATTTATCAAATCATCCGTCAGAGCCCTGCTGGGCAAGCAGCCTTGCCCATTGTGCTTACCCATTGTGCACCTTCGAGCCTTCAGTAGGCGCGCTTTGTGTGGGAAGGATTTGGAGAGAATTCCAGTTCATTATAATTAATTGCATATGAGCTCCTGCTTTGGC
This sequence comes from Stomatorhinus ivindoensis, assembly GCA_019775895.2. Taxonomy (NCBI): domain Eukaryota; kingdom Metazoa; phylum Chordata; class Actinopteri; order Osteoglossiformes; family Mormyridae; genus Stomatorhinus; species Stomatorhinus ivindoensis. Next base: position 5,200,209 of record JABFEB020000113.1, read on the forward strand.
CCGTGGGCTGCCTCTTCTGCGGAAGGCCATCGGTGCCTGACAGGGGGATTGTGACGCAGTCATACTGGAGGTGCTGGGTGAGGGGAGATAACATGTGAAGACCATAAGGATCAAGGGCCTATACAGAGGTGGGGCTAAATGGACACTGATTCCAGGTGAAAGCTGATTGGATGCTAGAGTGCCCCGCCCCTGTCACTCACCTGTTGAAAACATAACATTGGCTAATGATTACTTTAGGCTGTCTTATACCTCCGACATTACAAAAAAAAATCCTAGAATCACCCCTGATAAGGAAGCTCTAAACTAGAAGCGCCCAAACTGCTGGTTCAGGTTGCCAACAGATGATATTCCTTCAACATACTCTATTAACTGATTTAGTTTGCTGGAGTGTTTGAGAACCAGCTACCCTGACCAGGATAAGCAATGAGAGGATGGATGGATGGATGGATGGATGAATGATTGAAATAGATGGAATGTTTGACCCTGTAACCTTCTCCTTTCCTTGTAACCACTGCACATTTGTACATAGGTATAAATAATTCCGTTTCATTAGTTCTGCAGCATATTTTGTTGCAAGATTAAAAAAAGGTCTGATCCTTGCAAACCTTTTGGCATAATTATTATTAAGTGTATTAGGATAGTAGGCAGAGCTTATCTGACACAAAAACTTCAGATGGATCACTGCTATATTATAGAAAATATACCAGAGCATTACGCTAGATGGAAGAGAAATAATAGCTGACTTTCTTTCTGCAAACTCTTGTTTCATCAGGTTTTCCTGTCTCCCAGACATTTAAAATTCCATGCCTGCCTTATCAGGACTCCTTGTGTACTTAAAATCTGCGGCCTCTCACATCCATCATGGCCTGTGCTCTTTAAATCCCGGTATTTGAATTGCATTTGCAGATCGGCAGACTTTGTTTATGTCATTTTCTTACAGAAAACGCCAAGAACACCCCCGAGGATTGTGGGCGGATGCATTACTCTGAATATTGATCTCGGTTGCAGGGTTGGGTGAGAGGACTGTGTCCCCCGCGTGCAACAATGTCACCTGTTGATACTGACCACTGCTTTTGATCTACAGGTAGGAGGTAGGATTATAACTGGAGGTGTTGGCTGCATCTCGCATCAGCGTTACCTATATTTCGTTTTCCACGCCAGTCATCCCTTGGCAAGGTCCCACCGCCTTCCCTTCATATATTGTATCCTCAGACTCCATCTTGTTCCCATAGAGCTTTTATGGCGTCTCATCTGTGCTGATCTTGTCACTTGCCAAAAATGACCACCCTGGCTGCTGGATTCCGACTACTTGACAACAGACTTTTCAATATATTTTTATTCTCCCCGACAAAAGCAGAAATCAAGCCTCAGTGCATAAATTCCCCTTATATATTCAAAACTTATGTGTATTCAAAGCTATTTGCTGTGTAAACATAAACCGTGTGTAAATAGCTTTCACAGATGGGGTGGCAGAGTAGTTTGATTGGGAGTTTTGTTGCCTTTCGAACCAAAGAGGACGAAACGGCTCATCCCTCGTCGCCATCTCCTCTGTGCCCTTTCCGTTTACGGGCTGCTCCGAGTGACGTTCTACGGCCAAAACTGACAGAGGGACCACATCTCATTCTGCAATAATCTGAAAATAACACGCTGTCACAGTACTAAGCCATTAAAGAGAACGCAGAGGGACCGTCGCGGCATAGCAGCACGCCGCAGCATAGCAGCACGCCGCAGCTCCCGAGCCGGGCGGGATGTCGTGCCATGAAATCCCCCTGTGCGGCCCGGCGCGTCC
>JABFEB020000113.1:5202097-5227928 GCA_019775895.2 Stomatorhinus ivindoensis
GCATAGCAGCACGCCGCAGCTCCCGAGCCGGGCGGGATGTCGTGCCATGAAATCCCCCTGTGCGGCCCGGCGCGTCCGGGCGAGCCGATGCGATCATAATAACCACGTCAGGCTTGCTTCTCCTCCAGTTATTTTCTGATTAAGCTAAACTGTGCCTGGAGGGACCGGTAAAAGCCACCCCCCCCCCCCTCACCCCCCACCCCAATTCTTCTCCCCACCGTTCTCCTGTTCCCAGTTCAGCCCATGGAGGAAGACGGATAAAATCCAAGAAATTTAGCGGCCGATGCTAATCAAATGAACACAAATTGCTGTGTGACGTGCGGCTCACGTGGGGGGGGGGGGGGGGTCCCGCATGGGTGACGCCTCAGCCTATTGTTTGGTTCTGATGCTGCTGCTGGGGTAAAAGATAAATATCTACGCAAATAACTGGGCTGAAAAAAAGTAGACAAAAAACTGCAGGCACAGCTATGGTAGGTCACCCGCACAAAAGCTCAACGCCAGATAGCGCATTCTATTCCTGCATTTCTCAGAATATTCCTCAGTTTTATTTGCTATGCATGGCTGAAATCCAGGAATCATTAAAAACTCCCATTTCAGTCCATTTACCTCTTGTTTTTTTTTGTCAAGTAGTGCACTTGTCATTGTATTATATGCATAATTAATCCAAGGAAACACTACTCCATACATTTTCCCAAACTGTTTATCCAGCACAGAGTCAAGAAAGCCCCAGGCCAGCTGAAAGGGGACACAGTTAGTCATAAGATCCTAAACAAAAACTGAATATTATGAATAGACACTTTGCAGTTCTCGTTTAATTATACTATAATTTCTGCGAATGCCAGCCTTAACTGCATCACTATGCGTACAGCATTAACGATTTCATTAAATATATCATTTTTGCATCCCAGCTCAATGGACAGAATTGGTGATTTTGTGTAAAAAGATTCAATGGGGCCTGTGGCTAGTTAAGATGATACTGAGCGCAACTAAGTACAGTGTCACAATTCGGCAGAGCCAGTGTATGCTGGGAAGGAAAAGGTTGCCGCCCACTCACCTGGAAAACCCTCAGAGGCTCTGCGATTCGACAGCAGCACATCCTGGGTTCAAAGGCCCCCTCCCATCACATCATCTCACCTGAACGCTTTGTTTTCAGGTCCACTTCCCACCCGTGGCACCATGCCTGGTGAAGTCGCGTCCAACTGCCAGCCTGCAGAGCCTGATATGGCAAATGAAGGCCTGAAGCTTCTGTTCCCAGAGCATCATGGGAGTCACCGTGCGGTGGCACACCGCGCTACAATATGTAAAACCAGCTGTCCAGAATAATTAATGCCGCATGACAAATTGTACACCCTTGAGTATATAGTAATGGGGAAAAGTAAACTAGATGTATCTGTTCTCTAGTAAGAAGCCACTTTAACATAAATTCAAGAAGCCATGTTTATGGCTGATTTCACTTTGTGCTGGTATCTGTTTAGAGTAATGCTTTCGACGTCTGAACAGTAACGTAATTTATGTGTTCAGAGAATGCAGCTGCCGACAGATTTCCTATGTTTATACAGATGGTTATTTAATGAAGCGCTGCAGGTTAAGTGGCTCACATTTTTCACAAACTCACATCACTGGGTGCCAAACCTGTCTGTTGATATACATGGTCAAGGAGAGGCATCTGTGCTAATATGAGGCTTTTAAGAACGCCTTGTCTTCTGCTACTCTGGCTTCGGGAAGAAGTCCCCTCATCCACCGCCATTTCATCAACAAAAGCCGCCCTCCTGAGTCAATTTATCCAGTCGTTTTCAATTGGGGGAAAAATTTGGCCCATTGAGCCATGTGCTGTCTTCTGCCATTATGGCAGTGTGATGATTCGTGACCAGGGAGAGGCCTTGCGGCCTCTCAACCTCAAGGTCGCACCATGTGTGTCTGGAAGGTTTCTATATTTTTGCAACAGGCAGTCCAAAGGGGCCGATAACGGTTTGCCCTACGTGCCCTTTACGGCCCGTCGAATGTATCTCAATTTACTGCCGAGTTTCACCTCACTGTTCCATTAGATTTATCTTTCTTGCCTATTTTTTTCGGAAACTTGTTCAAAGTGGATGGAATGATTGAGGTCGGAAGTTCGGCTCCTATTCTAATTTGTTTCTTTCTGAGATTTTGCTTGTCGGCCTACTCTCCCACACGCTAAATGGAAATTTTATTATTAAAGTGACGGAGGACGGGATCTGGCCAACTGCCCAGATGAGAACGTCTGGCATCTCATGTAGTGCTATTCTGAAACAAACGTTGATTGTTCCATACTTGAGTGTATGTATTGTGTTGGACTCAACTGTCAGAGTTTAATAAACACAAAAGCAAGGCTAGGGAATGGCGTGCTAATGAAGAAAGCTAACATGTTGAGAGAAGAATGAAACAGCTTGACTGCCTGCATTGCATATGTACTGTGTTAAAACTTACGTGCGTGATGTAAACAGTCTAAAGGCCTAGCTCTCCTGCAAAAATTGACTTTTACAGAAAGCGTGTGATTGACAGGTAGGTCCATTTCTTGCAAGCCTTTGCTAAATGTCAGTGCTAGACTAAAATCCAACAAACACTGGCCGATGTACAATCCATCCATCCATCCATCAATCTTCCAAAACTCAATACTCCAAATACAACACAAGGCAGAGTACACTAGTGAATGAGTAGCTTGTCCATCAAAAGGTGCACAAAGAGGTCAGACACACCAATCCACCTGTATCACAGGTACTTACACCTTGGGTGGAAACCAGGAGACCAGAGTAGCTCAAAGAAAGCAATGGAAACACATGAATAACACATAGAGAAACTGTGCCAGTGAAAGGATGTATCGGCACTGGCTTTGGTCAAACAAACAAGCTTTTTATTTTCAATTTGCACAGGTACATTGGGATGCTTCTTTTTGCTGACATCATCTTGGTCTCCATAGCTTGGGAGGTCACAGCACAGGGTCAGCTAACATGCAGCACCCTTGGGGCTGGGGGTTAAGGGCCTCGCTCAAGGGCCCATGGACATGTCACTTCTGCCGAGACCGGAGCTCAAACCAGCAACCTTCCGATCACAGGCACACAGCCTGCTGGGCCACTCACCCTCCCCTAGTTGTGAATTATATTTTCAGTGTTACTTTTCTTGTAATTAAAAGAGAAATGTGGTTATTGTGAGGCCAGACTGACATTCTTCCCCACTACCAAGAATAATTGCAATATTTGCATGCAATAGTTCTACCTTCCCTTGTCATTAAATTATACCTATTGGATGATCTAATATACAGTAAGTAAAAGCAGAAAATAATAAAACTGAATGGACAGACAAGTAGGAATGGAATTATAATTCCCATCGAATGGACTATTGTGGAATGAACTATCCTGAAGTGTAATTATAAATGTTCATAAATTGTTCAATCAGCTGTCATTGCAGGCAATTACGTCGAGAAGGACCTCTCGAAAGTTATAACGTACGAATGCTAAACTCAGCAAAGCGTCTAACTGGGCAATTAAAACAAAATTAGGGAACAGCGTGAATTTAAGCTTATTTTAATAGCTTTTAAACTAGCAAATAAGATGCTAATGGCTCCATACCTAAGCGGGATATGGTAATTAGAATATTTTTTTTTTATGATAAGTCGTCTTGCTCAATATTAATAAGAAACTAACACCCATGAGATCAAGTAACACATTGAAGTAGGTGCCCCCATGTTGAGTTATTCTATAAACTAAATGTTTTCTTTTATTTTATGGTGAGATGGAGGGAGACGATCATGACACATCCATTTGGTCAAGGTCAGTAATAAAATTTATGAACCTCCTCTTGTAGTCAGTGGTTGTTGATTGGTGATGGCTCCTTCATTTGGCCTGCAAATGTTGCATGAATTCCTGCATGCCATATAAATAATGTAATGCTTCTCCCCCCAGTGACTTTTATTATGAAGCAGTAGTATGGACACCATCATGGTCACGGTAGCTGGACTGTGGAAAGATTATGGCATAAAAATAATTAGCATATAGCCGATAGTTGCCTGTTCGGTCATGGAGCTTCGCCCAAGCAATCAAGTGCTGCTGAATTCATTTGTGAAAATCCATAAACATTTCAAGGAGTTATGCAAAGTATTTAATTATATATTTAAGGTATTTTTAAATTTGTTTTGTTTATATATTTATTGTGCATTGTACTATTGTAATATTAAAGTTGGTGCTTCATTCAAAAGTTCATGTTTCAGTAATATTATTGTGACTAGAATGAAACATTTCATTATCACATAGTACAATAGTTTTATGTTTTGGGGGGTGGGGTGCAGATCATGTAATTCATTTAGATCGACCGGAATATTGCAGGGCCCACATCAGCCAGTATTCTTTTATTCAGCATCATATTCCTGCTATAGATACAGACAACCAGCAAGATACCTTTTCAACACAGGGCAGGTTTCACAGCACCACACAGCACAACAGAAGTCCCTATGCTAATCCGCCGAGCGCACGGTGAACACATGTAGCGATACGTGGGATCCCTGATGACAGTAAACAGATGCTTACATAGTCTGATTTCACAAATCGGTTGTATTCCAAATTTTCTAGCAGGTAAACAAACATCTCGCTCTTTGTAACGATGTGGAGGTAATCCCACAATTAAATGATGCTTACCTCCAACTTTTAACACCTGTGTGGTTCTTTTTGCCAAGTTTATTCAGTGGCAACGGTGCGTTCTGGTAATCGTAATACTGAGTGTTAAAATGGCGTTACACTATTGCTAGCTGATTTTTACAGGTGCGACACATCTTGAAGAAACAAGCTGATTCCTAAACAATTGTTGAAATAGACGTGAAAGAGATTAATCGCACTTGCAGCAGATGCCGAGGTGAACACGTGAGGCCAAAGAGAGAGAGAAGGGAGCAACAGCATTTCTATTCTCTGCAGATTCAATGGTAGCATTTGAGGTATGTTCATTGTGGGATATAAACTAGCAAACAGAGGTTTTTCCTGGGCTAGGTAAGAAACAACACCAATTTTCAGGTCTGTGCAAAAGTCTTAAGCAGTCAAGGAAAATACAAATAGTCTATTTTCTCAAAAAAGCAACATATGCATATTAACAGCAGTACAATAAAAACCAACAAGAATTTCTTTTTTGCTCCAATAAGTTACTGATATCTTGCTGGATGGCTAGAATAGCTAAATTTTTACCACCAACTACATGTAAATTAATTGATTCTTTTAATTAGTCAAATAACTCAAGGAGATATCGATTAGTCAAACATGGTTTGCTATTGGTCAAGTCAAAAAATGCATACGTGTATGGGATGGTTACAGCAAATACGTGGATAACTTGAGGAGAGGTTTTGAAATGGCTATGCTGACACAATTTGGCAGAATATTAAAATTTTACAGCAATATGAAGATCATTTGCCGAAGAATTTGAACAGTACTGTATAGTCACCTCCCACATTAATGGACGACTAATCATCCAATTGGGAGCCACACTGCCTTGGATGAGGCTCTTTAAGTGCTTCAGGGATGTCAAAAAGAGTGCTAAAAATGGTTGAACATTCATGAGGAACGATAAGTGAAACTTCAAGTGCATATGGATAATATGTTCTAGCAACACTCCAGAACTAAGCACACTATACATTCATTGCGTAATGACTATGAGTGACAATCTGACACAGAGGGAGAAACTAAAGAAGAATAATACAAAGTAAATGTAATCTAATAGGCAGATTTAGTCAGTAAGATTTTAATCAGATCAGGTGGCAAGAGAAGAGTCAGATGCAGAAGTAAGTCAGTAGGATGGAGTTTTGGGCTTTAACAAACAATTATGCAGGAAACAGAAGATTTTTGTATAGTTCTTGACACACGATGCCAGAGGTTTCCATGGAAACTTGATAGGTGCAGAGCACTTCAGCGACTGGATGTGGACACTGTGGACCAAATCACACCATGTACACTCAAGGCCCTTCATGCCACGTAACCAGTTCCCATACCGCTGGGTGCTGGGAGAGAAGGAAACGGACAGCATTTATTTTAACAGGAGCTAGGCTGTCTGATGTCTCCTTTAGGGAGCTATTAAACATCTCCACTTCATCCTCTAAGGTTTAAGAAATAGAAAAGCAAGGCAGTGCAGGAGCAGAATCTGCTTCTCCAACTTGGCTGATGGAGAAAACTAACTTTTAATGGGACCCGCAGTAGGTTTCGTTCAGCATTCACAGGACAGTAAGAAAGTCTACCTCTGCTAATGACGTTAAAGACAAGAGAAATCCGGATGATTCATTTATGTACTCTCCATACTTCAAAACTTTGCGTTAAAATTTAATGACCAAATTACTAAGTGCTTTGCAAGTCATGGCGAGTCAAGGAAACGCTCTTCACTGCACAAGAAAGAGAAGGATGCTGTAACAACTGCCTTCCTTCCTTTAGATTGCTTAGTTCACCTCAGGTTATAACCCAGTTTAAAACATCTATTTTCCACTACACATGTATTATATACTCAGAGTTAAAATTGCGTATATTCAGCATATAAGACAGCCAGGAAAATTGTGCTTTACCATTCTTGGTGTGAGCAAATGGACCTTATAAACAGAGTTAAACATTTGTAGTGCAAGTTTGCATATTCATTAATAAATTCCTTATTTAATATATAAAAAATACATAATATGCAAACTTACATGACAGATGTCTTATTTTATTTTATTGTCTTCAATCTAGGTCTTCATGAGATTTATATACCATTATATTGTTTATATTATAAACAATAGCAATTAGAAACTTATTAGAAAATTATTGTAAAATAACAGTTATTAAGCATTGAGAAATGTCTTTTTCATGACCCATGGCATTCCTATTGATTTTCTCTTCTTTTAGACACACACACACACACACACAGGTGAGAGTGAAGCTTGGGGCCTGAGCACAGGTCAGCTATTTCTCTGGCACCCCTCGAGCATTTTTTTTGGGAGGGGTGGTCAGGGGTTAAGAGTCTTGCTCAGGGGGCCAACATCGATTTGACTGTTCTATGAAGCACAGAATTCAAACCAGCGACCACAAATCTGTGGAGCCCCCCAGTCTGTAGCAGTCAATAAGCTGACATGCGTCAACAAGGAGCAAACTGAATTCCTCACAAAGGTTGTAATTAAGAGAGGTTTTTAAGTCAACCGTAGTCTATTCATGGGACAATGTGCAGGTGTGTTTTAATGCCCGAGCGAGGCAGGGGGTATGGTCTGGTTTGGAGCAGCTACAGGGTGTGTGACTGCAAGCATGCTACTCTCACGAGGCCAGTGAAAGACTGTCTCTCTTTTTTATGCAAAGCTCCATACTCACAAATGAATATCAGCGGAGCCATTGTCACCGTCTAACAACACTCCAATTAACGGATGCCCCAAAAGAGATGAGTGTTACTAAATAGAGCTTCAAACAGCTCCTTTTGAATCTGGGTTTTTGTCTTTTTTTTATTTCTGTTTGGCGTAAATCAGATTTAGGCAAGGAGTGGGACCATCGGTGTGGACCACATATCTAAATAAATGCTGATAGAACAGACGGAGCAGCTGGTAGCTTCATGGTGACAAAGCAATTGTTGTGACCAGAACATTAAAGGCTGAGATCCCTGGTGCGGTCGCGAGCCGCCGTTGCTGTCTGGCTCCGTTCTCTTGCCAGATTCCGTGTCCACGTGCCCATTCCGGGGACAGCGTGTGGCACGTGGTACAGGGTGATGGCGACAGCTTCCCCGGGAAGATGGAGGAGTCCCTGTGCCTTGGACTGACAGGCACTGACAGCCGATTCCCCAAGCCAGTTAGCAGAAGCGAAGGGCCCTGAACATGGAAATAAATCATTTTAATAAATAGTTAATAAAGTGGTGAACTGAGACGCTCTAAAGGATTTGAGTTTTTCTGGATAACAGCATCACTGCTTAATTAAATGCATTATAATTCTTACTTAGTTTTTGGTTAATTAATACATTAAGTGTGAGTTAAGTAGTAATCCCATGTTTGTTCATCATCAATCAATCATAGAGGTTTATGTATATCATGGACTTACTATATTTGTTCATGATTTGTACTTAAGTAGTAACTGAAGTCAATTATTCAAGTAAAGTGTTACCGATTTATTTGTATTACTACTTCTGGGATAATAACAAAAATGAAGCACTAACATGCTAGCTGTACAGAGTTTTCCCTCTATTGGCCTCATACAATCCTTTTCTCAATCCAATACCGATATAACGTATCATCACTGTTACTTAATACTTGCATATTCAAAAACTTTGAAACACATTTGCATATTTAAACAAGTAGCCGATTAGCTAATGCAAGATTAAAGGAGAATGCTAAAATGACATGAAAGTAATTTCTATTATGACAATAATGAATAAACAGGCAGGATATTGTCGCTTTCAAGATGCAATTATGATACACTTAAAGAGCTGCCACTCACGCTTATTTTTCATGTCGTTTTCTCCGAAATGAGTCTTGATGTGTGGCTGGCAGCTAATGCGTTTGCCTAGGGAAAATCTCAGAAAGCTATCCTGTCGTAATGACACCTGGTTAACGTTAAAAGAATATGTTGAAGTTTTGGTGGGAGAGGGAACAGAACGCTTAGTAATGCACTGGCCAACATCAGCAGTTCCCCAGTTCCTAATGCTGTCATTGAAATGCATAACAACACCAGGCTTGTTAGAGCTAATGAAATTAGCACAGTTGTGTCCTTTTGACTGATGACTGTTTAGCAATCACCCAGATGTCATCTGTACTTAACAAGAATTATAACTAGGGTATGTCCCTGCATAGTTCCTTTGAATGTGATGGAAATTTATACATATGAAAGCACGTAGCTAAATCTATTTTAATTTTAATTTTATTTTTTTACACTGCTCTTTTGCCCATGTACCACATTTATCGTAAATCTCACATTAACCAGTTACTTCTAATATATGGTTGAATTATTTGGACTGGCATCCTTTTTAAGAGATTCGCCCCCAGCAAAGCCCCCCCACCCATAGTCTGCAAGTGGATAGAAGGCTGGACGTATTGTAGGACTCAATGTAGGAAACTGAAATCTGTTAATGTTTATGTCCTAGATATTTAAAAATATAGAGGATGCACAATTTTAAGTAAGTCTAAGATAAAACATTAAAAAAATGAATCCTGGAAATTTTTCATGAGGGAAAAGGTGCTATTTTTGCACTAACCATCTCATAACTGATGGTCTTTTTTGTATGTCAAATAAAGCATTAAATATATATGGTACAAAATGTGGGCTGCAGTAGTTTTCACACAATATTTCACTGGCACTGTACTTCTCTTTATTTAGGTTTTAGGACAGTCCTTAATGTTGTGTCAGCGACCTATAATAACATTATCTTCACTTCTGAGATATTTCTTTGCAATTCAGCTCCTTTTTTATTTATTCTACTGTTGTTTAAATAAAAAATAGCATAATATTCTAAGAGGCTGACCCAAATAAGTTAATGCTGGCCAAAACAGTCAAAATAAAATATGCATAGTACAAAAGTCTTTTTCTGTTAGCCATTCCAAAAATATCATTTTGTTTGTTTAAAAACTGATAATTATTTCTTTTTTATGTAGTTCTTTAAACTATCAATTAGCTTGCAGTTATATTATTCTCGTAATATGTTCCCTGGTCATTGTTGGATGTTCTAACGTGAAACTCTTTAATAGATCCACGTGTGGATAGAACTGGGAATTCGGGAGTACCCTTGACATACAAAAGAAAACAGAGCAAATAGAGAAAATATCTAAGACAGCTATTTTCACTCCAACAAAGGACAAAACGACATGAAAACTACAAATGCCGTTCATCTTATCAAGGTCGTCATGGCTGACTTCTTATCTTGTCGACTTCTCAGAAACGTTGCTTTTGTGCGTTGCGCTAATAACATTCTCACTCCTCCTGCTGCAGGGCAACAAAGCAACGCGCCTTCTCAAGCGCTGAATTCTGAGCTTCTGTCAGAGCTGTCATTCATCTTCAGAATGTCATCAGGAAGCCGTGGCTTATTTTTCCTCACTCCTCCTTGTTTATTTTCAGCTTACTGTTTTGCAGCTCAGCTCCAGGCCAGTCGGACGCGAAGAAGTTGTCACACCTTATGCTACAACCTCGCAGCCCATCACTCATACTCAACAGCGCTCACGTCGCCCGGTTCCTCTCAGGTGTTCCGCCAGATGGTTTCCCATTATAGATCTCGCTACTCCATGCATAACTAGGCTTTCCTTCATCCCCTGTCCAAACTTTGATTCCATACTTCGCATGCATTTTTGGCAGCCTTTCTGTCACATGATGCCTGAAGGGACAGCATCCCCTGGTTCGAACAAAGCATGAGTCCAGTAAGACATTACTGCCAAGTACTGTATGTGAGAGGTAGAATCTCCAGCCGTCCTTCCCAAGCATCTCAGAATGCAGGCAGCTTGTGTCCTTCATGTGCCACGAATCTCGTGTCTGGAATCACGATTATCAAAACAAATCAGCCTCAAAAAAGTGATTGAGTGAATTTTGTTTGGATATTCTTTTTATAGCAATACACTAATTTCATATACAAGCTTCTGCTTCTCCTTTTGGTGTGCTAATTACAGAAAATCTATTTATGCATGTAATTCTATCCTTTGCCTCTAAGGATAATCTTATGATTAAAGGAGGAAGAGCTCTACTGATCGTATGTTATTGATTCCAGGAGCTGCTGGTCTTGTAGTGCTGGATTCCATTATACTGGAAGAAGAGGCCCTTCTGCCTTTTTGTGGTTATGTAGACTATCCCTTGTTTCCAACTTTAGATTTTAATATTCTTTCACTTCATTTTAACAGTCCCAGCCATGGCAGATTCCATTTCCTGAAGTAATGACAGAGTTAGAGGACTCAGAAGTCTGCTTTTGTGTATGAAGATACTGAAAACTGTGCAAATAAAAGATGTGAGATAAAAGTGGCTTTAGAGGCATCAAGGCTGTCCAAATGACCCATGGCATGACAAAGTCTGCACAGGCTTTGTTATATGACACAATTCATGATTCTGAGTGTGCAAACTTCATTAAATATCACCAAAGGACCAAGAGAGAAACTAATATTCCTATTGCATTAAAAGCTGAAATCAGTCTACCCTATAGCGGTGTTTCCCAGTCCAATTTTCAGGGACCCACATATAGTCCACAATTTAGGCCCCTCCCATCTCTCTGACAGACAGTCCACATTTTTGCTCCCTCTCAGGTAGGCCCAAAGGCTTGAGTGTGATGCCGCCACTGGCTCTGTCACACACAGAACAGAACCATATAAATGGACAAGTTTGGCTGCTGTTCATTTGTATAATCACTCAGGAAATATCGTGCATAATCAGAAACTGAAGTTGTGACTAATTGTCAGACTTTAGCTAATTTGCCCCTCTTTTAGTAGAAATGTCCCAGTGCCTCTTGATTGGTTCTTAATAAGCGTGAATTGTATAGCTAACAATTCCTAGTATGTGGCTGCATTACGTGTTAGTCATTAGGATTCCCTAATGTATTTATATCTGGAGAACAAACCAATGTTTACTGACCATAGAATAGTAAATTTTATACAGTACTTTAATACGGTTTAAAATCTCATCCAGATCGATACAGCATAACATGACTTTTGCATTTAAAAAACAGTTTACCTTGTGCAAATAAGACATTTTAAACAATCAAAATATATATTTTTCAAGAATCCATACATGGAGTAAAAATTTCCCCATCTCACTGCATTGTCATAAAACACTGAATGTGCTCCCCCATCTCACTGCATTGTCATAAAACACTGAATGTGCTCCCCCATCTCACTGCATTGTCATAAACACTGAATGTGCCCCCCCATGATGTATGCAATCTATGCAAATACTGTACTTTGGTAGCTACTCCTGCTGCTGGTTACCGACTGCATCCCTGCTCCTTAATGAGACTCTCTCTGCCACTACATCCTTGCACCCAATCCCATTGTGTTGATGTCTACTGAGGGACCCCTTCAGACTGGCTGATAATGGATGTTTAGTGCAGTGGTGCATAGAATACCGTCCCAGCCCCCCACCGCTGTACTTTAACTGCTGTGGGAGAGAGAAATCAGTGGAGGGGCAGTTAACAACGAAAAATGCATAAGTCAAGCCCCCACCCACTATTTATAAAATGTTCAGGGTGCAAATCTTGGACACGTGGCAGTAGATCCCTTTTGCCGGTGATCTGTCAGAGTACTTAATGACCCTGTGCATCATTCTGTAAGCGCTGGCTCAACATAATCCCATATACCTTTATTCCTGCCCCTGCAAGGCTGTGAGTAAGGGTATAGGCAGAACTAGCGAAGAAAATGGCAGTAGTTGTTATGCGTATTTCAAGAGATTGGGAAGCTGTAAGGTGGATGAGACAGTCATGTGATCAGTCATGTGATACAAATATGGTACTGTGCAGTCTAAAGTGAAACATATTACTCTACTGGACAGTACTTACACACTCATCTGCTACCTGTCAGATATTAAGGATCGGGGGGTTGGGGAGATGGCCCTCTTACAAACAGTTCACAAAGTCAGTGGCCAACAATTTACAATTTACTTCAGATGGGTACAATTCTGTTCTGCTCAAATGGAAAAGGTTTTCCACTCCACAGAATTTGTAGGCTGTTAAGCTCTGCACTGCATTTCCCTTCTTCAAGGTCCAAGTCCACCATCTCAGGTTCTCATCTTTAGCGTTCAACTGCACCAACACAGGTTCTCATTTTTAAGACCCAAAGGGACCATCGCAGGTTCCCACCTGTAAGGTGTACAGGGACCATTGCCAAACCATCACAGGTTCCCATATGTAAGCAGAGGTGGCAATTTCAGGTCCAGAAAGTGAAAATCCAGACCATGATTTTTTTCCTTATTTAAAGACATATGAACTGAATAGTTACTTAATGCTTTATGCAAACTGAACGTGGGAGTTTGGATCATTAATTATGAGTTGGAATACATGCAGAATGCTGGTCCTGTTTTGAATTTTGGAGTGTTTAGTAAAGTTTAATCAGCTCTAGTTTAACATAGGAAAAGTGTATAAGGAATAATAAGTGTTGGAGGCATTAGACCTGAGGTATTCTGTTTTTGGATACTGAAATACAGTATTTCAGAGTCAGTATTTTTGCTTTTTATACAGCCGGTTTTTCTGTATTTTGCATTTTTTGTAAGAGAGGTTTCTAAATATATATAGGCCTACCTGCTGTGTCTCCTATGGACAATCTTCCATGGCACGTTTTTCCATTCACTGTCAGAAAAATACAAAAGCAGCTTATAGGATTAGTTTCATTTAGGATTCTGCAACGCTCAACCAAGCGATGTAACAATATTGCAACTGAAAATGAACATACAGTACATTTATGATTGAGACTCACAGTTGGCATAGTAGCACTCAGTGGGGTAACACTCTAGTCTCAGTCCACCAGGACTGGGATTTAAATCCCATCTCCAGCTCTGTGCTTGTGGGCTTGTCATGCTTTCTCCATGTGCACGCTGATTTCCTTGGAGTGTTCCAGCTTCCTCCCACAGTCCAGAATCATGCATGTAGGTGAATAATCGCCGTCTCTCATTTGCGCGTAGTGTG
Source organism: Stomatorhinus ivindoensis (assembly GCA_019775895.2). Classification (NCBI taxonomy): domain Eukaryota; kingdom Metazoa; phylum Chordata; class Actinopteri; order Osteoglossiformes; family Mormyridae; genus Stomatorhinus; species Stomatorhinus ivindoensis. The sequence continues at coordinate 5,215,667 of JABFEB020000113.1, forward strand.
TGAGTGTTTGCTATGTGATGAAGTGGCATGCTATCCAGGGTTTATCTGCTATGTGCACTGTGCATCCTGGCACAGTCGTCCCTGCACAGCATAAATATAATAAATATAAATGGATTTCAGCTTTTCGCCGTGTAGCAGTCGCAGTGCCTTTCCGGGGATTTGAGCTGGAAGACTCCCTACCCAATCTCACTCGGTCGCTACCTGGCCGCGAGTTTCCTCATGGTGTCCCCGCGGCTGCCTCCTTAGCGGGGAACGGCACAGAGTTGACACACGCCGCCGCAAAGACCAATTAACCGGAAGAGCTGACAAGCGTGCACGGCTCCGCGGCGAATCACGCGGCGGAGATTTAATTTCTCGCACAGCGGGGTCCCTGTTTTGTTTTCACTGACCCCATGGTAGACAAATGCTGAATCTTTTATAATCAGTCCAGGGCCATCGGCCCTCTAAAAATCCTCCCCCATTAAATTAAAGCACCAGATTCTCTGAGCCAATGATGGCCGTGTTTTCTCCATCTCTTTGCATGTTTCGGTCAACAGGCAGGATGTTCATCCAGAGGAGGGTCCCACAGAACTTGGAGCCAATCACAGGCAGCATGAGGCAGGAGAACACCTGGGATTGGATGCCAGTCCTAACTCCACACCCACATGCAGGATCTGGACCCCCAACCACAGAGGTGACTTAAGAGTGCTCCACTCATATATATATATATATATATATATATATATATATACAATTCATGTCATCCCTAAATTATTTTTCAGGATGTCCATCTGCACTTTCAGGCTAATTTTCTGTCCCTTTTATGATTTTCAGACAGACAATCACTACACCATATGGGTGAATTGTATACAGTACAAATACACTTTATCATGCGAACTACATCAACTCACACATAAAACATCTATCAATGGAACAGTTTTTGTGTCACACGCCATTTCTAAAAGTAATTTTACCCAGCCGTCTTTTTGCATGCCCTCCTTCAACAGAAGCACTACATCACATTATAACCTTAAATAATGTACAGAATTATATATGGGGAACATCATTCACATTTACTACCAGAAGTAGCAAAGCAGGAGTAGCCCAACCGGTTCCAGTAATGTGACACTGGGAAGTCGGTCTCCTCTCAGCCATTGGGGGTGTGTTTACTGCATGCATGGATAACAGTGTGAAAAACACTGGTGCTGTACTGCTGTGTCCAGATTTGAAGGGCAAGTCATATGCACTCCACATACTGGGGTGAAATCCAACTCCCGTCTCAGGAAAATCTTCAAATTCCGAGCCGGGACGTCTCTCGCCAGAACCTGGCTCTCTTCAGACTCCTGGGATGGTTTGAAATTAGTAATTTAAATTATGTAGATGGCTGGCATGAGGGGGCATCAGGTGACGCAGTGGTCACAGACCTTGACATGTGAGCAAAAGGATGTTCTATGAAGTCTCAGGAGAGACCCTGCAGTTTAGCGTCTCAACAAGGGGCCTAATGTGTCCTTCATCAAAGCTCTCAGCAATGTAAATGGGTAAAGTTGCAAAATACAAAGGATTTTGCGCTTAAAAAGAAGCCATCGCTGTCGATTAAAAAATACATGAAAACATTATATTTAATGACATCCATATTATTGGCATCAGCCATCTATCAATCCACAGATCATACAAAATTCTGTGGTTATTTATTTCATTAATACTTCATGCGTACGAGGATGAAATACTTTTTTTTCCTCCAAGGTCACCAAAGACTTGCATTATTTGTTCCCTGGTTGTCAATTTTTTATATGAAGGGTGGGTGTTAAATTCTGAAATTCTTATTAAGAATAGATTAACTCATTTATCAGTTAAAGAGTCTAAATGGATTTAGAATCAGAAGCACTGGTCTAACACAGATCGGATAAAGCTTGTGTGTAATGGGAACAAAATAAAAGATCTCTCCTGTCAGTGGGAATGACTGAGACTGACTTATCTTGGCTCTATGGCTACTTCCCCCAGTAAGCCTCAGACCAGGCGGGCAGATTCATTCAGAGTGTGATTTGAATTAAGCAGGAGATCACGGCCTTGTCATTTTGTCATGACTCATTCCTTTAATATGCACGATTCTTTATTTTTTCTTCTGTTTAAGGGAACATTTATCTTTTTCTCAAATGCCTAGGGAAGGGGTTTATGAGAAATTAATCCAGTCCTCATATTGCTGTGAGCGGGACTATGACCTGGTCATGCTGATAAATCAGGGTGTAACGCTGTTGCTTCATACCTGTGGGTGCGGGAGGGGGTTGAATCTGTCTTCCTCTGTGTGTGTGTGTGTGTGACTGTGTGTGTGTGTGACTGTACCCCGGTTTTACACCCTGCACTGCCTGAGAGGCTGCAGGCCGTCTCATCACCAAGGACAATATCTTTACATGAACCCAAACCAGATCAGATCAGATCACTAATCGCATGAATACTCATAACAAATAGGAAATGTTACCTAATAAATTCAGTTCTACATATGTATTTACTTAAGGGATCCTTAATGGTTAATTAATGCCATCGATTATTCCCATGAATTATTAACATCTGGTGAGCATATTGGTTGTAACAGAAGCAGATGGTTTAGGAATCTTGCTCCCTATCTGTCTTCCCTGAAATTATTTAATGATATTTGCTTCTATAGATCAGGTATAGTAAGACATTTAAGGTCTCACATCTGGATCTGAATCCATAACAGGAGTATTGCTTTTATCCCCGGAGTTCATGCTTTGTTTCACTTCCCGCGTCTTCATTCCAGTACTCTCTCAAAGTTCATGTCCGCTGCTTTTCTCACAAAACTTTTAATTAAAGGCTCCACCGTTGCGATTCAGATCTTTATTTTAACTTCTAGGGCATGGCAAAAAAAAAGCAAAAAGTCTACTTTTCAACAAATTCTACTTTGACAAGTATTACAAATGAATTTCAGTAGGCGACAGAGAAGGTAAACACTAAGCACTCATCTCTGAAGAATTCCGTATCCCTCGTTCCAAGATCCAAAACACTCGTGCCATCACGCCTATAACTTATGCAATAACACCTGCATTTAATTGCGTACCTTTAATACTGGTGTATAACTGTGAGCGAAGGACGAGTCCTAGCTTGTTAGCATTCAGCGCAAGCCCTGTGTAGACCTGGGGTCCCGCTGTTTGCTGGGCTGTTCGCTCTTCCTGTTTATCCAGATGGAATGCGCTGCACATTTTCCGGGCGAGGAAAACATGGAATCATTAGCAAAAAACGCAATGAGAACAAGCAGCCCACAATAGGCTCCACGTTCAGTGCAGACGTTTTACTCAGCCGTACTAGATGATCAAGAGAATTTTAAAGGCCATTTAAAAATCTAATTCTGGTGCAGAAATGAGCCAGAGAGGAAAATGGAGCACTTTCGGTTTAAAATGGTTAAATATCATAGAAAGCAATAACACAATACACATTGTCGCTAAAATGAGTCGAATTAGCCGTACTGATAATTAGCAGCTGAGTGAGTTAATATTGATGTAACTACAATAATCAGGATTGATAGTAATTTGGAAAGGCCTCCATGTACGTGCGTGTGTGTATCTGTGTGCGTTCGTGCATGTGTGGGACTATGTGTGTGTGTGTGTGTGTGTGTGTCTTTCCCACACACCACACATTCCATTTTCTGGCCTTTGCTTTATGGACGACCTTGGAGGTAGAGCCCGACCCTTTATGGATGACCTTGGAGGTAGGGCCCGACCCTTTGGGGATGACCTTGGAGGTAGGGCCCGACCCTTTGGGGATGACCTTGGAGGTAGGGCGCGACCCTTTGGGGATGACCTTGGAGTTAGGGCCCGACCCTTTGGGGATGACCTTGGAGGTAGGGCCCGACCCTTTGCAGATGACCTTGGAGGTAGGGTCCGACTCTTTGGGGATGACCTTGGAGGTAGGGCCCGACCCTTTGGGGATGACCTTGGAGGTAGGGCCTGACCCTTTGGGCATAAAAGTATAGTGCTTCCCATTGGATTAGTGCTCTAAGAATATGCTGGGGTTATGGTGAGGGATCCAGTGAAGGCTGTTCTCCACATAAACACATGGATTCACAAATGGAAGGTTTTTTGGTCAATGTCTAAGGAGAAGCCCTTAAGCAAAATGCTTACACGAGTAGCTAAATGCCATTTCATTTGGCACATTATAAACCAGTAGATAAAAAGATGGATGATAATACAGAATGTGCATGGATATTAATATAGTTATAATGTTTAGCTACTGTTGCCCTGCCTTGCTCTGCATGTCACCATAGATAGACTCTATCCCTTCCCCATGGCAACCGCTTCCTGGATAAGCAGCTGAATGGATGGTTGGATGAATGGGTTTTTCTTGAGTCTGATAAATGCAAATGGGTCTTTATCCTCTCATTGCAGCTTGTGTAAAATGAAGCTTGTTGCAATTGGAGACATTCTGCTGCCCAGTGCTTGTATGAACACGCTTTACCTGGTTAGCCTTGGCCTGATAAGCTTGAGGTATATGCTTTGTGATGCTTACCAGCCAACACATCACACGCGGCTCACATACTTTGTCACCATGAGCCGCAGGACCCTTGGTTTCGAAAATCCACTCAGACAAGCTCCGGAATCAGTAAAAACCCGCCATCAGCTTACCTGTGACAGGGTTTATTTTTTTCCTTGCAAGGTCCCAAGAACCTGATGCCTGCCTCAGCCCCAGTCCTGAATTGACAGATGCGGGCCGCTCCTGATTTTCACGACAAAAGGACGGAGGAGAGATCTCTGCCTGTGTTCTGACACTCCGCGCAGCTCAAAACGACTGACTCCTGGTGTTGCCAAGACAGCGACTTCCTCTTGAAGCATGAGGCGTCAAGAGGAGCAGATTTCACAAGCCTATCCGAGTAACGTCGTCAGTCTGTTATGGGGTGGATTCCTGCAGATTTAGCCTGAACGCAGCAGGAGCTCTGATGCAGGGAATGCGATGTTGCAGAACGTCCACCACTTGAATTTTGCTGTAATTCAACAACCGACATCAGCTATGTTCCCAGTAATAGAGAGGGATCCCTCATCGCTACAGAAGATCTGATTGGTTATTCTGTGCCTCACGTTTGTGCGGGACGAGGTCAGGCTTCTCACTGAGGCCTTCAGCAGACTCGCTCTGAAGTAACGAACGAGCCTGTGTTGTATCAGGACCCCATCTCATCTGACTGCAAAACAGGGTCCTTTCCATCTGAGGTGGCAACTCGTCACCGTAATGTCGCGTTCGGGAGTCTATCCAACGGCCGTAGAAGAAACATATGAAAGTGCATGCATTTCTGGTAAACAAGCATTGTGTTGTACACAGCACGCATAATAGTATTGGAGTTGCCACAGGTTAATGTTTTCAGACATCTACACCACTGTGTCTCCAAAACACTGTTTATGGGAATTAAGTCTCACTGCACTGGGTTGTTATAAAACCCTTATACATTCATTAAAGCAAATCTGATATTTCAGCAAAGGTAAAAACATTTTGACGAGTTTGGTAATAACCTGAGAAACACAGTACAGAATATATGATGAAGACAAAAACATTGTTAAGAGTCCCTGTGGGGGCTCAGTGTATAACATTGTCACGCCATGCTTCCAGAGTTAGGAGTTTTATAACACCCTCTGTTGTGTGTGCGTGTGTGTGTGTGTGTGTGTGTGTGTGTGTGTGGTATACCTTACCAGGCTTATGAGGACATAATGTCCCCACAACATGATGAATACCTGTTTTTTCCCTTATGGGGATCAGTTTCCTGGTCCCCATAACGGAAAACTCAATTTAATAAATGTCTGTGACTGCAATGATAAAACTAAAAATGCAAAAATTCCTGTATTTTGCTTGATTAGGGTTATGGTTAGAGCTGGGTAGGGGTTAGGGTTATCATAGTTAGCGTTAGCATTTCTCATATAAATGAATGAGCAGTCCCCATAAAGATATGTTTACCCAACACATGTCTGTGTGTGTGAGGAATTTACATATTCTCCCTGTGTCTGTGCACGTTTTCTCAGGTACTCCAGTTGGGAAAAAAAAATTAAACAGACAGTCAAGCATATTGGTGTCTCTAAATCGCCCATGGAGTGTGACTGGCATCCCATGTAGGGCGTGATTCCAGTGATTCTAGGGATAGGCTCCAGGGTTGCTGTGATTCAGTGCTGGTTAGTGGGGATGGACGGAAGCAGGAATTGGGATTACAGCCCTGGATGTAGGAGGCCACAGTGCTGCAGTCTAACATCGCAAAGAGAAACCTGTGTTCGCTTCTAATAGGTAACTTTTCCCGCTACATATCTGTGTAGATCTTCACGGCATCTTTCTTACTCTAAGCTTATTAATGCAGTTATCAGCCCTCTGTTGTTTTTTTTTTATCCTTCCCTGTTCACCTGGTCAGGCCACTGTAACTAATGCATATTGTGGAACATATCAGCATAAAGCAGCCAGAATGCTGCAACTGTAATGTACCAATTTATTTTAAATTAAATACGACTTAGAACAGTATAAGAAAAATATCTCTCACCCGATACATCTCTTAAAGTGAGATATAACGTATTGCTGTGATATGCAGATTCAAAGAGAGATATATCAAATGTGGAAGGCCTGCTTATTACGTAACATTTATTTCCACGTTTATCTTCACAGATCCAGCGAGATCATAGCATTGTCCGTCTCTTCAAGGAGTGTGATAATAGGAGCCATTTTGTGAGCATCTTTTCCTTGTACTTTACTAATTCATGAATCCCGGGCTCTTGACAAATCGCTCTCTCTATATATATACATGTAAGTAAAAAAGAGGACCATATATTGTAACAGCTAATAGCAGTGCGCTTTCTGACCCTTGGCAGGTCAATTTAACAATCCGTAGTACGATGTATGGCTGCAGTAGTCATATGTGTAAAAATTTATGAAAATTGATGCATTTTAGTGGGTAAAGTTTAAAGTGAAGTTTTGGTGGCTGTTTGACCACAGCGGAGACAGCTCCATTGAGGGTGAGCAGGAAAAGGCAATGACTACGTACAATGCATGAAAGACCCCTTTTTTCCACACCCCTGGAAGCCTCTGGCGCCTGGCCGATTGATGTCAGAATAACTTTTATACCGCTCTCCTTTGACAGCTTAGCCAGATAAGGAGGCTAGAAGTATTTTCAAGTTAACATTGTACATTATGTTTTGGGGGAGCCAAAGTGGCTCAACAGTTTGCGCTGTTACCGTATAATTGCTCGTGGTGTATGACTATGCACCTTGCAATCCATTGGTTCACGTCTAGCATCCTATGCCTGTCAAGCATTCGTGGAGGATGGATGTAGGGATGGATGGATGGATGGATGGATGACTCCTATTTTTACATCACAAGCTTCTGAAATAGAATGGCACTGGCAAGCATCACAAAATGGGTTAATCCACTTAATCTTTAGTTGCCCTGCAAGTTAGTCCTTAGTTACCCCGGCCGGTAACTAAGGTAACTGCCAGCCTACTGCAGTTCCATGCAACCATGGGTTTCAAAGCCTCATTTCTTGCATCACTAGCAAGCAAACAAAACAGTACTAATCAGCAATATTACTTAATGCTATTTATCAAGATGTTTGCTGTGAATCTTGCATGGGAATGATTTCTCTGATTTGTTGTCACAACAAACAGATGCACTGCGGTGATTGTTTGTTTGTTTGTTTTGCCTTGGGGTCTTCCCCTGACAGCCTGCGAGTCTACAGTTATGAAGCAGTGTTTCTATCCGAACATATCAGGAACGTAAGGGCTTTTTTGGGGGGGGGATTATAACAATTCTGTAAGGCACCAGCTGAAAAGCTGAGAAACTTCTGAAGCAGAATTAGCTGTCTCTGAAGTTTGTGAAGCTGGAAGCTGGGCAGCGTAAGGCTGCACGTGGGTCGTTTGACATGCCTACAGATCAGCCGATCACATTGCACCGCGGCAGGACGGTCGAGGTGCACAGCGGGCAGGTGTAATGGCCATCTGTTCAGTCTAAACTGCACCTGCAGAGTGTAGAGTCTAGAGGGAGAAATGTTAATCGGTAGGAAAAAAATGGATCCAAAGCATTGCACTTTATCAGACTTCAACGTGGATTTGTCACCACGAGAACATGGAAGGCTCTGCATTCTTAATTAGATGAAGCAGATGATGGGACTGACCATAATCCTTCTGGTGACTGTTCAGTGGTGCTGATATACATATTAATACACATATACACTTGTTATTCTAGTCAAATCACATTTTTAATCTGATTAAAACACTCACACATTCATACCTCTAGGGTTTAGGTTTGGGGGTTTTAGTCCTGTAACTGGACCTGTTGTTTGCCTGAATTCCAACAGAGTACTGCAGTTTCCTGCAGAATTGGTACTGATTAAGCGGTTATGAAAGAACGGTAATATTTTCTGGTATTCTAATACGTGAATATCTATATTATCTTAAGAACAGAATATATGTGGCTAATAATTTTAGCATGTTCGCTTTTTGTCACTTTGATTTATTTTTCCAACGTCAGCCTTTTTGAATTGGCTCATTTTTCGTTTCCTCCTCTCCTGCTCTTCTTTACTTCAGAAATGAAAGTTTAAGCAAACCGTCAAAAGGGCGCCGTGCAGTACTTTATGCAAACAAAGCCCAAATGGTGTGATCTCTGTCCTGACAGCCGAGATGAGTTCTATGGAGACTCAAGCCTCCGCAGATACCAAGCTGGTTCCTGTCGGCTACTGTTTAGTTTTCAATTTTCTGTTCAAATAACGACTTCAGTTGAATAAATAACAGCTGTGACAGAACAAAAAGCCAGCGGAGGCCCGGCAGGCCTGAAGGAGCACTGCTCCCCGCGCTGTTTCCGAAGGATTTTCACATCTAATTCGGCTAGCGCAACACGCCTCAAAGGCTTCCTCGAGTACCATAGGACAGAACGACAATTGAATCTCTACAAAAAAACTTGACCACTAATTATAATGTCGCTGACCTCAATCAACAGGGAGCACAATGTACTGCCCTAACAAGAGAAAGCTTCACCAGGAAGTGATGTCATATTTAATTATTAATTCATTTATTTGTTTTCAATTAGCGATCAGTGCATCTGAGACATGGTGAACAAACATGAGGTGAAAATCAGCCAGACAATAACAACCCTAACATAAAACGGGACGATAAAATATCTCTTACGTGATGTCTGTGGAATGACCTTGTTGGAGTCATGGACGGAGATGCTGGAGGCCTCTTATTGACTTACCTCAAGAAGCCATCTTTCAGGATTATTGCGGTATTGCCACCGTGGGCAGATTCTTGCTTATCCAGCTGTGGGATTAGCCTGCCTTTCACTGGAAGACTAATCTGCCAGTCAGCTCCATTAAACAAAGCGGCTGTCCGTGTCACCGGCTCCCTGGAATATCAAATGCGCTCTTGTGTTTACATTCCGAGGCAGTGTGCCTCTGTTACGGCTTTGATGTGCGGCCCACGAGGATGATAAACTACTCCCCGGGAGTGCGGCTCTGCAGAGGCACGCATATGTTTTTGAAGCCGGTTCTGAGATCCGAATATATCATCCCTCCTGTGTCTCTCCCTCTTTGGTCCAGTGCAATATGGGGGGAACCGAATTTAAGGAAATGTCCAGAACATTTGAGCGCTGGGTGTGAGTATGCTTGTGTACGTAGACCAGTGTGCATGTGTGTGTGTGCGTGTGTGTGTGGGTATGGGTTAGTGCATGCATGCTTTGATGCATTGATGCTTTGTGGTTGAAAAACAGTGTTATTAATACTGGAAGGGCCTTGTAAACTTATTTCTTAAGAAGAAACTAAACTTCAAAAAACAAATCTTCGGCTAAGCAAAAATAATGTTTCTAGCAACAAAATTCATATACTTAACCTACAGCTAACAGATACAGGCGTGGGAATAAATAACCAAAAATGTACATTAATAAAGCCTTATGAAAAATGTCATGCAGTTCTCTGGATTGCATGAATTATTCAGGTCTGAAGCCTTAGCTCATCTCTGGAAACCCTTTCCAGCCTGACTTTAAAATGGTGCAGAGTCCCAGCCTGTGAGCTCAGGAATTCTGAATATCTTATTACTACCAGGTTGCACAGAACCTGATTACCAGCAAGGGTTTCAGAAGTACCATCTTATGAAGGGAACCAGAGACCTATTTCCCTGGAGGTCTCATTGGTGCATCTATGATACTTCAAATGGTAAACATTTTTCACCAGTGAGGTGTAGGTTTGGGAATCAGAAATTTCAAAGTATCCAGGACAGTAGGGAAGTGATGTGGGATTCAGCGTCACCTTCTCTGGAAGCCTCTGCTTGATAAGATATTCTTGTGCTGAGAGTAAATAAATAAACACATGCAGCTCTTTAAAAAATACTGTGAATCGAGAATAAACGGTGATGTTTGGATCCTTGACTGACAGTCATTTCCTCTGAGTTATCACTAAAGAGCAAAAGTTGTGAATTTTTTGGGAAATAACTTGCCCAAGGAAATCTCATTTATTGTTTATCTGAGTAAATGCAACTACTGAATTCATAAAAGCAGCATGTGCTTCCTGCATATACATTCTACAACAACAATTTGTAATATATTGATGTAAGGTTTTGCTTAACTGTTACGATTTCTTACTGATTTGCTTGGAACGCTTTGATGCTGGGTTGAGTCAAATGTTTACAAGCAAAACTCCAGTCCATGCGGAGGTCATGTGGCTGTGCCGGAGTAAATTACCGAGAGGAAGCCACGTCTGTTAGTCCTTTGTTTGTTTCATTGTTTCTGGGCAGAGATCTATTGCAGAAAATGTGCAGTCCAATGATCCCTGTGACTGGGTGAGTCACATGGAGAAAGACCCGCCTATGGCAGCCATGTGTGTTCCCTGCTCGCTGCTTTTCCCTTGCGTAGTAGTCACAGGTGTGGCGATTTTAGCGTTTCTCAGTTTTTCGTGACAGAATGACACAGCAGGCAGCACTACAGCGTAATGCTTGCAGAACTCATCATGTATGGACTTCACCTTCTGTTCCCTCCTGCCGTCTAAAAATCTAAACTACCCTAACTGAGTGTATATGTGCCCTTTGACGGACTGGCATTCCACCCTGGGTGATCCTCTGCCTTGGTCCCTGTCATGGGATCCTCACTGGCGGAATCATGACCCTGCAGTTATAAAAGGTGGACGGATGAATGCAGAGCCGGCACACATGGCTGCTCTGAGCCCAATGGCCACTAGGGGGCTCGCCATCTGATCAGCCTGTCAGAAGGGGAAGGCAGATGACAACTAAGTTGATCAAATTTTGTTTAAGGCCATGAAAAAGGTTGGGCTGGCCATGGACGGATGCATGGATGGATTGAACCAGTCTTGTTGTGCTTCTGCTATTTTATTGATACAAACGTTTAATTATAATGATTTTTTCTATCAGATAGGGCCATAATGAATAAAAATCAAGATAAATGATTGACTGAGGATTAAATTTGTCCACAAGACATATCCGCTGCCCAGTGCAGCATGATCTGGACTAGACAATTAATGCCGCGAATAACGAACCACATCTTTGAGCAGGTAATACAGAAAAGAAAGGGGGACAATGTGTGTAGATGAAAGGAGTAACTGAGCTGTTAACATTGTTAATTCATTCATTTATTTTGTTACATGCAGCAAGTAGTGCAAAGTGCAGCACAGCGGGAGAAGTGACATCGCCTCTGAGATGTACCTGTAGCACCTGCCTGTGTAGTTAATACCATGGTGTATAAACAAAACTTTTGTTCGCATTCTGAAAAACGTGAACTACATGTATAGAATTTGTCCTTCCCATGATTCCTCCTGCTAAAAGTATGTGATTAAACATGTCATTAGTGTGTGACTGGACATATATCCTCTGATTGACTCGCTTCCCATACAGGGTGATCCTGCCATTTGCTCTTTACATCTTGGTATAAGCTATGCTGTTCTGGGTCAACGACAATGAAAAATGGATGGATGTATACAGTCCTCAATCACAACTTCTATGGAACGTAAAGCCACCCAAGATGTGGCCAGCAGCTTGATTTGACGTGACGAGAAGAAGCAGCAACACTTTCCGGTGACACTAAAGGTCTCCGTGTGGCAAGTAGCTATTACTGTAGACAGGGGCAGCCGTAATCTGTGCTGTAAAATCAAGCTGAAAACACTGGGGTTTCATCAGGTGCACACGGCACGATGTGCCTATTTCAAAACATCTCAACCCACTATGACACAAATGACATTTCCTAATTTTAGGTGGCATATATCAAGTGCATTAGAGACAAAGCAAGTGGGGGGGGGGGGGGGGGGGGTGTTACCCGGCAA
>JABFEB020000113.1:5249761-5263207 GCA_019775895.2 Stomatorhinus ivindoensis
TATTATTATTATTATTATTATTATTATTATTGGGGCGGCATGGAGGCGCAGTTGCATGTTCTCCCTACAGGGATTCCTACAGATATTATTGTTTCCCCCCCCAGAGTCCAAAACATGCTGAGGTTAATTGGAGTTACCAAATTGCCCGTAGGTATGTGTGCGTGAATGGATGATGTGTGAGTGACTGGTGTGTGAGTGTATGGTGTGTGAGTGACTGGTGTCTGAGTGGATGATGTGTGAGTGACTGGTGTGTGAGTGGATGGTGTGTGAGTGACTGATGTGTGACTGGATGGTGTGTGAGTGACTTATGTGTGAATGTATGGTGTGTGAGTGACTGATGTGTGAGTGGATTGTGTGTGAGTGACTGATGTGTGAGTGGATGGTGTGTGAGTGACTGATGTGTGAATGGATGGTGTGTGAGTGACTGATGTGTGAGTGGATTGTGTGTGAGTGACTGATGTGTGAATGGATGGTGTGTGAGTGACTGGTGTGTGAGTGGATGGTGTGTGAGTGACTGGTGTGTGAATGGATGGTGTGTGAGTGACTGTGTGTGAATGGATGGTGTGTGAGTGACTGGTGTGTGACTGTATGGTGTGTCAGTGACTGGTGTGTGAGTGTATGGTGTGTGAGTAGATGGTGTGTGAGTGACTGGTGTGTGAATGGATGGTGTGTGAGTGACTGGTGTGTGAGTGTATGGTGTGTGAGTGGATGGTGTGTGAGTGACTGGTGTGTGAGTGACTGATGTGTGAATGGATGGTGTGTGAGTAGATGGTGTGTGAGTGACTGGTGTGTGAATGGATGGTGTGTGAGTGGATGGTGTGTGAGTGACTGGTGTGTGAGTGACTGGTGTGTGAATGTATGGTGTGTGAGTGACTGGTGTCTGAGTGACTGATGTGTGAGTGGATGGTGTGTGAGTGACTGGTGTGTGAGTGACTGGTGTGTGAATGGATGGTGTGTGAGTGTGCCCTGCTGCCCTGCAATGAGTTGGCGCCCCCTCCTGGGTGGTTCCCTGCATTGTTCTCATAGGCTTCAGACCCCTGTGACCCTGAATAAGACAAGCGGTTACAGAAAATAGATGGATGTAGGATGATGATGATGATGATATTGAAATTATTATTATTATTATTATTATTATTATTATTATTATTATTATTATTATTATTGTTGTTGTTGTTGCTGTTATGTTGATAGATAGAGGTTGTTGTAGCTGATACGTTATTGTTCAGAACCAACCTACTGTAATCTACCACAGCTTTTCTCTAAATATTATGTTGAACAAAATGAATTAAATCCATCAGTATGCAATATGCCAGTGGGATAGTGCTTTTGTCAGTTGTCAGTGGGAATTTATCTTGATGTTTAGATTGGTTGTGACTCTCCATACATAGGTTCACAAGGATGAGTAACATACTGAGAACTCTTACTGACTTAATAACTGTATATTAATAATTCAGAACATGTAGTTAGTAATGCTGTAGATTCTGTACGTATGAGGTCACCTCGGAGTCAAAAAATGAATTGCTTGTCAGGCGTATCATGTAATTTGAAAAAAGCCCAGGGTTTAGGTATTGTTGTATGTGTCATTCATCTTCAATCAGAACTTAAATCATGGGCAGTGTCTGTCTGTCTGTCTGTCTAATCGTATAGGGTCATAAGTCTATCCCCTCCAGATGGACAGCCAGTCCATTAGAGGACAGAACCCCCCACACACTATGAGTGATTTACAGACACAAATTCACTTAAACACATTTGTTGGCTTGCAGGGGGAAATCCAAGCAGCCACAAACGAGGGTTGTGCAATCTGGGCAGAAGATGCCAACTCCACACAAACCGAAGCAGAATTCAAAGCACTGGCCCTGGGGTATGAGGCCACAGTGTTACCCACAGAGGCACCGGGCCCTCAATTATGAATTACCTTTACTATGATGTTTTATTTTTAATCCTTTATCGAGTGAAATAAATATTTCCCCTGGATTTAAAATAGCAGGCACTTCTTGTCTTCTACGTTAGAAACCCCTTTACACTCGTTCTCTAATCTCCCCAGGTTAGTGTTTCTCCAGTTTTCTTCCCGGCCTGAACAGAAGAATAGTTTCACTCCCAGCTTTGTTCGCCGGTTGTACCCTTGAGTAACGTATTGAGCCAGAGTTATTCTAGTCAACATGTCCTGCGGTGGGAATGTACACATCACGGACTCATTTTGGATCTGATGGAAAAAACACTTCCAGCTACACAATTAAATGAAATAAATAAATGACAACGATTGCGGCATCCAGTTTGCGTGTCTGGATTCTGGAAAAGCTCCCTTACGCTGGGTTGCTTGTCGACACGTTGCGGCAGAAGCTCGTTAATAAAGATGCCGCCTTACCGTATAATTAAACCTTACTGGGACCAACTGCAGTCAGCTGGAGACACAACAAAGATAAACTCCGGCTCACAGGTCAAGTGGGAGCAGGAAAAAGGCTGTGACATGCCCCCCCTGAAGCACACTACACACTCTAAAATGCAAAATATGCACATTATATACATACACGTTAGGGTCTGTGTGTGGTTCAGTGAGTTTGAACGCTGTGACTGTGTTCCGAAGGTTGCTTGTTCAAATCCTAGGGTCATTCAATTAATATCAGCATTGGGCTTTTGATCGAGGCCCTTAACCCACAGTTGCTTCAAGGACTGCCTGATCTGGCTTTCAGTTATACATGACTTTGGATAAAAATCTCTGCTAAATAAAATATTGCTATTATGCATATAGTATAAATAGAAGCATAGTGTACAGAGCAGTTTATTTAGTAGGTGCAGTGTGTTCAGTTTGAATCCCATAACCAGCAAAATGGTGCCGTGACCATTGGGCCCTTGAGCAAGGCCCTTAACCCCCAAGCTCAAGCTTTGCTCTCTGCTGAATATGTGGGACTAACAGGAGAGTAAGATAAGATGTATGTGAAAAATGCAATTCCCTTCTACATGTACAAAATAAAGTGTCATCACCATGATCAAAACAGGTGAGACATCCATCCATCCAGCCTCCCTCCTAATGCAGCATGGGGTCCCGGAGAGCCAGACATCTCTCCCAGGCAGCACAGCACACACGTCACCAGTCCATCGCCAGACCCACACAATGGCTAATTTACAGACACCAGCACAGTCGGACCACATGCCTTAATACTGCGGGAAGCAGCCAAGGAAGTCAGTGAAAGTTCACACGGACACGGGAGGAACACGCCAAGTTCAGACAAGCAGAATTGAACCTCCAGCACCGGACCAGCCCTCCTCCTGGTACTAAAATCTAAAGTACTAAAATCTAAAGCCTGGATGGAACCACACCGGGTTTACCCTCCGCAGAATAACTGTCATTTTCACCGCCGCAGCTACATAAAGTCTTACTCCCTTCAGGCAACACAAGCTCATAATCAGCTGTACGACGGCAGCGTGTAGCTGAAACTGAATTTTTACCTTCTCGCCAGTATTTGCTCATTATAGACAAAACTATACATTTATATTCTGGCCCCCGAAAAAGTTTCTTCATCCATCTTTGAAACACATACCCTAGTCATGTATGTAGATCAAAGGTTAAATAGGCTTAATCTGACATGTGAACAGCACTTCATTAATTACAGTGTGATTAAAACTCAGAGGTAGATTTCATTGTGGTACAGTTTACATGTACAATATGATCATAATATGTTAAATTAATGTAATAAAATGAAACCATATGTTTTGAAAATGATTGTGATGCCTCATTTTCCAGAAGATGCATTCGCTGCTTATACCTTGCTGCTGTACATCATCTTGTGGTGAACACAGACACTAATATACCAATAAAAACATTCAAAAATGTTCAATGGACAGACAGAAACACATTAGTTTTTGTCCCATGACAGTTTTTGTTCATTTCAATTCGTTTCACTGCTTGAATCATTTCTGTGCCTTGTTGCTAAGGTCAATGAAAGCCATTACTGCATCATTAATTTACCATAAATGGGGCAAAAATGTGTTTTCTTTTTTTAAGAGCACTTAACCCACCCGAGGCATGCAGCGGAGAGTCAGTATATTATCATATTATCATCTTGCAATGAAAATTATGCTTTGTCTATTTAAAAGCACATAGTGTTTTTAGATGTTTGTCATTTATTGATTGCAGGGGCCTGATCAAAGTAGCAGGTTATAAAGAGCCCAGGAGGAACAGGACCAGGAGTGTGACAGGGGTGTCACGGCGCGTGGAGGTGTGTTGTGTAGGTACCCATGACAACACGAGGCGAATGAAGGAGGCGGGGCTTGAGAATGCCATCGGGGAGGTGGTCTGCTGAGCTTTTACCACAGCACCAGACCTTTAATACTCTTGCAATTCCGCGAGCCGACGGAGCGGAAATGAGCAGGGCTCTCACGCAGCACCCACCCCCCCACCCCAACCACTCCCCCACCCAAAACTCAATTCCATTGCAGAGTTTACCTCAGAGTTACTACAGAGGTTTCGGGCCTAACGTTCACAGAACACTTGCCGATGCATATTTCTCTTTTTTTAAAAAAATAAATAAATAGAGATTTCTACCAAACCAAAATAGGGCTTCACCGGTGCATAAGCAACCGCATCCCTTTCATCAGGATGCCTCACCGGGCTGGAAAGCCAGCGTGTCGACGCCGCCGCCATCCTCAACAGGTGACACATTCGCCACGGACGGCGTATGAGACAATTCACACACTGGCGGAGCACATGAGTGGAGGCTCCGCGTGCGTTTTTAATAAGATGCAGCCCTTGTTGCATGCCTGCCGGCTTCGACGACCTCTGCCCCAGCGATTGTCTGAGATTATTAGGCAGCGTGAGCTGCGCGCGGTCAGCAGCCATTGGCTTTGGGTGGCGAATACAGAATATGAATCCATCTCGTGCACTTGAGTCCCAGAGCACCATGAAGTCAATAACAAGATGCAGTTGGGTAGGATCTTCAACTACATTTTACCTCCGTTCGTGCCTTCCACGCCCTAATTTCCCAGTGCTACATAGAATGCCTGTTCCTGGCAATGTGTAGTGTTTGTTATGTTAGGTATGGAATTTACATTGCATTTACATTTACATATTTAGCAGACTGCTTTGAGCAAAGCGACACAGAAGTGAGACAAACAGCGGGTTGCAAACATATGTGCTGTCGAGGAGTTGACTGGGTATAAATGCAGCTAGGCTGATCTTCCAGTGAAAGCCCAGGTCCAAGTGTAAGCAGGACTGAAGCAGAAGCTAATTAGCCCTTTCTAACAAAGCAGTGTAAATATGGGTAGTAGCTCAGTCTCTGCCCCCTCTGGTAATTGAACCGGAGTCTTCCTTTGCATTATGTAAGCTGTCATTAACTGTATAATGTCTCTCCACTCATAAATGTTCTACTGTGAATCCAGGAGGAATGTAATTCTGTTTCACTGCATACCGTAAATGGCTGAGATGGCAATAATGGTTTACTTCACTTGATTACTTGACATAACATTTCATTGTTGTGGTGAGAATTGTGACAGAACTGATTTAAAAAAAAAAGGCTATTTACTGTAAACATGATGGGGGGGGGGGGGTGATTAGTAGTTATGGGTACTGGGTATTTGATTAGTTACAGGCATACTCCAACTGTTCGAGCTGTCTGGGCACAGTGAGTCGAAATTGTGTCATTATGTTTATTTATTTGCATTTTTATGAGACACAGAGTTTAATAGTTAATCATCAATATGCTTACAGTTTAGAAAACTTAATCTGATATACTGCTGCTGTAATTCAATCCATTTATCCATCAATGCATCTCTCATCCACAAGATGGGTATGCTAATTTAATTAAATTAATTTGATCAACGCTTGGATAGCAGCGATAAGCCCAGTCCTCGCAGTGTCAGTCAGGCACTGTGGAGCTGGGGAGTTCTTCCTTTTTCCACCAGCCTCACCCAAGATGCGTGAGAAGCGAAACCCGTGGCCAGCAGTGCCATCTACTGGCTCTGGGAATTAGCTGGAACACGCTCAGAAGATCTAATGGGCAAAGATCACCAAAGAACGAATCTGAACCTGAGCAGAATGCAGGCCTGGACACTGGTTATCTGGCATCCGGGGTGGGGGGTGGCAATGGCATTATGGGCCAGCAACCCCCCCCCCCCCTTGTTCATTGACCAATCGCCAAATATTACATTTTTATTTTTTTTTTTATCACCCATCTCACTGTTTTCACCACAGATAGGTTAACCCTAATCCAGCCCTGGCAGAATGCACTTGCATTTACAAAAATTATTTCAACGAAAGACGGAAACAGAATATCCACACGCTGCACTGAGAGTTGACGATCAATTGCACATGATGTTCTACTCTGTTGACCTACATGGACAGATAATTACGAGAGACCATCTCCGTATTGATTATGCTTCATCAGGCAATTGCAACAGCACCTGTATATACAAAGACATCCTGCCAGCGCATTACTGTCCCTCATTTTATATCCGACTTCAGACACCGGTGGAGACAATATCTTTATTATCAGACAGTGATACTGCAGTAAATACTGATTAAACTCCCATCTTCCTTGTCTGTGACTGTATAATTCAGAGTCACTCATAGGGTGCAGAATTCACTGGAAATGATTCAAGAAGCATTAAAGTCGTTCAATGGTCAACTATGACTATCATGACAGGAACAGGAATGCACTCCTGCTTCTTAAAGCTGTTGATATGCTTATTCCAGTGAACTACAAATACCTTAAATCTTTATGCAAAAGAGTTTCCTCATAGGATCAATAAAGTCCATCTTCTCTCATCTTGGATGCACCAGTGAGAGTCACACCAGCTGGCCCCCCCCTGCCTCTCACATCTCTGCTAGAGCTTCCATCGAGCTGTAGACTCCCCAGGTGGGAGCCCCCACCCCTTACTGTTTTACCGCTCTAATCCCGGAACATCTCCTGGGGTAGGGACGGTGGTCAGGGGGCACCGCCCACCCACGCCTTACAGCTGGTTGAGAGACCCATCCGTTCTGCTGGCACACGTCCTCCACCGCAGTAAGAGCTTCCTGCACTTCTGCCGGATCTTCCACAACAATATGACTCCTACAGCTAATGGGGAAGCCTGCAAAGTGAAAATCTGGGCTTTGTTATATCAAAAACCTGCTGTAAAAGCGCCATAAAAGCCCATTTGGCTTTTGTGTGGTCGTACACTGCGGAAATGGGTCACGCGTACGATCTTTGGCTAAGGTTATTAAGATGACATTATTATATCAGATGAGCTTTAAACAGACTAGCTAATAGGACAGAACTGAGGAAAGGATAATTGGAGCCCCATAATATATCATTTCCCTTTCGGGGTTCACTGTTTAAGTCATTCTGTGGCATTCTTTGAAATATGTCTGTGAATCATGGAGAGCGAGATGGAGCAGGTGAAAAAAGACAATTTCCCCAGAGGGATCAATAAAGTCTCGTAATAATAATAATAATAATAATAATAATAAGAAGAAGAAGAAGAAGAAGAAGAAGAAGAAGAAGAAGAAGAAGAAGAAGAAGAAGAACCAAATAAGTAATAGCACACAAACATTGTGGGCACAGTTTCCCATATGGTGTATACAATATGTACTGTAGCTCATTTTAGTTTTTACTTTCAGGTTTCACCAAATTAGGGTTAGGGTTAGCAAACTGAGGCTAGGGTTAAGGTTAGATAAAGTATGGCATCTACAGACACCAACATGTGTTTTTATGACAGTTCTGCTCCAGGACAGGAAACCCCAGTTTAGCCTGCTTTAGAAGCATATTTCCTGCTTTCCAGCAACCCGTTGTTTGACCCTATGTCCCAAAATTATGGTTAGCAAACTGATTGTGACCTCTGTGTGGCATCGCGATACGCAAAGGATTCTGGGGATTGTGACAACAAAACATCTTCGGCTCTTCTGCTGACCGGGGGGAGCAGAAGATTGTCCCAACTAGGTCTTCTCCCATCCAGTGCCTAAGAAAATATACTTGTGCCCTGTTTTTAAATGATTTTTGTTATTGAAGCAATGTCAACATGTTGTGTTTATCATGTCAGTCAGGGTGATGAGCTTCTCAAGTGGTTAAACAATCACTGATGTTTTTTTCATTCTATGAATGTAGCTTTATGTTCAGGGCAGGGTATGTACATTCATGTGTGTGGGTGGCCATATATGAGCTAATAAAGTACAGCTCAGGAAAGTATGTAACAGCTGTAACATGAAGTATGTTATGCCAAATATATACAGTATATGTATCCAGGATCAATAGGCTTTAAATGTATCTAGACTATCAAAGATATTTTGTTCTAATTTGTAAAATTGATTTATTAAGAACCATTGGTAACTCTTTACTTAAAGTTTACAATGCATTATACAGTGATACCTCGGTTCTCAAACTCACTAGAACCCGAATTTTTTGAAACTTGAACAAAGCAGTTTGACCTAGAACTCGATCTGAATATCAGAAGTCGAACCGCGAACGCTGACCTAATATAAATTGTACGCACAAGGAAATGAGTCATACTACGACGCAATTCTTACTTGAATGCTTTCTTCACAGACTGGACGATTAACCAAATAAAGCAGGGCAACATAACAGTAACTAACGATAAATAAACCACTAACTTACATGTACTATTTATGTTCGGGAGAAATAGCAGATTACCTGGGATACAAACGTCATGCGCGTAACTAAACTTTTCAGCCAATAAGACCAAAGATGTGTCGTCACAGAGGTGGTTCCAGTTTGTGTAGCCGGGTGAGAGGTCGCAATGCATCTAACCATAATGCATTGCATCAGGATCAGAATGCGTTACTTTAAGCCAGCGCTGTAAGCAAGTTGAACGCACCCAATGACCGGACTGGGGAAACAAACTGAAACGCGGACTTAATACACAGGACTAATGACAACAACCAGAAACAGCTGATCACATGGGGATTCCATACGAGGTTAACGAGGGGGCGTGGCACACGGAAGGAGCGGACGATCGGGGCAGGACAGGGGTGAGGTTGAGATAAGATCTTTATGTTTTGGAAACCATTAAGAAAAAAATGCTCTTGTTGTTTTATCCTGTTCATTTTGTGTTTAAATGCTAAAAAAAACATATTTAGGTGTAATTTTGGGGGGAATATTTGCCGGGAACCAATTAATTGGTCTTCCATTGTTCCTTATGGGAAAAAGACATTCAGAACTCGAACTTTTTAGGATTCAATCCGGAGTCGGGCACGGATTATGTTCGAGAACCAAGGTACCACTGTATATACTTCATAATACACGATAATGGTTGATGTTATAGTTAACAAAGCATTTCAGTATCTTCTAGTGACAGTCATAAGGCATTATAGTGTTGAATATATTATATTTCACAAGCTTCAATATAGGCTGCAATGTGTTATGCCTTTTTATAAATTTTATAGCCGTGGTCTATAAGTGCTTTATGAATGCGTCGTATTGTGTTGTGAATGTGTTTGTAGATTCTCTTACGCACGGCACTCATCTAAAGTTTTATCAAAAATTTCAATTTTGTCAATCTGAAAAGCAATTTATATATTCTATAGAACAGACCTGTGTACCGTTCAGAAACAATATAATGTCGCAATATTTTGAACAGTTTCTCTCTTACCTTTTCCTTGAGTGTTTCTTGGGTATGTTTTTATAATTAACTTACAATTTAATGAAATGAAAATATTCACCCTGTGGTGTGTTGGCGCCCGCCCAGGGTTGGTTCCTGCCTGCGCCTGTTGTTCCCGGGATGGGCTCCGGGCCCCCGCGAGCGCAGTGCGGATTAAGTGGTCATAATAAAGGATGAATGGAATATACACACATGGATGTTTATATGCTTATAATATACATATACTGTACATTTATATAATGATTATGGCTGTGACTTCAGATGTAGTATTGCTCTTGCTATAAGATAGTATAGTTTCCAAGATCAAAAGAGCTCCTGGGATGTAGGTTTGAATCCCACCTTTGTCACACACATGTCCTCCTGCAGCCTACAGACATGCAGTTCGGCTGATCGGGCTGCATAAATGCGTGCCTATATCTGACCAGTGATGGGCCAGCATCCCATCCAGTATGTATTCCTGGGATTAGCTCCCGGTGAGACCCACCAGATTGAGAGATCAGATGATCCATCTATGGAAACGGCGTACCTCAGGCAGAACGCAAGAGAGCTGCATTTTTCCTGCGTTGCGGACTAATGCATTGGTGATTAGTCATGTGACACGTCTACTGACGCCCATCACAAGCCGGCGGGAACTTATGTACCCTAAAATGCCCAGCGACACAACTGCATGTGTCAAACTTCAGGCAGGACATACCTGGTGACTCCTCGATAGCATTAATGTGCTGTTTGCCTCACTTGTGTGTCACTTTGGACAAAAAAAGTCTGCTGAATATGTAAATATATAGATGGCCAAATGAAGGGAAAAAAGAAAAATAGTGAGAGCAGAGAAGTGGGGGCTTTGCTATGCTGTAATGTATAAATGCAATGTACAGAAAAACCTGTTTTAATTTAACAGTTTGAATAGCCAGTTTAACCAACACTTTGCCAATGTTAGATGCTATTAAAAAGAGTGGGGCTAATACTGTTTTTCTAAAATATCTATAAGTCTGCATACACTCATTCTTGCTTTTTAATAAGGTTTAATAAAAAATATGCTTGTGGCATCCCACGCCTGCCATAACGAGGAGGAACGCGCGCCGGACGAGGTGGGAGCGAGAGCTTTCTGAAGAATTGTGGGGGCGGAATAATTGAAGAGAACAATCCCAGTACCTTAGAACCTTGAACAGCGAGAGTGAGAGAGAGAGACACACACAGGACAGCAACAAGCACCCGGACAGTGAGAGAGGAGCAGGATATCTTCCCGGAGAGATTCAGGCACGCACACACACCCTACTGATAGTGCTTCTTCCAATTTCTACGTAGGAACAGGGTGGGTGGATGAGTTCCTAATCCGCACTCTTTGCTGTGCGTCTAATCACTATGACAATGGGTGGTGCTTAGAACAGTGTGAAGCCAGCAGTCAATAATCTCCAGACGCAGCTCCGGAAGTTTTTCCTCCAGATTAAATGCTTTAAATATGATGCAGTGATATTTTAGAATTTGAAAGTGCACAACCTACAAAGTGCAATACATCCTGTTGGGTCATTTTGAGGGGGAGCACTGTCATATTATATGTGGTATGGTGCATAATTTAGTATATACTCAGGCAGCAGGGCTATTGAGTTCTCTGCCTTTGCTGACTTTTTTTCCCGTTCCCATCGGCACCGTCTCATAACACTGCTCTAAACTGATTAGACCCAGTTAACTGCAGCCTGGGTCACCACCACAGGACTCCACTAAAGGCCCCTCCCTCACCTATAAGAGAGGTGCATCTCCTTCCTTGCACTGCCTTGAAGATCCCGGTTCCCCTTCAACCAGAGCGCCAAGGCTGCTTTGGGCAAAAGCCGGTGAAACATTATTCCGTATTTCATTAACAATCCTACGCATTTAGCAGATGCTTGTGTCGAAAATGAGGTACGTTTGAGAAACGAGGTGAGACAGTCAGCAGAGTGATTAGGGGTTAAGGGTCCCGCTCAAGGGCCCAGTGGTGAAATGACTCTGTCGGCCCTGGGATTTTAACCAGCAACCTTCTGATCACAGACACTACCATGCCATTGATGATAATAATAATTATAATCAGAAGAAGAAGAACATGAAAATATATAATCAGTACAGGAGGAAGAGACAGAAGAGAAATGTTCAAGGAAGAGAAATGTCTTTGATTTTATTTGAAGGAAGAGAAAGAAGAATAGTCACAGAGTGAATGTGGGAGAGAGTTCCATAATTTGGGTTTTAAGTTGAGTTTTCATGGCGCTGAAGGGCCTGCTACCCAAGGTGGAAAGTCACATTATCTTGCTAGCTTTCCTCTTGTTTGGAAGAACTGGCCCAAGACCTGCTCTGTACAGCCCTGTAAGCAATCAAAGGGCAATTTAGGAGTCAAATGTCAGGAAATGGGAAACCCTTCAACAGTCTACTGTACAAAAAATGGGCCACCTGACAGTAATTCTCAATAACTGTTCAAACACCAAATTAAAAACCTTTTAAAATCAATAACAGTCTCATTTGTATTTTAGTTTTTCTCGAATTGAAACACTTACATTTCTCAACCTCATTTGCCGAGCCACTTCATAAGAATAATCGCAGTTAGATCGCTGCGTCAGTTATGGCTGAAAATGTAAAAGAGAAATTAAAAATTAAAGCACTCGCCTTCTCTGAAGATATAAAAAGCAGGTATAAAAACCACAGATGGTACCGCTGTGGTGTCGAGATGTATCAAATTATCAATGACAAGTAAGCATACTGCTGATGTCAGCACACTAGGATTGAAGATCAATTGTTTTACAAAGCGAATGAGGTCATCTTAGGATCAGGCCACCACCTAACATTCTAAGACTGTTAGTGGGAAAATCCCAATCTTTTACTGGCTTAAAAAAACATTTGGAAAGGCCAGATAAGTGTACAAGACAGCCAAGCTCACGGTTTACCCTGGAATTAAGGTGACATTATTCATTAAACATCTGCAATGGGCACCAAAGTTTGGCTGAAGCCGTTTTGTGAGCACATGTTCATGAAATGTGCTCTTGGCACGGAATTGTAGAGACCTGCCTGACGTTTCACAGAAGTGCAGATCAAGCCTGTGATTTCTGCACTGGGAGAAAGAGATCATTAAGGCATCAGCCTCTATATGCATCCAAAGTCTCCAATAATGCTACAGGTCACTTAACAATTATGGTACTGTAGTTTGCATTCCGTGTGGTTATGCTGACGAACCGTCAGAGAAACCATGGAAACCAGGTTTGATTGCCTTAAAAGGGCTCATTGTGAAACAGAATCCACTCTGCAGAATGTAGCGATGATAAACCCATCAACATCATTAATCTGTATAGCATAAGCAATTTTACCTTAACAGGCAATAATGAAATTTATATTAATTCAACTCCAAAAGCTAAATAACAGGCAACTGGCAAGATACCTAGCACCAAATGCTTTTTAATAAGCGATATGCATCTAATGAGCGATGCACTTTACTGTCTGATGATTAAAAGTGGCACAGAGGCCCAGTAGATACCGCTGCTACCTCACAGCTCATGATGATTGTGGGCTGCGCTCCTCCTGGTCTTCTCCGTTTACTACACTGAACTCCTCCAGGGGAGGATCTGGGCTCCTCAAACATGTGCAATCTGGTGAGTTGGTGCCTCTTGATTGCCCATTGTGTGTGTGTGTGTCCTATGATGGACTGGCTTCCAGTACAGGATGTACCCAATGACACAAGAGAGAGTTTGACATTGGTGGGGGAGGAATGGGGCCTTAATCATCCATCCATCCATCCATTTTCTATACCCGCTTATCCTACTGGGCCGCGGGGGGTCCGGAGCCTATCCCGGAAGCAATGGGCATGAGGCAGGGAACAACCCTGGACAGGGGGCCAGCCCATCGCAG
>JABFEB020000113.1:5293039-5310765 GCA_019775895.2 Stomatorhinus ivindoensis
CCCCCCCCCCCCCCCCCCCCCCCCCCCCCCCCCCCCCCCCCCCCAGTGGTCAATGCTCAGGGAATTAAGCTTATTTCATAGATTTTAAATGAAGCTCATGGGAGTTTTACTTGCACTAAAATGTTCTGAGGGTAGTACAAAAAGTGATTGGTTCACATAGAAAACCAATCAGATTATAGAGGATGTGGGTCAAAGCAGGTGGGAACAACTAATCAGATGTCTTGGTCCCTCCTCCTCTAGGTGCTTGGACCCTCTACAATCTGATTGGTTATCTCTCTGAACCAATCAGTTTTCATTCTGCCCTCAGAACATTTTTGTGCAAATAAAACTCCCATGAGTGTAAACAAGTAACTGAAAATGCCAACAAATTTTTCACTCTTAAATTCCTAAAACCTCACACCTGTTGTCCACCCTACAGTTGCGAAACAACATATTTGCATGCAAAGACTATCAGCAGGATTTCCTCTGAGATTTGACTAAAGGAATTTCTCGTGCCAGTTAATAGCATTTGCATTTAAAATGCTGCCTGCACACTGTGTCTAAAACTCAAAAATATGAATAATTCTTTCATTTATACAAATGCCTGCCTAATTCGAGATCAGGGTGATCCTGAAGCTTACTCCTGAAAGCAGGGGGCATGGAACATTCTGGACAGGGCTTTGCGCTATTTTAGAGAGAGCACAAAGATTCACAAAGATCACACTGCAAGGTATATTTAGAGACATGAACTCAGCTGAAGGACAAGCTTTTGGTCTGTGGGAGGAAAAGCAGGGTGAGGGTGATCATGTGAGGTACGCAAGCACAGAGTGGGGGGTTAGAATCAGCCCCCCCCAAGAGATGATATCACCATCCTACCTACGATCCTAGTTACTGTACTACCCACACCAACATATGCGGCATACACTTACACTCTGCACTTTCTGGAGCTATATTAAATATGCGATTGTACCATATTTTGTAGACACATCAATTCAAATGATGAACCATCCTGCTAAGCTGTCACACGAAGCTAATTAAGTCAGTAATACGTCAATTCATAGGAAACCCATTGAAGATTTAAACCAAACAGTATAAAATCAATGAAAAGTCAAGGACTATTTTAAAGCCATATTCTCAAGAGCTGCGCGGGAGTGCATTCCTTACTGAATGACTCATGTTTACGTTTTGCATTATTGTATTTAATGTTCCAAAAAAATTAAAAACACGATCAAAGATGGAATATTACATTGATTGGCGGATGATCACAGCAGAGACAATGTGTTTCTAAAGATTGTGCATCAGACACCACTACAAAGCTAAGTATAGTTACCAATGAAATTTAACTAAAAACTCAAACCCCCTACATTAATGTCAATAACGGTAATGATGACTGAAGTCATAATGATAAATAAAAGTCTCTGAAATTATCTGTCTTTTAAACATGGGTCAATCAGAGGCCATGGTTCAGAGCAGTCAATGCTTTTAAATGGCAGAGATACTTAGTAAAGTTTAGTAATAGATGCAGCACTTACACATGAAAGCAGTTCTAGTTTACAGAAATTCAATTTGGAGCAGATTTCTGCTAATTCAGAGTCACCTGCAGCTGGCAGAGCCACAGAAACAGCAGGTGTGGCAGTCTGACTCATTAAAGTTGGTGGTTTGTGAGGTGGGTCCTACGGTAACAAAACAAGACAACTCAGAGTGAAACGGAGGTCAGGCACACAGCCCTGTTTGAGATGCTGTGCTCCTTCGATTACAGAGCCGCTGCATATTACATCCTGGGTCCAATTAACTCTCCCGGGGAACAACAGCACAGACCTGCTCCTGTACCGCTCAGGGAAACACTAACATTAATCATTTTTCAGCAAACTCCGATTTCAAGTGGTTTCTTGTGTTTGACAATCTTTTCGCAAACTGTCTACAGATCACACAAGTAGAACAATTTATTGCAATTATGGACAAGAGTCACCGTGGTTACCCTCCCCTTTACATACATACAGTGGGCGTTGAATAGAAATCTGTGAATGTCAATGTATTTACCCATAATTCCATGTGGGAATGAGCAAGGTTTCGCAAACAAAAGGTTGTGGCTTCGAACATCACCACAAGATGACTTTTCATGCCAGGATGGGCTTTTTATGAATGCAGAACAATTAGTCATTTATGTAACACAACATTTTTTCTCCGTCTGAAAATATTTTAGTTGTTTTGTACATTTTGCATTGTATGTGGTTTTTACTATTCGAAGCAATTTTTTCATTGTCATCGCTGAAGGTCACAATCACCAGAGGCGTAAATGATAGCAGGGATGGGGGGTTCTGACCCCTCCAAAAATCAAAATACAGCCCCCCCCTAATAATCATGTCTCCCCCCTTGTCTCTACGCCCTTGAGAATCACACACCCAAAATTCCATATAAACATTCAATGGCATCTTTATGGCTGTATACGCTCTCCTTATCATTTTGTACAGCAATGAAATATTAAGAAGGTGTCGTTGTCAGGGGAAAAAACGTATATTTGTAGAAATAGCATGAATATTTATATAATCCCCTGATTCCCATAGGTCTATTACATCATAATCTGTTTATTGCTACACTTTAATGCTCTTCTCCTGGATTAGACTGGAACCACCCCCATTGTACTTGGATAACGATTGGTCTTCACAGTCCCTACCATAAAAATGTCCATTTATAGATTGCATATTTTCATTCAATTTCCAACAGTGAAACCTAAGCTGCTTACTAAAATCTTCTCAAAATGTTTCAGTTTAAATTATAATTGAATCTGTAGCCCAAACTGAAACATGTCCTGGGGGAGATGAAGGGATGACCTCTCCTGGACGCTTGTATCACCTTTCATACAGGATGATCTGAAAAACTGCACCTTGTACTGCGGCAAAAAGTTCTTATTTAATGGCGTGATACCAGTCATGAGCCTGTATAAGTAAAACTATGCCACACTTCAGAGACTCCTCTTTTGAAATGACGTCCTTTGGAATGCATTTTGTGCCTATTGAGACGTGTGCTGAGACAGATCAGCATTTAAGGGAGACTCCCTGCTTCCATGGTGATTGATCACCATCTCTGTACTCACAGAGTCTTCAGTTAATGGGGCCCAGATTCGACTAATTATATGTCATGTGGTTTTAAAAATGGTCAACCGGGCAGACAGGGGAGTGTGGTGGGTGTGATGGAGAAGGATTTTGAAGAGATGTGGAGGGGAGTGTGTTGTAATATGGGTTTTGTTTTGCATACTTACAGTACCATCATTCAAAGGGGCTGTTTCTCTATTGCGGTGTTTCTCTGCCTAGACCTTGGGGACCCACAGATGGTCCACATTTTTGCTCCCTGTCAGTGGGGGCAAGGAGGGAGCAAAAACTCGGGATTGGGAAACACTGCATTACCACTTTAATGGTATGAGGAAAGCATTTTGGATCTGGTTAATCACTGCTCTCCTTGGTCTCAATCCCATCTTTATCTTCCACCTGCCACAGGTTGCATAATAGCATTTAATGTCATTAAAATATGCAAAATAAGCAGTTTGGTACTTTTCTTATGGCTCTTATTTTGCCATAAAATTCATTAGAGTATTCCCTTTTTCTACATTGAAATTAAGCTGAAATTGATTAAATCTGACATATAGTGTCTAGTTTCAAGAGATTTTAAAACATTTATTCTAAACCATTTGCCATATGGGCAAACCAGAAGCCTGGGCTCATTTTAATAATATGTACTTTGAAGGTGTCCTGTGAGCCAGTCTTCTGTTCTAATAAAACCTCATTCAGCAGCAAAGCCTGTCACACCAAACATATGGTCATAATAAATCTTCACAGTACAAAACATTACATGTTTGAGTGCTTATCCCCTAACATACCAATTTGTCTCCTCATCCAGCAATTCATCAAGATACATTTTTGAACAGCCAAGTGTCTTCAAGCAGATTAAAGACACTGGGAATTTTTTTTTGTTTGTACAGTGCAGAATTTTCCTTCTGTATCTTTGGCCTTAAGTAAGAAATCGATGCACTCGGCAAAGATAAATGCCGGGCGATGTTCAAAATGCTAGTCTAACCCAAATCACTCCATAATTGCTGTCAGGGTTGTTATGAATGAAAAGGATGACTCCTCATTAAAAAATATGATGGAACAAGAGAAGCAAGTGACAGAATTTTGGCAGGAGTTTTTAAACATGAATAAATCTTGTCATTTGATGAATTATTACGCTATTGCAGCCAGGAAACCTGGGCCTTGTACAAAGGCCGCTTGTTTTTGAAAATGTGCAGCTTTTGAATATGAACTTTCCTAGTAACGGGCCTCTGCAAACGGTTTCAGTCAAAGAATAGGGACGCGTGACTGGTCTTTCAGGGAGGGGCTGGCTTTGGATCTGGCCACTTCTCGATTTAAGAGATTAAAATGAGTAGGCTGATAACTTAAGGTTCAGATTTGCTGTGCTAACAGAAAGGTCACCTAAATGCTACCCAGATGATTAATTCTGCTCATGTGTGTCAAAACAGCATGTTAATTAAGTGGTGCCCAGAGCAAAGGGATTCTTTACAGGTTGCCTGACCTGTCTCACACGGCAACAGATAGTGTCAATGTATGCTGTATGTAATGAGAGTCGTGTCAAAAGTAGCTGAATTTTTATTAAATAATATTACATTGGTATTCTTCGGGTTATTTTAGGTTGTTTTGCAGGTCATTTCCAATTCAAATTAGTTTTAAAGAAGCTTCATTTTTAATGCCTGTAATTCTGGTTTATACTATGAAAAATTTAGCATGGAGTATAACTCTGTTTTGAAAGATACATATGTAGGGGCCAAAATGAGATGCAAAAGAAAATACAGATTTACACTCCACACTGGGTTCTTAACGTGATAAATGTTAGATCATGCCATGTTTTCTACAAAATAGTTACCACCGGCATGGATGATTTGTTTGGCTGTTTTACTCAGATTACTAATGCTTAAAACAAACTGTTACACTGGAAAACATTGCCTATTTTATCACAAGTACTAAAGGTGCTATTTGACATCTCCATCATCTTCACACCAGTTCTCCCAGTGAGGGTCAGGATGGTGGCATGTCAGGCATGTCTGACCAGATCTCCCTGACTAAGGCCATGGTAGGTTCTTCCCAGGGATCTCCAGATCTTCTCGGGCCATCTGGGCGATACAGATCCTCTAGGAAGAGATCACCTCTGCTAGCTCCTCTCCCTCCAGAGTAGCAGTAGCTCTATTGAAGAACTTCTCGAGATGATCCTGAGTCACGGTGTCGTACCATTTCTCCAAGTCCACAAAAGCACATGCATACTGTGTTTTTAAATTTGTACCTTTGTTTGTCACTGATGCTGTACCGGTGTCTGCCAACTGTACCCTTAGCTGTAGGTAAATTTACCTTTTAAGGTACAGATATGGACTTTGAGGAACATTTTTGTAGCATTGATGGTACATTAATGCTGTTTGTACCTTTGCGATGTTCCTCAGAGTCCATTTCCGTACCTTAAAATGTACAGTTACAAGGGTACAGCCCCAGTCACAAGCAAAGGGACAGAATTTTACGCTTTTTTTTGAGAGTGTAGCGTCCCCTGGAACTCAACTGTTCATGGAAGAAGAATTGGTCTATTGTTCCACAGCCAGGCTAGAGTCTGTTTGTTCCTCCCGAGTCCAAGGCTCAACCAATCAGGTGGAGTCTCCTCTCCAGTAGCCTGGGATCTGTCCTCTTTACTCAGAATCAGAATCACAACCTTTACTGGCACTGGAGCAAGCCTGAATATTTTGAAATGGCTATAGGCAGCATGACCCCCCCTAACTGGAATATACCCTTTGATCCCACTTTTTAAACATCCGGATCACCATCTCTGTTTGCCCCCCCAGATGTGACCAACCTTACTCACCCCTTCATGTCCCTCACCTGTCTTCTCTCAGAAGGCTGGGTTCCTCCGCACAGCATCTCAGTTCATGAACACGTACAGCAACCAGAGATTTCCTCGGTGCAACTCACAGTAGTATGGAGACATTCTCTTGTCATCCAGGAAGACCTCTAGCTGCACAGCCTGAGAGAGTGTACCCCTAATGGAGAGCTTTAGTATCAGCGCCTCCACCCTGCATGGAGGTATGGTCAGCTCTGTCCTGAAACCTCCTGCACTAGCTCAGACTCCTTTCACACCAGTGAGGTGACCCTCCACGTTCCCGTTACCAAACTCTGGATCCTTCCGAGTGCTTGCCAGCCATCTGATGCTGCCCCCTGGCCCCCTGTCATTCATCTTGCGAATGGTGCGCCCACAAGGTGGCACCACATGGCCATTTTGAGCAGAGCTTGGTCAGCTAATGTGGTCACCTGGAGCCAGCCTGGACACCAGGGGATGGGGGGAGGAGGGGGATGGGGTCCCGTATCTCTATTCTGCTTTTTTCCTTTAGTGTTTTCAGCCAATGCCCACAGACGTGTTCGCTATGGGAGGGTAGACCAAGCTCCAGAGAACAAAGCTTTGCAGAGCGTTAAAGCACACAAACACCTCCACTGTGCTAAGGTCACAATCCTCGCAGGGGATAGTATAAATTTTACGATATTTTAAGTATTTAACAGCTCTCCTTCAAAGAAAAAAATGATAAACACCCTCTATGTGCACCAGTGTCTGGTTCAATCCTGATTCCAGTTAAACCTTCGATTTTTTTTCTTTTTTTTTGTGAATAATAATTTCTTTGTACTTCTTTCAATTTTTCAAATTATGGATGGACAATGGTTAAATACTAGGAGCGCAAGCATTAACGATTTGTCTGTGGTCCTTTGTTGAATAACCATAATGAAAAAAGATCAACTACAAGTCCCTTTGCAAACCCCATGCAAATTTGCCAAATGTTCACAGCTATTTCATGCAATAACAACAAGGGGATCAGGTGCAACAATGCCGTGGGGGGGATTTCAGTCAAGGGTTAGCATCTACATCTGTGGCACTTCTGAGGTGCCCACTCAGGGGATGGCATCTCTGTGGCAGGAGGGGCACTGGGACACGACGCCACAGCGAAAAGATAAAAGAAGGACCTCGGAGGACTTGAGCCAAGTGAGCGAGGAGCGATCGCTGCCAGCTTTGCCAAGACGCACCCACCCTGAGCCATCTGACCGCTTTCCAATGTGCTATTTGACAGCAACATCTTTGTTTTCAGACTCTCAAACCCACATCCCAGCATATGTTAAAATACTTAACCAACAGCTGACATGATAATTATTAAGTTTCGTTGACAGGTGTATTATTTGAGCACACACAGAGGCACGAGTCACGCGAAAGCCTTTTCGTTGCGCTTGTACCCCACCCAGATCGCTAAGCAGTTGCTAATCAGGGGTGGCTTGCATTTTTATAGAAAGCAATAGGCTTAGTTTTTTAAACTAATGCTCAGTACAGTCCATTGTAAGATTCTCACAATTTTTTGGGCAAAAATGGTATGACAGCAAGAGACCAGATTAACATGCAGTTTAATTCAATTTCAAAGAAATGTATTTCTAAAGATTCCATATTTGGTTTGCGTCCCCGTGACCCAAACAATCCCTGGCTAATGCAAAACTCATCTGCAAGTAAAATTGCAGAAAAGAGGAGTAAAAATATCTTCCAGGGACTGGTGGCTGCATGTTGCAACATTTCTAATCCAATGCTTACCTTTAACAACCTTCAGTTTGTTCTCCCAAACACCTCCCATCAGACAGTGTCCAAAAAGTGTCTTGCACAGTAGGGGCTAGTGAGGCAGTTTGTAATATAGTACAAATTGCTGAGGAAGTTGCATTTTTGCATTTCTGATCTGTAGATTGACCATGTGGACACCTCTGTGCTTAAGTTTGATCTGATTTGATCGTTACCCTTCATAATAAAAAAACTTACTTGAGATAGACAGTAAGACAATATCTTAAGGAAAGACATTTCAATCAATCCATCCATCCATCCACCCATCCATCCATCTTGTACCTGGTTATCATTGTCCGGGTCACAGAGAATACATGTTTATGAGCTGATCTATCTGTGCTCCAGAGAACTTCATCAAAGCAGCATCAGTACTTGGACTTTGTCGTCATATTTTTTGGGAAAACACATTTTTGTAAGATTTGGGCACAAGACTGAGGATGCACAGCTGTATGTGAACAACAAACATCAGATGACAATTTTTAGCTCTGGTGAGCTTTACTGTCATACCATCCATATACGCAGTGTTAGAAAATAACACTCCCCATGGAGCAACGGTGTAGCATATTCCCAGGATGGGGGGAGGGATTTCACAGGACTTACAGTGCACGCAGGATATAGGACAGAGAGAAGGAGGGGACTGGACACAAGGGTTAATATATATATATGTGTGTGTGTGTGTGTGTGTGTCTGTGCGTGTGTATACATACACAGACATATTCCTAATATGGTGCACCAAAATTGTGGTAATTGGGGCAACACTTAAAGTTTCACTCTCTCTAAAAACTGTAAGTGTTTCCATAATTTTGACCACTAACGTAGATCCCCTCTTGTGCCGTCAAAACAGCTCTGGCCTGTCGAGGCATGTAGTCCACAAGACCTCTGAAGGTACTTACAACAAGGTGAAATCCAGTACAGATGGAATTAAGTGAAATTAAAGTTGCACAGTCTACAAAGTCAGTATCAAAAAGTCGGAAATAAACTGAGGAAAGGAAACTAGTCACAGGGTTGGTAGACAAAAACAAATGATAAAAAAACTAAAGGAGACGAAGGAGGACTTGGCCGCCCAACCCTCTGTACCTGCTAACCATTTTATCATGTCTTTGCAACAGTTAGAAGTGAGTTGGGTTGAGCTGTCACTCTGGCATCTGCTTAGTCAGTATTGTGCTGAAGAGGTCAGCCAGCAGGCTGTCTGCAATGAACCTGCTTCCAGGCAGCCCGAGTCTCCTTCTGCTGATGTTCAAAGCAGGTGGAAGGGTGACATGATGGAGGGTTATTGCATCTCTGAAAAGTTAACGGAGAGACAAAAATTGTCACGGGCATCAGCGTAGCCACCTAAACTGATTGACAAGGTTCCCAGAAACAGCACACATTTGGTGTGAATGTAGAGACTGAAAATGAGTCGGTGTCTTTTACGAAAGCCAAAAGAACACTGCAGATTTTACGGACCCTTTAGATGAGAGCCTACAGTCATTTTGCATATTCTACAATACATCAGACTGTGCTTGGGATTGTACATACTAATTGGTTTAGTCAAAGTGCAGGAAGCGGTGCCTTTAGGATGTTAGGTTAGGAGAACAATTTTGTTGACTTTCCTAAATGTAATTGGAGATTAATGATGCAATGGGAATTTTGTTTTAGGTGGAGTCTCATTCTTTTTCAGGGTGTTGCAAAGTGGGTAGATGTGGCAGTAGTCTGGCTGGCTACACCTAGGTGCATGCAGTAATGTATCTACAATGAATAACATTCAGACAATGTACAAAACAATTAAGAGATCATGCCTTGCACTCTTTTATTTGCCGGAGAAACAATAAAATAATGTGCGAGGACGACTCACCTCAGCTTTCATTGTCATGCCATTACTGCTGTTGTCCCTAACAGTGTGGAAACTGCTTTCTTCCAATCCAGGAAGAATGTGAATACATTAACATTACTCTTTGAATGGTGTCGGTTCCTTCATTAATTTAGAAGGCCTATTCATAACCTCCAGTCTGTCGTGACCACACTGCCAGCCAAGGCAAATAAAACCCCAAACATTTGTCACCAGCTAAAGATTCGCTAAAATGTTTTGTATCAGCTGTACAGGCGTTTCCTGTCAAAGTATTTACTCTCTTCCGATCTGCTTTAAGGTGCCTTGACGTATCTTTAGCGCAGATCTTATGTTGCATACAAATTACACCCAGTATGCAGAGGTAGTTTATCACAAAGAATATTTTCACTGTGACAAGATAATGCACCACCACAAAAAGGAAAGTTCAAAAAAAGTGATGATTTTATACCCATGCTTGGCTGTGTCTGAGCTAATGAATTTGGTGATTAATTTGTTAGAATCCTTTACTCTCTTTCCATAATGGAGTCGTTCCATTTCTCATATCTTCGGATGTTGTTTCAGTACTTAAAGGTTAAGGTTATTACATTTGATGGCAATTAGTTGGAGAAAGATCATCTGAACAAGGACGTTTGTACGGTTCATTTAACTGATTATTGCAGCAACTTAAATCTATATATAAGAAAAGTGAAAATGGCAAGACGCAATTCAGTTAAAATGTAAGGTTCTGAATTTCAAAGTTAAATTACGGATAAAGTGCTTTGAAACAATGTGATGTGAAAATGAGTTAAACTGAGATAAAATGTAATCGGAATGAAAATGCATTGTTTGTTTGAAACGTGTCCACAAGTTTGAAACAGTTGAATTTTTAAGTTATTGTGATCGCTATGCGTATTATAATTACTATGCAGAAAATATTGCCGATTATGTCGGCCACTGACTGATAATTCTCAGCATCAGAGTGGAGGCCATTTTCATTACCCACGATGCACTGCATGCCCCTCAAAAATATTTGCGCTTTAGCAGCCAATGCAGCAGCGAGGGCCGCAGGACCCTCTTCTCAGATCAGGAAATGAGTATATGGAACAAATCCATATTCCGTCTTATCTCCTGGTGTAATTGATGTTATTCACAAATGTGCACATCAGAGGCCCTGGTTCAAACCCCCACTAACGGATTTTCCCCAATCTCAGTTTTCTCCACGGGCGTATTTAGCGTTACATTATAGTGATTCAAATTTAGGGCGCCTATAAAGTAGCAGAGTGTAGAAGCCCCGGAAACGAACGGCCCCAGATGACAGACAAAACGGCACTTGGAAGGGACCGAACACGATCGACATTGAGCTGACAGTCATTTGGTGGAGTGAGCCCATGTCTGACGGCGGAGTGAAGGCAGCGCCGTCCTCGAAGCGTCGGCAGAGTGATACGCCTCGGAACATGTCACGTTACACCGAGTTTAGCTGTCATCTGTCACTTTGCCAAATGGTAACCGTTTGTCAGCTCAGTGTTTTTCTTTTTGTCAGAATCAATATATTTATGTTTTATTTATACAAAAAAACTGCAAAATAAAAGAATACAAAAATAGGCACAGAATGAGCAGAGGTTAATTCAGCATTAACTGAACACGATGCGGTAACTCTCTCAAGTAACCGGAACTAATGAACAGCTGGTAATGGCAACGGATACATGGATCTGTAATGAATCTGTAATCCATGAATCCGTAATTTGTATAGCAATGGATACGTAAATCTGACGTTACTTTTCATATAAGTGCAACGGCAATAAATGAACAGGGATTGTGCTTACGGGGGGCATATTTTGCAGTGCAACAGCTGAGTGCTGTAACTGCTATGCTGAAAGTGGAGGGGTGAAGCACATGATTCAAATTACTTTCCGTATGGATCGGATGCACCAGTGGCAGAAGCTTTGACTAAATGGACGGACAAAGTAAAAAAAAAAAAAAAGCGTTCACATCTTCACATTCTTGGCCAGGCTCTGGCTGAAGTTACCGACGTAACACCGACGAAACCATCATGCAGAAAACACTGTAACACTGCTTTTAGCAAACGAAAGCTGCAAGATACATATACGAAATACACGTGTATTAGCAGAACCCATACGGACGTATTCTGCATTGGATAACACAATAGGACTCATTAGATCGGCCCAGATATTTTTAAAAGAGAGTCTGCTTTCAATAAAAATGAAAAGCATTTCAGATTGTTTGTGCAGGCCATTATCTTTTGGTGTGCTTGGTGCAGTGTCAGACTTAGTGAATAGTGTGATCTTTCAGTCAGTATCCCTTTCACTGAAAGGTTACAGAAATATTCCCCCTTTTTATGAGTTGTGAGCATAAACTGTGCTGTTGACAAAGGACTTACATGGAAAATGGATACATTTCAATGTGTATGCTGAATTCATCAGGACAGAGCCTTAGAATGGCTTAATTTTTTTGCCTTTTTATGGACAGAACAAACATGTCCTTTAAAAAGGATCCCTAACACTTGCAATAATAGTAAGTCTTATAAATGAAGACATTTTTCACAGTACTTTTTTTTTTTACTCTGCTTGACTATTGGTCTGTTATTTCTCTCACCTGCCCTTTCCTTTCAAATCCATGCTGGAAAATATGATTGAAAAGGTTTCGTTTCACATCGTAAGCTTTGAGATTATTGCATTGTGCGCCTTGCTGAGATTGCCTTTGTAGGGAACATCTGGCTCTCTACAGACAACAGATATCAAATGATTGACTTTATTTCTTTGTTTTTTTCCTGGTTCCATCATACTGCAAGAAAATTACTCACCATACTGTGGACCTCCTTGACTTTAGTCATTTGATTTACAACACACAGAAAAACGATATTTTGTTTCCTTCAACTGATTTCCCACTTTAATCTAATCTTTCTTCTTTGATTAATTTTTTATTTTGATCATCACAGGTTTACATCTCCCTCACATCTTTTTGCATCATAATTATTTCATTTTATTGTGCCTTTGCTACCCATCCACCCAGCGGTGCCTTTGATAATCCAGGCCTCAAACTCACAATCGGAAAATACCGGCTTTAGGGCAGATTGATACCTGCACGGGCCACCATCGGCCACCTGAGTGGAAACGTGAGCTAGCTGGCAGCCGGGCCAGTCACGCGACAGATCCCTCCGGAGGAGACAGCCAGCTGTCCGGTGCTGAACCGCGGTGGTCACAGCCTGTATTCATTACCCTGGAGGGCTGCCATTGTCCGACGGCAGGTGGACGGCATAGGAGGGAGATGCAGACGCAGCAGAGAGGGACGATGTCCTGCTGCCCTCTTGGTCAATTCTCACTCCAGTCCCCCGTCTCGCTTGGCGGGATGCCGCCACTTGCCCTGGTCACATGGCTCAGCGGTTTCTCATAAGGCCCCTGACCTGAACTGTGAACTGTGATCTGTACTTAACTAACCTTAGACATCTCACTCGAGAAAGTGTGAAGAGGTCAGAGAAGCTCCACAACCTCCAAAAGCTCTTGTATAGTCTCCTAGAGCTAAAGTCATCCTAGTTCCCCGCCTCCAGAACTCAAACCATTTGATCATGACTGACAACCTCAACTTTATAGAATTATTTAAAATAAAATTTTAATACACAGATTGATTTATTCTGTTCCAACCTAACCTGATCAGTGTGACACTATTAAAAAGACACACATGAGGTTTGCTTTTGTTAGAATGATTGTAGTGTGGCAGAGTAGGATTAGGGCTCCAGGCTCTTTGGGGGCTTGGGTTTGAATCCCACTGCTGGCAGCAATTTGGGGGGGGGGAGCCGTGTGGGGCTCAACGGTTTAGGCTTCTGTACATGTGATTGGAAGTTTGCTGGTTTGACTCCTGTGCTTGGCAATGTAGTCACATGTCTGATGGGCCCTTTTGAAAGACCCATAACCCTGCCCCCCCGCCCCCGCTCCAGGGATGCTGGATAAAAAGCTTATAGCTTTTTCTGCACTCAGACTCCAAGCTTCACTCTCAACTGTATATGTGTGCGTATGTCTCAAAGGAGGGCAATATTAGAGAGTGAAATATTTCCAGAGTAGCTGCACTTGTGCAATAACAACATCATTTCATTTTACTGCTTCACATCTTCAGTGTTACAAGTTCAAATCCCACCTCCGCTCCATGTTTGTGGAGTATGCAAGTTCTCCCTGTGTCATGTTTGTTTCTTCTGGACACTCTTGTTTCCTTGTGTCACCCAAGGACATGAGGTTAGACTAACAGGCACCTGTTCACTGTGATGGCCTGGTATCCAGTCCAAAGTGCCCCCCTCCCCCTCCCACCTTGTGCTGCCTGCTACAGAATGCAAGCTTCTCTGTGACCCTGATCAGGACAGGCTCGAAGATGGGTGGCTATTTCCCTTTGCAAAATCAGCAAGGACAGAGATGACATATCACAGAGAAGAAACTAAAATATGTGTTTCAACATACATGAAACTAATGCAAGCAAATGAAACCTGAACAGAAAGAAACTAAACAGGATTTGGGGGGAATATTAGGAATCTTGTCAGGTTTACTGGGCACAGAAACAGATTGTACCAACTGAGAGTTCTTTTAGTCGCAAATGAGGGACAGATAAAATGGTTCCACATTTATAACCAGCTAAATCTCTCTCTTAAGACATCTGTCTCACACATTCCCTTTATAAAACAATACCACAAAGCACCCCAACATAAATATTATAGTATTACAACTTTCTCAACCCCGGTGTCTGTTGATGTAATTTAATGCATAATATAACCTTGAGAATCTGCTATTTCTGCATTTTTTCAAAAAGTGCTCAGATTTGCATGGAGCTGTTAATTCATATTAACTGCAACATTGTTTCCACGATTGCTCCAAAAGACATTTACTGTAGAGAGAACGCTGTGGCAGCTGGCCAACCATACCTCTCCCACCTGGTGCTTCCTGGCTGACTTACCTTTGCGAGGGCTTGTTAAGCTAACTTGGAAGCCAGCTAATTAACCAACTCCCTGACGGGAGAATCTCGGTGCTGCTGGAGGGAGCGAAGAGAGAAGCGGGCTGTGAAGTCCTATTGTTTGCACCTCGTACACAAAACAGTATCTTGTTTGTTCTACTTTTCACATTCTTCCTAGTGGCTTTCCACTGAAAACATCCCAACACATCTGTAGCAGGTTTTTGGTGTTCATGTTGTTTGGCTTGTTCTTGATTGATTGGCTCAGATGTACTGATAAGTGGATGAGAGCAAAAATGTGGGGTGTTTTTCAATACCAAAAACACAGACCGTATTTGTGGTCTTGGAAAGACTGTTCATGCTAACTGGCCTCCTAAGAACAAACTTGGGGCACAATGAATCATGGGACTGGTCTTTGGCTAGGATGCAAACTACGTATCCTTGATATTTGGTGCGGGACAAGAACGATATCTGCGAATCCCCTCTGTACTTCTGTTCTTGAGAATTGGAACTAGTCTTTGGCAATGGAACATGAGAGCACAAGTATGGTCAAGCATGCTTACTGAGAAACACCCATGGACTGTCTGGGCACCTTCGAGGTCTGGATTGAGAAACGTCGCCTTGGTACATTCTGTTACTGGATTCCATTTGTTTCTCCCTGAAAGACCAGCCCAGCATGACCCAACCAACACCGTTCCTCAGTGGAGTTGTACGGAATGAGTGAGAAAAACCACAGATGAAGGAACATGTGATATAATTACTTTTCCCTTTGTAAAAGCGGCCACAGGTGGGTGAGCAGAAGGTGGCCGGAGGCTAGATTTTGCAGTGAGGAGACGAAGGGTCCATTACGCAAAGAGGGGTCAACCACGACCCCCTAGAAACGCACAATGCATCATTGTGTGGCAGCAAAGAGGTATTTAATCTGCAGTAGACTGGAAGGTTGATGTGACTTGGGGAGTTTTTAGTCAAATTTAGGGGGGCATGAGGGAAATCTCAAACTGAACCTCAGGTCACGTGATTGCCGTCATGAGATGAATCCCTCCCAGGAAGACTGTGAAAATGGCAGCATGATTTATGCATTTGGATGCCCTGTGGGTTACGCATCCTCCTTTCATTTATGATGAATTATGTTTCCTGTTGTGCACCCTTTTGACTTCTGTTTTTTTTTTTTTGTTTTATGCTCTGGAAAAAAAATAAAATAAAAGGCAAGGGGAATTTGAGCTTTATGGAGACGACTGGTCTCCCTCATCCTCCCTGGATGCCACAATGAAAGCTGCTGAGGAAGGTAACCTTTGCATTATTCATTGACTTTTGTCATTTTTTTTTCTATTCTATTTTCAGAGACTTAGGGATTTGGTCAAACTGGTAGTCAGTGCACATGTTTCATCACTTTTTATTATTTTCATTACCGGACCACGACATGATCTTGTGTTTAGCTTATTTCATAAATGCAGTGCGTTGTGGACTTTGAAAACTATAAGTCTTTGATGTGGTTTGACATTTATTTTTCTGTTCAGCCCATGCAATACGCTCATCTATAAAGGTCTAACTACACACCCTTCATGTCGAGTATAACCATGTCAGTCCTCCCTAAATGTAGTGTGTATTTTTCCCCTCATAGTTTAAGGGACAGTACTTCAGTTAGCTGCTACTGTATCTTGTCTTTTTGCACAGACCTTAACTCTGGCCTATAGCATGATAGTTAACTCTGACAGATGAGGTCAGCTAAGTTTAAGTAATCTTCACCTCGGGAATCAGATGTGTCGATGTCAGGGAAATGGACCTCGTGATTTTTCGACACTCGTGATAAGTGGACAATGCAGTGTGGTAAATCACTTTTAACCAGGGTACTATCGCTAAAATGTTTACTGAACCTGGCTGCCACTGAGTCACGTGGGGCTTTGTTCACGCTGGGGTGTTATTCGAGAGTTTGAAGCTGAGTTTGAAGCTGAGTTTGATCCAAAGATGTTCTTCTTCGCTCCTTTGCTGACATTGATTGATGGCATTTTATAATTAAACCAGATGTTTCCCCAATTGAATTATCTTGCCCAGTCTACATTAATGGTCTGCTTTCTCTAATATGTGCATAGTAATCTAATGAGTTCCATTATATAAGTTGTAATATTTATAAATACAGACAAGACAATTCAGAAAAGACTCCTTCATCGACTACATTACATACCCTCAACATAATTGCCGGTGAATTTAAACATCAGTGGGAATAATTAAAATGTGCACAGTGATCAGTAATTTAAAAAAAACCATATTCAAAAGATCAATTGCTGTTCAGCATAGGCACTAAGCTAATTGAAACACAAAATTGGAACCAGCCGTAATGTAGGCAGGACATGCACAGTCATGTTGAATTTCGCCTTCCTATAATCGGTTAGCGATTAGCAGTACATAAGATTGAGGGCAGCAAAAAGAATTAAAGGAATGTGGCCTGTTTCTCAGGACATGTGACCGAAATGGATGGAGCACATGCATCGCAATGCACCATCTGAGCAAAGGGTAGGAACAGCAGCATAATGTGCCCCTTAAACTGACCTTCTCACCTAGTTGAACATTTTGCTTCTCGGAGTCAATGTCATGTTCAAGGAGAACCACCTGCTCCCCCCGCGGCGGGGATTCCGCCCCACCCCTCGGCCCACCTGGCTTTTAAACGCAGCCCATTAGTCCTCCAAACAGCAGCCAGCTAGACGTCATTAACGGGGTGAACTTTGCACTGGGCTCCAAATTGATTTGCTATCACACTATGAATACTCTAGCCAGGTTCCCTTGTCCCGCATCCTCTAACTTCACACATTTCTTTTTCATAACTCATTTCTGTGTCTGGAAAATGTGCCAGATTCATTTTCACCTTTCATGCAGAACTTTCTACATACTGCAGCCTCTTATGTGTACAAGCGTTGCGCCTTAAAAGTATATGCTGCGTACTTTCTACGCTCTCTGTGATTTACTGTTTTATGTACGATATGTATTCACTAAAATACATACGCACAGCACATAAAAACACAGGGAAAAACCTACAGGGAAATTTTTCAGTTGAGCAAGTGCTGCTCCAGTTTTCTCCCTAGGGAGGGTCTTTGTTTAGATCTGACCTTTTCAGTTGTGCCACTGTTCGTAACAAAACAGGATGTTATTTTCAATTGTAAGAAGAGCCTGCATTTAGTCAGGCACACATTTGGAAAATGGGGCAACTAAGCCAAACTGTTAATACAGTGTTTAAGAGATATTAAGAAAAAAGTGAGCTTGGCAGCTTGCCAGGGCTGGGAGGACACTGTGGGATCACAAACGCTTTATGACAGAGATCCCTGCCCCCCCC
>JABFEB020000113.1:5314987-5325334 GCA_019775895.2 Stomatorhinus ivindoensis
GCAGCCTTTTGTTGGAAAACGTGGCTAAACCCCCCCCCCCCCCCCCTCCCGGCTGTCCTCAAAAGGGCTGCCCCACTGGTGCCAGAAATGAGATAAAAACTTATACTTGGAAACCCTGGGGCCTGAATCACAAAGCTGGTTGGGTGAAGTCAGGCATCGAAGATAAGTTCCATCTTAACTAATCCAAACAAATGCAATCTTAGATCAGTGGTATCACGACACTATCAGCAATCTGCCCATTATGGATAAAACTGTTGGGACACCAGTTTTATTCAGACCCATGG
Source organism: Stomatorhinus ivindoensis (assembly GCA_019775895.2). Taxonomy (NCBI): domain Eukaryota; kingdom Metazoa; phylum Chordata; class Actinopteri; order Osteoglossiformes; family Mormyridae; genus Stomatorhinus; species Stomatorhinus ivindoensis. The sequence continues at coordinate 5,315,272 of JABFEB020000113.1, forward strand.
TTGCAGCTATATAAAATCAAGCACTCAGCCATGCAGTCAGTTTTACAAATATATGTGAAAGAATGGGTCGTTCTGAAGAGTACAGTGAATTCAAGCATGGTACTGTCAAAGGATGCTGACTTTGTAATAAGTCAGTTTGTGAAATTTCTTCTCTGCAAGATATTCCATGGTGAGCTGTAAGTGGTATTATTGCAAAGTGGAAGCATTTAGGAACAACAGAAACTCAGCTACAAAGTGTCAGACCACATAAAATAACAGAGTAGGGTTGCTGAGTGCTGAGGCGCATAGTGCTTAAAAGTTGCCAGTGCTCTGTCGGTTCAAGAACTGCAGAATTCCAAACTTTCTTAAGCATTAACCCCAGCAAAGGCACTGTGCACCAGGAACGTCATGGAACGGGCTTCCATGGCTGAGTAGCTACAGGCAAGCTTCACATCACCAAGTGCAATACCGAGAGTCAGATGTAAAGCACGCCGCCACTGGAATCTGGAGCAGTGGAAGCGTGTTCTGCGGAGTGACAAATCACGCTTCTCTATCTGGTGGGTGAGTCTTGGCTTGGCGGATGCCAGGAGAACGTTACTTGTCTGACCGCATTGTGCCAACTGAAAAAATTTGGCAATGGAGGGATAATGGTATGGGGGTGTTTTTCTGGGGCTGTGCTTGGCCCCTTAGTTCCAGTGAAGGGAACTTTTAATGCTTCTGCATTGTGGGAACAGTTTGGAGAAGAGCCTTTTCCATTTCAGCATGACTGTGCCCCAGTGCACAAAGCAAGGTCCATAAAGATATGCTTGGGTGAGTCTGGTGTGGAAGAAAATGACTGGCCCACACAGAGCCCTGACCTCAACCCCACTGAACACCTTTGGGATGAACTAGAATGGAGGTTGCGAGTCAGGCCGTCACGTCCAACATCAGCGGCTGACCTCACAAATGCTCTTCTGGATGAAAAAATTCCCACAGAATACACGGACTAATGGTGATCAGACTAAATGTGACAGACATGTTCAGTAAGGTGTGGCTTCAGGAATGGTCTAAGGGGTAGAATGCACACCACATGATTCTCAGTTGATGTTTTGTAATACATTTTTTTATTATTGCACTGTGTCCATTCACCACAAGTGAATATAAGATAGCAACAGCGATTGAATGTGAAATGCACATGCGTACATTCAAATGTCAATTACAATTTGCCCATAAAGTAATCTGGAAAACCAAGGGCTGCGCAAGAGTGTCTGTCAGCTTTACATGCCGAACCAATACCTCGCTATAGCAGAGATCACCACTTTTCTTGGCTGTTAATAAGATTACCGTACATAGCGAATGGGTTTGGAATGCAAAAGTGATCGGTGTGCATCTCTACCCGTGGACACTAAATATCTATGATTAAAAACTGCCTGGCTTGCTTGTTGAAAGATATTACAGCTGGAAGAGTGAATATCGAAAATACAGTTAACTTTACTGCAGTCACGGGATTCATAAGGACAGACCATTTTGAGAATTTGAGAAAGCCCATTTGCTATGTCAAGTAATAGAGCGACTTTTTCTCTTTGATTGGTCTAAGTACTGTTTGAAATCCATGATCCAGAAAGCTAACCCTTCTCTGGAGCAGTTTTGCTCTGCAGCATGAGTTACCATGGTAATATATCCTGCTAAGAAGTAACCAGCATCATGATACTGAAAAGCCGGAGTTACTGCTACTTATCCTCAAATTATCCGACCAAGCAAGGAATCCGGCTTTGTGATCCAGGCCCTTGGTGGTGAGATGCAGTGCACGCACTGTGTTTTCCTGCACGCCAGTGGTCTCTAACCGCTTGTTTACAATTGACAGTTGATTTCCAGTTGCTGGCGAAATACTTCTATGTGCATTGGCAACTTTCCAGATTGGTTTTATGCAAAAGTACATACATGTGCTGATTGGTCAGTCTCCTATAATCATGCAGGTGTCGCTAATGTTAATGTGAAACAGCTGCATGACTCTTTCAATCAAGGAAACAAAGCATTCAAGGCGCATGCAGAATTGAACCAATTAGCCAAGCAAAGGAGACTTTCAGTTATAAAGTAGTTTGTAAAAGCTGAAGTAGCCCATTGTGTCCCCTTTGATGTGGATGCGGTGTTCAGCCTTCTTCCTTCCACATATCCCGTTTTACTCTTCTTTGAGACACACACACACACTCGTTTACACCTAAAGGAGAAGCCTGAGGCCCATGCACAGGGTCAGGCTATTTATCCAGCATTCCTGGAATATATCAATGGGTTAAGTGTCTTGATCAAGGGCCCAACAGACACGTGACTATTCCGCATAGGACAGGATTCGAACCAGCAACCTTCCAATAGGGGCATGAGCATCTGCTGAGGCACACACCAAATTTAGCGCTTTAATAGTACACAGTAGCGTATTTGCACTCTTTGGCGGTCATGCCACTAGAGTCCATTTTAAATGTGACTGACACCTGTCGGTATAATTACCCGCACATGCTCATGAACGCTAAGTAGTGGGGTGTGGCCCTTGGCAGCTGTTAATGAAGAATGGAGGACAGGTAAACAATAAACAATAACAATAACTGCTGCTCGAAACTGTGGAGCGACCCCACCCTTCCTGCCTTGATAACCAAAGCATGACTGGAGATCTACAAAGATGAGACTGGGGCTCCTGAAGCAGATGGGGGCAAGCAAAAATGTTAAGATATCGCACCCTTGTCCATGGACATAAAAGCCAATCGTATCATTGGGCTGTAATCCTCCATTCATTATTAACCATGGGTTCACTGATCAGATTCCTCTGCAGATAGCAGGTGATGTATCTTGGCTCAGAAGTACAGAAACGCAGGTTCTCTCCCAAGGTGTGGTCAGCTGCATGGTTCCGGAACCGCTACTCCCCCTGCTGGCACCGAAGATAGGGTGCAAGCTGTCGTGAATAACAAAAGTTGAGATCTTGCTTTTGATGGTCTCCACTGTCCGCAGAGGAGGACTGCACCACAGAGAGGGGGCATTTTCCTTTTTTTCCATTATGAACCCAGGGGTAGGGGTGCGAGAGTTCCAAACACAGCAGATTTCGTATCCTGAAAACGACATGTCCCCAAAAAAAGATGCTGCGCTTGCATACTCACACGCCACGATTTCCCCAGCAGAGGCAGAAATTCTCCTAAACAGGATGAGGCTCCCTCACTGTGGAATCAGGACTGAGACACTGCAAATATGGAAGCGCCAAGGAAATAAGCCAATTCGGGACACCTCCACAAAATCAATTCGGAAGCGCCAGATAAACAGATAGTAAGTGTAGGTGTTTTATATCAGCAAGGATACTTCTGCATTTTTTTTCTTGGTCAACTGCGTCTATAAATGAAATAGAACATGCCACACTTTGATGCATGGTGAAAAGAAAATTGCCCAAAATTAAATATATGAATTTCAGTTACACTTAATTACAGAATTCTTGAAAAATAATAATAACTTTTCTTATTTTGACCTTTTCATAGACTGCTAGAAATTTAGCCTACTTCCAAACTGGAATAGGTTTTTTTTTCCTTAGCCGGATAATTATTTTGTTGAAAATAGGTAGATCTGTAAAAATTTAATTATGCAAATGATTTGATGGTTTATTTTTCTTTTTATGGAATGTTTTAGTCTTCCTAGATCAAAATTAACGCACTTCCAAAAAATCCTGACTTATTAACTCAAAAAATTACCCATTTCCTATTTCAGTATTATTTAAAATGCAACCAACGGTGAATTAAATAACATCCGTGGTCTCCACGATACCATTAATACATATTAAACGATAGCATTAATTATTACCTGAAAACAGTTTTAACTAAGCTTTAGTAGGTTTGCTGTCAGTTAGTGTTTGGTAACTATTTTTGCAGCTTTTGAAAACACTACCGTGCTTCCAGCCATTAAGATAAATAGCCCATATGAAGCTGAATTATTATTATTTTATTTTTATTATTATTATTATTATTATTCAGCATTTATTTGCATCCAACAACAAACGGAAAAGGTCTGTAGAGATAGGCGTTGGGTGAGTGACGTCAGCAGCCGTAAAGGTTCACCTTAGCACCATTCCTCACCTAAACGCTTCATCAGGCTCCTTTTCCAACACAGTTGATCGACAGTCAGCCACTGCTCTTGGCAGGAAGGATTCGCTTTACTAATCAATATCTTATGTTTGTTTGATATCACAAGCTGTGAGCATTTTCATAATAGCGTGGGCGGTGCAATTAACAAACAGTCCTTAAAATGACTCTGAGCCAACCAGCCTACTCAACCCGTCGGTAAGAGTAGAGAAGTGAAATACTGTAAGACCTGAGGAGAAAGTAACAGGGTAAATGATTATGCTTATAAGATGAATGATGCAAATAGACTTTTTTCCTTCCAGGTACAGTGGTACCTCACTCTTTGTTTCCGCTGAGAGATGTGCTGCGTGACTCATTTCCTCACGCGTACAAGTTATCTTAGGTCGGCATTCACGGTTCGACTTCTGAGATTCAGATCTAGTTCTAGGTATTTTTTTTGCAAACTGGTTGGTTCAACTTTTAAGAAATTTGAGTTCTAATGAGTTTGAGAACTGAGGTACCCCTGTGTATTTGAATTGTCCTCTAGATTCCTTTACACATTTTTTGCATTAACCCTTTAGACCTGGGGTATCAAACTGCAGTCCTGGAGGTCTGGAGCCCTGTGTAGATTAGTTCTTTCCCTGTTCCACCTCAAATGATTCAGCTCAAGAGCTGTGTGGTAATTAGCACATGGAGTTGGATCAGGCGTGTTAAATGAGGGGAAACCCAAAAATGTGCAGGGCTCCGGCCCCCCAGTATTGGAGTTTAACACCCCTGCTTTAGACAAACTACAGCATGTTAAGCAGGACTAATCAGTCTCAATATTGGTATGGAACAAAACCTGGGCATCCTGTCTGAACCAGGGTGGGATTAATTTAGAGCAAATTCAGTGACCCACCCCTGTGGCGTCTACCGTTCCTACTTACTACTCTTACTATAACTAATAATAATAATGTTGCCCTAATCATGTTGTCTTTTACGCTCTCGTTGTCCAGCATGCTGATATAATGGCCTGGCACACTTAGCCCAGTGATTTCCTGTTTGTTCCTTCTTTATCAGAGTTGATACCTTAATGCACTCAACTGTGTGGCTTAATGCATGTTTAATGCACTCATCCCTGCAAGTCAATGCATGTTTCAATGCACTCATCCCTGCAAGTCACTCATGCAGCTCAGCGTGCGTTTTAATGCACTCTCATAGCACGTGAATGTTAATTGATAGAAGAGCATTAATTAGAAGGTAGCATCATGATCACCGGGAGCGTTGCATTTCCAATGTGCTGTAGCATGTAATATTACTAGAAATATGAATCTGAAAGTAAGCTGCCTGTGGAGAGTACAGTTATAAAATGTTTGTTAATTATGTAAAAGTTCCTTGAGCATAAGCACTGTGGTTAAAAACTTGAGCTAATAATGTTTTTTTTTTTTTTATCCCTGGGGGGCAATGTGTTAATCTTTTAACTGCTTTAGATAAGTGTCATCGAAGCGACGGAAAGTAATATGTAAGTTTTGCAAGCATACGTTAACCCACATAAAGACTTAGAAGGAAAAAGAAAATGACTTATTTTTCCATCTGTTCTGCTAGCTCTGCCGAGGAATGACCTTTTCCGGCAGCTCCGGATAACGCTTCCTATTCTCTCCCGAGCTCACGGCAGTCATTTGCCACTAATTGTGGGGCAAATTGCCAAACAGATGGACGAAACGGGACACCCGGCGTCGCCCTCACTTCCAATCAGCCTTGTTGCAGGTGCCGCTAACCCCAGTTTATCCAGGTAAACAACAATACTGCTGAATCATCTGATTGTAAACAGAGCTGTTTGTGCGAAAGAAAAAAACAAAAGTCAACATATTTTATTCTTTAACTAATATAACATATGACTAATGTATCAACCAGAGCTCTACATATAATGGCTAGATATCCCAGCACCTCTTCTGGCCTGTATTCTGAGGTCATTCTCTTCTTTGTATCCACTGGCTACTGAAATCTTACCTTCACACAGACCACCAAAGGGACTGCAGACGTTTTAGGTCCAATCCACTGTAAACCACAAAAAAAGCAGCTTTCACTCGGATTTATTTAATAAGCTCGGCTGCTCTGGCCAGCTTCAAATGTATCCGCTTAGAAAAGCACCTGATTTAGCTGGTGATGCAACGTGCTAGTCATTGTATTTTAATATGAGAACTAATTAACGAAATATAAAAGAAAATAAGTATGGAAAGCTTATTTTTTGAAAAGCACATATATTCCTACACAAAATACCATGCCATGAAACATCCCCTGGATGCGAGAATGAGCTGAGTGATGCTGGTAACTACCAGTCAAACCACACATTTGCCCCCAAGGTTTTGGAGCCCCCTGTTGGCCAAAAAGAGTCACTACACAAACAGGGGCAGTGGACCCCAAAGTGACTTTTTGACTGGGGGGGTCCCAGAAACAGCCAAATCTGAATGAGTTATACAGTATGTACTTCGTTTCTGCTACTCACTACTCCAGTGGTTCCAATCAATTTTCCGAAACGGTCCTGTGGTAACTTTCATCAGCACCAGCAGAGTGGATCCCACGTCTCTCAGGAATAATTGCTTTCTGAGCCAAGGCCCTGAATAACAGTGATGTATGGCTTTCTTATGTAAACTGTCTGCCTGATTGTTTTGTGAAAAACAATCAAACACTTGTCATATTTCAGACAGATAGATGGTATATAAAATAGACACCATCTGTTTATATGACAGCAGGACTAAACACTGTGAGTGATTACAAGGGCTTCACGCTATCCAGCAGCTTCAGTGAATACGCTATCTATCAGTGAAGGCCGAGATAGCTATTGTTAATTGCTGTTCCAGTGTAGAGTTAAGGGATCTGACTGACAGTCGGAGGCACTGTATTACACATTTTATGCGGCCCCCGCAAGAAACTATTTTCAATACCGACTGACAGGATTTACAATCACTGGAGTTCAACATACGTCATGTTTAGTATGCCAGGACTGATGCCCAGAGGCACGTGACACATATGGTGGCTTCTTCATGAACGAACATGTGAGGAGAATTGCGATTTTCTGTGACTTTGGCGATTTGACTTGAAATGTTGAACCAATGAAGAATCATACAGTAAATAGCTTACATTTGAATCATAAGATCTGGGTTCCCACACAGCAATAATACATGGGTCAAAGAGGGGCCTAGAACCTATCCCAGGCCGCACTGGGACACATCCTGGACATGATCGATTTATATGTATTTACTTAGCTCACGCTTTCATCCAAATTGACAGACAGTTGCAAAGGGTCAGCCAGGCTCTGCAGCCGTTGAGGTTAAGGGACTGGCTGAGAGTCCAAACAGTGAAATCGCTCTGCCGACCACAGTATTTGCACCGGCAACCTTCTGACCTGACCGTAGGCACAGTGTTCTAACCCACTGAGTCACACAACACACCAGAATCATACACTGTGGCTAATATCAGAGACACCACTTAACCGAACAGAAGGTGAGGTGATTATTATGTGGAAATATTAAAATTATGTGGTTTTATTAAAACTGGTTATGGGTGATGAAAGTATTACGATTTATTATTAATTATTAGTATTATTATAACTACTATAGACCTTGTTTTATTTATCCTCTTCAGGTCATTCCTCCCGTCACAAATAATATTTGAATAAGCCCATATTCCATATTATCTGGATGCAAAATCATGACTCATCCCTCTTGAAAAAATAATGTGGCATTTAATAATTAATGTCCTCAGACAGCGAACGTATGAAACCTATGCAGCCGGAAGAGGGTTGGCAAAAAATCCAGGTCAGCTATGAAAGTAGTCCTTAACAGCATATGCTGACTCTCAGACACTCACGCGCATTCATACGCGGCTTGTCTCCGCACCTTACGACGGTTATGGCCGCTGCGGCGTCCTCGGCCTGTTGCCTGACGCGCCGAATCGGAGCCATTTCCTTGCGGTGCCTGCTGAAAAACATACACATAAAATATTAAAAGTAGCCCATCCATCCATTTCCAGTAACCACTTACCTCATGAGAATCGCAGGGATCCGGGGCCTATCCGGAGTTGCGCGGGGCACAAAGCAGGGCACACTCTGAATTCAGCGCCAGTCCATCTGCCAGCGATTCACCCATACGCTGCAGCACTCAGGCATGTGAACGTGCCTGTAAAAGGGCTGCAATCCCATCCAGAGCAGGATGTGAGCTGTCGTCTTGGCTCCATGCCCCCAGTGACTCTCCAGTAGGGTGGGCCTTACTTAGGAGCCAGGGACCGGGGTGCGTGCAAACGAGAAGGTCAGCGAGTCTCCGGGTCCCCAGACCCCTGCGGCTAACGAGCCTCAGCGCTGTCCTCGGGTGAACCCTGTGCAATGCAGCTGCTGAATCAAGAGCCATGGGGGGTTGATTAAGGAACGGTCCCTGAAGCTATCCGCGGTGCTGAACGCTCTCCGTCGCGACGCGTTTCGTGCGAGCGCCCCGTCGCATTTCACCGGCCACGTTTCCATCTGACCGGCAGCTGAACGAACATCCTGGCCCGGTGGGTGGAAAATGCGATATAGCAGCCAGACTGCACGGGAGGCGGTGGGGACTCAGCGGCTCGGCCAGGGTGGGGGGACGTCTTCCCCGTGGCGCTGGGCCAGGAGGACCAGGGAGAGCTGTGGAGGGAGCGGGTAAGAGCATACGTCCGCCGCCCGCGCTCGACGTGCATGGCCAGGCGCATCAAATGCTGCGCACACTGTGTTTTTAATCCATCCACTCACAGCCCAGTGGACCCTCTGTTCCACTTTCACGTTACCCCCTCCTGCATTGCTCTGCGTTGCAGCAACAAATACATAACCTTCCTGCGATCCCAAACTGCAACTTTGCTCAGGCTCTTACAGAATAACATTAACTGGAATATCCTAGTTAACGTTCATATAACTGTGCGGTCTATGCATTAACTGTTAAACCATTATTACACACACGCATACAAACATATATATATATATGTGTGTGTGTGTGTGTGTAATCCCACTGCAAAAAGAAAAACCGTCACCTTTCACACCTCGAGTGTCAAGTGAGGAATAGCTGAAGAGCTCTCAAACAGGGAGAGAGAGAGAGAGACAGAGTGAGCGAGGTGTGCTTAAAATGTTCCGTCATGTTTCGCCCACTCTAACTGTTTTGCCTAATATCTTAAAAGCAATTATGGGCCTTTTGAGTGCTACATTTCTTTAAAAAGATGCATTTATTCTGTTCGCAGTAACATTACTGGCGGCTCAAGTGCATTGACCATTTTTAATCACTTTAGTTTCGTGTTAAATGTGTGTATTTCAGTAATGCGGGATTCAGAAGTCTCATTCTGCAGTACGACTTGAGGCTGTTTATCTCCTGACATGTGCCGTATTCTTAATCCACTATTTATTTTCCTGTTAAAATAGGAGCTGTAGAAGCACATGGCATTAAATAATATGTTCTGGCAGGAAACCAAGCTTCCCTTGTGCTCAGATTTCAGTGGAGGCCCAGGATTCTAACTAGAAAAACACTGATATTTACGTATTTCCGTCCTGTGACGTGTCCTACCATTAATCTGATACGTTCATGCTTCGCATGTCATGAGATATTTTCGAGGGCTTTGGTCTCCATGTGAAAATGCAGACAGAAAAGACAACGGGATCTGGCCATTTGTAAGCGATGCCCGTGATATTTCCTGGGGTGTCTTACTCATCCATGCACCGTGGGAAAATACGAGCGGCAATATGGCCTGGCACAGACAGGGCCTTTGTAAGCATGTCGGCACGCAGAAGCCCACAGCCCCATGGGACATGCTGGGGCCATGATCCTGGACCGGGGCTGTTGGCACGTGGCTATATTGGTGCACGCTAATTTTTAAAACAATTTTTACATTCCTTAAAACAAGATTTAAAAGTATATTGTTCCAGGTGTAGCCTTATGCCCTGGGCTGCCTGGGATGGACTTCACACTCACCCTCTGGCAAGGACATATGGATGGATGGATGGATGGATGGATGGATGGATGGATGGATGGATG
>JABFEB020000113.1:5325434-5335515 GCA_019775895.2 Stomatorhinus ivindoensis
ATGGATGGATGGATGGATGGATGGATGGATGGATGGATGTACAATGAATGATTAATATATTCCGTGTACTTGAAGTTGTCCTTTGTCCAAGTTGCAAGACCTCCAGCAGATGCCTGCAACCTCAGATCGTACCAAACCTTATAGATATCATATGTGCTAAAGCTTTAAATGAAGAAGGAAAAAACAAACTAAGGACCAATCCCCAGGTCCCCATTAGTATTGATATTTTAAATAAAGTTTTTTATTTTAAAAAGCGGGGGCGGGGGGGGGGGGGGGTTACTGGAACGCAAATACTTCAGTACAGTAATAGTTCATCTGATAACTGCAACTGCAGAAAGCAAAACTGTGGATGATGGAAAAAACCACTATATTCATGTATTATAAATACTAGCTTGTTCTGCTTGTAATGTGTTACTCGCCCACACATTCAGAAATTAATATTATGGTTCATAAATACATGGTTTCTTGTTGTGATGAGACCTGGAAACCCCTGTGGGTGGGATTACTGCCTACCAACGGTCACTGATGGACTGAATCCAGGTCCCATTGGTTACTTTAATGGTTTTCAGTGGTTTTAATAAAACAAGAAGGCTATTGAGAGTACAAGGCTATACCATGTCTTAGAATCAAACCAACACTAATGGAATATCCCACAGATATCCTGTTACAACTCTAGCTAGCTATTCATTCATAATAATAAAGATATAATTATTTTCGGGGGGTCGACATGCTGGTACAGTGATTAACCCTCTGGGACCTGGGTTCGAGTCTCCGCCTGGGTTACATGTGTGTGGAGTTTGCATGTTCTCCCCATGTCGTCGTGGGGTTTCCCCCAATCAGTCCAAAGACATGCTGAGATGAATTGGAGTTACTAAGTTGCCCATAGGTGTGCCTGTGTGAGTAAATGGTGTGTGGTTGTGCCCTGCAATGGGCTGGCCCTCCAACCTGGGTTGTTCCCTGCCTCATGCCCATTGCTTCCAGGATAGGCTCCAGACCCCCTGCGACCCAGTAGAATAAGCAGGTTAGAAAATGGATGGATGGATAATTATTATTGTTAATGTTACTGTTAGAAAAGAGTACTGAGTGTTTTTCCTGAGTATTGAGTATATTTCTTGACTATCGGGTGTACTTCTTGAGTACTGACTGTATTGCATACTTATTTTCTGAGTTTTGAATGTATTTCTTGAGCACTGAGCGCTAGGGGTTGGCAAGCCGTACGAGACTGAAGCTCCCTGGCTAATTCGGCTTTGAGGTCATTGAAGTGTCATAACTTTATTCTGTATTTGTTATGGTAAGATGCTAATTTCCTAGATATGCATTTGAAACATCACATTTGTGTGTAAGACAGTGCACCCATGTGTTTACTATGTGTGTTTGCATGTTTGAGCCTACACAAAAAAACATCGAAAAAGCTGGTATCAGATTTACGTCAGGCACAAGCTAACATTCCTTTAATATTCAGGTTGGGGCTGGTTCAGGGTGACACTTCAGGCCTGTGCAGTGCTCTACTGAGTGTATTTCTTGAGTAATGGGTCTACTTCTTGAGTACTGATTGTAGTTCTTGAGTACTGAGTATGTTTGTTTCTTGAGTATGTCTTGTTGCTCTTCATGTCATGTATTAGTCAAAAGTTTAGACACCCTAACCCACAAGAAGGTTCTATTCTTTATATTTTAGAATAATTATCGTTATACACCATAACTACAAAATAGCATGGAATTATGCACTGACCCAAAAAGTATTTTAAAATAGTAATAATTTATTGGCGGGTGGGTTGGAATTCAAAAGGTTGTCTGTTCAGATCCCATGGTCATCAGAGTGATCCCACCACTTAACCCCAAGTGCCCCAGGGACTGGCTGACCTACTGTCTCCAGTTGGGTGAGGTGGCCTCCTGAGATGCTTGATGGATGTCCCACAAACAAGCTGAGCTCTCATTGGCCGCTTTTCCTTCACTCTCTGGTCAAACTCCTCTAAAACCATTTCTACTGTCAGGCGGCAGGTCATGTGATGTAACACTATCACTCTCCGTTATTGGCCTCTTGGTGTATCCAAACTTCTGAATGCTGCTGTATATCAGCTTGGGGTTCCAGCATGTCCCTGGTCTCCAGTGCAGTTTGACTCTCTAATGACCTGTAAGACCTCTAAGATTGCTGCACCCCTGGTTTAATTAGGCACCTACTGCTATGCTCAACGTTATTCCTGCACACTAGCCAGAAAGCCATTTACAATATATTCTTATTAATTTTTAAAAATGTAACAACCTAGGCCAGGCACAATGTTTATCGTTAATTCACAGCAGGAAATTGCTTAAATATTGGGCATATTTATTTCATTAAATTTTGCTGTCTTTCGTTTTCATGGATCAAAGTGACACACTAGAAGCAAGCCTTAGGGCGATGCAAGCTGGGAGTGCAATTCTGGGGTTTCCGCAATCCACCCATAATAACCTAATAACTTCAGAAACTATGCCCCTCCCCCACGCCTGTACTGAAATATGACATGTAATCATATGGTGAAATATGATACATAATGAGTGTTACCAAAACTGCTGCTTCATGTATAAATTATAAAGTTTTCTACAATTAAAAAAAAAGAACAACACAAAGAAATCAAACTTAGCTGAGCGAGACTTTTGGAAGTCTGGCGAGAATAGAACTGCTCTCATCTCCGCGACACGTGAGCGCGTGTAGAAGCTTAAATAATCATTCCTCCACTAACATTTCTGCGAAAGGGATAAAAGTGCTTTATGGTGAATCATATTTCACAGTGGGAATAATTTTTCCAGTTATTACCTGGAGTACGGCAAATGTATTTTTACTTTACTGCTACATTTAATTTTATTTTCACTAACTAGAAAATGTAACTACTCTGTTGCTGCTCTGTGAAACTGGATTGTTGTGGTCACCGTAACCTAATATTGACCGAAAGCAGAGCAAGATGTGGCTCAATTCTCGGGGTGAAAAATACAACTACAGCTTACAACATCTGAATATCTTCCAAAAAGAGCGATTAAATCATGTAAACACGAGTATTAAATAAGGAACAATTTAGTTACAAAATAACCTTATCTTAGTCAGGGCTGAGCTAATACTGGACAAATTAGTCACGATTAAAACACAAAATATATCCCGTCATGCGAGCTAAACATGCATTAGAAAATTTGGCGTTAAGGAACCAAACTAATACATACATTTGCATGCATATAGGCTAGAAAGGTGTGTAAAGTATACTGAAAAAAAGTTAACTGAAGTTAATTATGAGTAGTAAGAATGCAATATTTTGAAATAATGTAATTGGAAATCGATAAATAAATTGGAGTGGGTGAAATTATTGGGAAGGGGGGGGGGAAGCATAATTCACCTGTGCTGCCGCCTCCTGGACACACACCCCACATCTCCAGCGGAGAGGCTGGTATAAGCGCACAAGCGCTTCATGACTCTCACTTAAAGCAGCAGAAACGGCGCGATGGCCAGGAGAGGAGCACCAGCTCTCGTCACTGCTCTCCTGCTCGGGCTCCTGCTTTCAAGCACCGCGGCGGCGGGAGGAGCCGGAGCCGGACGATCTGACGACGACAAAGAGAAGGAGAGCGACGCGGAGAGCCCATGCGAAGTTAAAACCGTGACCGTGTCCACGCTGCCCGTACTCCGGGAGAACGAGTTCAGCTTTACCGGGGGTGGCTCGGGGAGCGTGGCCGGAGGAGGAGGGGGGGAGTCCCGTCTTCTCCTGTTCGTCAGGACAGACCTACCTGGGAGGATCTCCGTGCTGGATGATCTCGATAACACTGCTCTCCCGTACTTCACACTGGGTAAGGTATTAACGACCCGATGACGCCGACCACTGTCCCATATTAAACCCGGCGACTAGCGAGTAAATCCCGATGCGTGTCCAGTACCCTATGAGATGTATAGCTTACCATATGTTTATATAGGTACCGTGAGTGCCTGTCTCTTTGTGTACGTGAGATACACTGTTTCCAGTCAGTATGACCTTAAATAAATGTCGGCTGTGCGTGAAGCGATGGTCTGCACATCTCCGATGGCTTAACATATGAGGGTCGAATCCTGATCAGAAGAGATTGCTACCAGGAGACCACCTTCTGTTTCCTTCAGTTAATAGACGCTGCTTTGTAAAGTGAGGAGAGTAAGAGCGTCGCGTACGGGGGAGATCCCAAGACTTGCACTTCTTTTTGCCATAATAAAATATTTCAAGGTTCCCTTTTCGGATTTACTTATAAAGGGGAACATTCACGTGGAAACCGTGCACGTTTCGAAAGACTGAACTGCAACCTTAATAAAGCGGCTGAAAATGTACGCTTGTGATTTTTTAGAGTCAATTTCGGATCCAGTGTTCGCTATTTAACCGGAGAATACTTCGGGAAAATAGCCCTAATACAGTACGAATCATAAGTACATTCAACATGCATGACAGTGTCACGCCATGATATGTTTGCCTATTAGAGCAAACTAAACGAAACATGCTTATCTTTACTTACTTTTAATTAATATTCTGAAGAGTCCTCGCAGTTCGTTTCGTTAAGCGGCGACAAACGTGCATATATATGCATGTAAAATCTCAATTCGGCTTGAATAAAAAATGATTTCTTTCTTACATTTTCGGATTTCCTCATCACCCTGCAACGAACCAATTCCACCGATATCACATTTCTTGCCCAAGTATCGTATTTACTGTCGGACAGATGCTCGCCTTGCAGTTTTGCTGCACGGATCAGCCTGAAAGTGCGCAAGTAATCGTCGCAGCCTTTTCGCCCCATTTCCAGATAATCACACGTGAAATGCGTTGCATTATGCTGCAGGCGCTATGTTTTCCAGCCTGTCATTTTAATGCTTAGAGAAAACGAGTTCGTGTCCTCTTGTCATATATAAAATAAAATAATAAAAAATGCGGATTTCTTGTGGCATTGTTCCTTGCTGTTAACCGATCCTTTAGAAATCCCCGGGCGGGCTACTCTACAGTACCTGAAGTAATTAAGATGTTGTTAGATACTGCATAGATTATTTAAATTATTATTATTTTATCTGATCACACGTGGCTTCTCAGATGTATTTAAAGTTTACGTTACATTAAGGTATTTTTAGCAAGCGGTGCACAGGTGAGTGGTAAAGCACATTGCCAAATAACCATTCATCCCCAGAAAATTATAGCAGGAAGGATAATAAAGTCCGGGCTGTTGAAAATACCTGGCATTGTGAGAAAGTGTTGAGAAACTTAAAACTATTTCAGTTATATCTTACAACCCTTTAGTTGCCTGCAGTTTGATGACTGTTGGGGAGAATTTTCTAAAACAGAATACAAAAATGGTACACCTTAATGAGGTGAGGTAAACAAAATATTTTGTCAATTTCTGAAAGGCGGAAACCTAATATATACTAGAAAAATCTTTAGATAAAAATACAGATGAAGAAGAGTAAAAAAAATCTTGCGCTTTATGTCTCATTTCAAGACACGTTTTGTCTCGGGGCAATTAACCATTTCCTTCCCGCTCCCTGCTTTATTTCTGATCCCAGGTCTGACTTTTCCAGCCTCCACGTGGTAATTTTCACATTTCAGATCATTTGAAGGACGTCTACCACTTTTGTACATGGATTTCAAATAATCAAATGTTATTAATCGAAAGCTACAATGCTTGCTGATTGAAAGTGTAATTTTGGCTAATGGTTGTCATCCGAAATAGAATGTGATAGAAATTAATGTTTTCAAATATGATTCTTACTCATATGCTCTGAATGACAAGCAGTATTTCAAGAGTTTTAAAAGCCTTGCTTAAGCGACTGTTAATAAAATCATTAGACAAGCTCAAATTCACTAAAGGTCAGTCTGATCATGCAATCACATTAGATTTTTTTTAAAATATACTCATATTTGATAATTACTATCAGCAGCAAAATAATACTGTTACATTACTGAATGAGTGGTAGTGCATAATATAAATATATCCAGAAATCTGCAAAGCAGGAACAAAGTCAGACTGTGGTGACAAAAATATCATATGTATGTCACATAAATTAATTCATTCTAGAGTGTATACAGTGATGTATTAGTCTGTAAGGCTCACAGAGGTGTCTTAGATCTGGTGTTTGGGGACCCACAGCCAGTCCACGTTTTTGCTCCCTATGAGCTCCCTGCCAGACAGTCCACATTTTTGCTCCCTCCCAGCTCCCTAGGGAGCAAAAACATGGTCTGTGGATCCCCAAGGACTGGATTGGGAAATATTGGGGGGCAGCATGTGGCTCAGTGGGCTAACCCTCTGTGCTTGTAATCACAAGGGCACTGGTTCGAACCCAACCTCAGCTTAACTCCCTCAACCCCCAGCTTCCTGGGCACCGCTACAGGTGGCTGCCCTTCGCGGACAAAGAGGAAGTTGAGGGAGGCGTAAGAAGAATTTCCCCTGGGACAATAAAGGATTGATTATTAGACCCATACGGCTTGTCCACTTGTTGCATACAGGGCAGCTTGGTATATACATCGAAAATGATACCTTGTGCTTAAACCTGAGGGACTGAACCTGCTCATTGGTTTGAGGATGTTAATCCCCAGTTCCTAAGGATACCATAAACTGGGAATAGGGACTTAGGTGAGGTGTGAGCAGCGTTACCATAAATAGCTGACACAAGTCTGAAGAAAAGGACTCCTGGGCCTATTGTTTTGCTGAAATTTGATTGGCTGCTTAGGGAATGTCAGAAACACCCTGTACACATGTAACCAATCGGAATATTGAAGGACGAAAGGTAGTTGCTGTTAGTGGGATGTTTCTCTGATGCTGGTACGTTACCTTCTGCTAAGCGTCTGCTAGAAGGATAGCACTTAGCTGTTGAGGTTATGATTGTGCAACTGTGTATTAATAAAAACTTTATATGTCAGTAAAAAATAAATCCTTCAGGGCTTAAATCTGTCCGTCAGGTCATGGCTTGCGGTCTCGGCTAGAATATTGCTGGAGACGGTCCGTCCGTCTGCAGTGTTGACAGACAGTAATGGTGAGCGGGGAACCTGCCTGGCCCCCAAACGTGTGTTTTTTTTGTGTGTGTATCTTGCCTGCGGAGGAGTGGTACAGCCCGTCTGTCTGTGATTCTGTGTCTGGCAGTGAAGGGGATAACGGTTACGAACCTACCTGGCTGTCTGCTCCAGAGGCCATTACTGACAGGCGGCTCAGTCCGTCTTCCGTTTGGCGCTCCTGTCCAAGGGCCCGTTACCGCCAGGCAGCGCGCGGTGACGTGCTGGTGGACCTTATGGTCAGCTTTTCTTTTTTTTTTTTTTTAGCTCTGCTTTTCATTAACCTGTCCAGTGAAGCCTGGACGTTTCTGGCAGGAACTGAAAACCAGTTGACATGGGAAAATCTGGAAATGATTAAGGTGGTCGTACATGGGGACAGTAATTAGGTTCACAGAGAGTTTAAGATGTGATGTTGCTGTTTCTGTTGGTTTCTGGTTGCATTGTTGTCTGTGTCCGTGTTAACCAAGCGTGTTCTGTAGCTGTTGGGATTCAGGTTGTTTCCTGTGTCCAGGGTTACAGTCCTGAGTTAATGAAATTGAAAGGAAATGTGTACAAGTCTATACCGGCAGAAGTGGCAAGTCCATTGGAGGGGAGAGGGGTTGTGGTGATGTCCGTGTTCACGATGATGGGGTTGTGCATCACCAGGCGAGTAAGAAGGGGGTTGATAGAGTCAAGAGAAGTGAGTGAAAACTGTAAATCAGTGACACAGGAAGTAAAGACAGGGTGCACTGCATCATGGGAAGGTGTCAGTGAGAGAAGAATGAAGGTCTGATCTTAAAGACTACAGATAGCATGAAGTACCCATAAAACCCAAGAACTCTTGATTATACAGACTATTATCCGAGACCTGCCCCGAGCGAAGGTATCGATTCGACATGGAGTCCTTGGATGCACATTTGGCAGAAGAAAGGGATTTTTTTTGCAGCAGAAGTGCAAAAAGTGACTGAAGCAGTGAGAGGGGGAGTGACGGACAAGGCAATGAACGAAAGAAAATCAGTGAAGCTCAAGCGAGAAGAGGCTGGACGTAACAATATGTGCCATTAATTGCACTGTGCTCTTGAATAGCGGTGTTGCAGAGGAAGCCTTCTTTCTCCAACGGCCACTCGGGTATCCCAGGGGATCGGGCCGGATAGAGGGAACGACAAGGCATGGCCGCGTATGGGCAACAAGCTGACTATGGCAATGCAAAAAAAGGTGGTTTGGAAACCATAACACAAGTAAGAGGGATAATTATGGGATGTATGAGGTGGAGGTGGCTCATGAACATCTATCATGGTGGCAATACAGCGCCCAGGACGGGGAGCCAATGTTGGACCGGGAGAGTTTGACAGTAGAAGTTATAGAGCATGACAAGCAAGAGCAGATAGGGCAACACCGCAGCAAGAAAAATTGGAAACAGTCCACGTAATTAAAGCGCCCGATAAAATGCAGAATAATGGAGGCTGCTGGCCAGACGGGTCCACCAGCATGACGAAGCGAAGGACCTCGGGGTCCAGAGGGCGAAAAACAGGAGGCAAGCTAGCATGGGATTAGCGGGAGATGGCTGAGGACCAACCGAGCGACTTCGCCGACCTGGGAGAGGGGGCTGCTCGGGGTTGCTGGGGGGTGGGGTATCTGGGGCAGCAGCAAACTCAAAATTGCAGAAACGGAGATGCGGAAAGCCCTGGTGAACTCCAGACTGCTGCCGTGCCATGTCACGTCTTAAAAATGAACAGCTGATGCAAGACAGAAAATGTTTCCAGGGCTATTTATGATCTCATTATATACTAGACTAGATTTCCCGGGATAGGTCTAAGAACCGCCTTACCCCCAAAAAATAAAATAATTTCCCTACAAAAATCTGCAGTGGAAACTTTAAATGAGTTGCATATTTTCTGGTCCTAGGCTCAACTAGATTTAGCTGATGCATTTTCATAGTGTCACATAAATTAGGGAAAAAAAAAACTTTTTCCTCTAAATGTCCAAATCCAGAAACTATCTAGAGCTTGTAAATTCCCGATCTGGCATTTTTTTTCCCTCACACTAATATTTGATGTGTTCTGCTAACAGCCATGTCAAGTTTCCCCTGTTGTTCCTTCAGCCGCAGTTACAGGGCCTTGAACATCTGAGGTTGAAGGGTGAGATGTACAAATTTCAGTCATCCCCTCTAGGCAGTGTGCATGCGGCATGCCCAGCCCTGTGTCCGCCTCCTAGCGGTACATCTCAATCGCATGTCAGCTTTCCGGGATGGTTTTCACTGGCAAGCCAGGAAGAGGAAAAGGCCAGAGGAGAGTTAAAAATTCGCTGAGCCGTACTGGGGACATGCCGTTCTGTAAATGTCTAACCTTACCCTACACTCGAAGCTCAGCTGGCCGTTTCGCTAAATTGACAAAACATTCCGTCGAGAGCTCAGCACTGGCAGGCATTGCTTACAATTCCGGGTGAAAACTGTGCAGCGTCGCAGTCGTATGACATCCATCTGTCCGTCGACCATAGCCGCTTATCCACGACGAGTCCTTGATGGGGCTTGGATCCGATCCCAGGAAGCTTAGGGCATGAGGCGGAGGGCAGGCGCGTTATGGGCAATTTAGAGACACCAGACGACTAAAAATTCATCTCTGCGGCGTGTAGGGGGGAATCAGTGGAGAAATCGGGCAACAGAAGCAGGACTCAGGTCATTATGTGAGGTCATCATGTGCGCCGCACCCATGCTATAACACATAATGCTTTATATTCATCTATAACAATAAATCTATAAACAAATATCAGTGATTTTTTTTTGTTTACTTAATTTCTTAGGGCTATGTTTAAACAGTATGAAATACTGTTCATAATTAGAAATTTATTGGATTAATTCAGTTTCAGCACATTTCTCAAGAAGTCAGCCTTGTAACTTATGAGGATAACGCTGCTCTGTTTTGCAAAAAAAAGCCAGCAGTGCTCTGTTTCAAATCGGAATATGCATATTGCAAAATCACCCACCTCAAACAATCTCAGACATGTGATGGTCTTACTCATTGAGGCTATAACAGCAGGCCTGTAAGTCATTCTTTTCCAGATTCAATACACGCACACACACACATACACACACACAG
>JABFEB020000113.1:5344916-5364538 GCA_019775895.2 Stomatorhinus ivindoensis
CCCTGTGATGGGATGGTACCCTGTGATGGATGGTACCCTGTGATGGGATGGTACCCTGTGATGGGATGGTACCCTGTCCTGGGATGGTGCCCTGTGATGAGATGGTACCCTGTGATGGATGGTACCCTGTGATGGGATGGTACCCTGTGATGGATGGTACCCTGTGATGGGATGGTACCCCGTGATGGATGGTACCCTGTGATGGGATGGTACCCTGTCCTGGGATGGTGCCCTGTGATGAGATGGTACCCTGTCCTGGGATGTTCCTTCGCACCTACAGGCTCATTACCCTGAATAGAATAAGAATGATTACAGAAGATGAATAGAGAAATAGCTGCATTCTTTATTTTAATCTGGGCCTGTTTGCCCTATTGTTTCCTTGTTTGTTCGACATACTTGGCCCTTCAATGGGTATCACTTGTTTAACAACAGGCCCTGCAAGTGACTGTGGGAATTACCTGTTGAAATTGCATCAGTAAGAGGGCTTCCCCGTAAAGATCCTCGGACTGATTTGTCTGGGACGTGTAGTAAGCAGATGTGTCTGATGGAATGAGCGGCTCTGGAGGAGAGACCCCCACAAGTAATCCAGAGGTGATAATGATAAGGTGGAGTTAGTGTGAGGTGAGAGCAACGCCTTGGTCTTCATCCCATCAAAGCTGTAGATGGCTGAAGACAAGACACTGATAATGTGAGGAGCATGTATGGCCTGTATGGCCTGGTCTTTGGCTGACTTCGGAGGCAAAAAGAAAATGGTATGTGGCAACAGCCTCAAAACCGAGTTTAAATATTACTGTCACCGCGATACAGGAAGTTGACATGGATGATGTGGGCTTTCTTTGGTGACCCAAATACAGCCACCCCCTCCAGGCTACAGAATGTGCCAGAGCATTTAGAGGCATTTATTTATATATTTCCGTAATTCATTTCAGTGCAGGGTTATGTGTATTAACTTCCAAATATAAATCTGTCAAATGGGTCAATGGGACACGGGAAATCACCTTGAGACTTGATGTATTCACAGGAATCGTACCATGTGACTTTGGCACATAATTAAACCTGTATAAAGCCTTTTGCCTCAGCGGGTATTTGCGTAGATTTTGTTTAGAGTTGGATTGTATTGATCCCTCATGAACTCTCGATTTAAACATCTTTCTTGGGAGATGCAGACCTACGGACGTCTATCTGCAGATGGTAATTACTCTGAAGATCACGTTTGGTACAACAAGAGCAGTCAACATGTATATCATGTCCACTCAGTGCATCCACAAGGCATTGTGGGCAGCATGGGCTTATCAACCACATGGTTGAAATTTCGCATTAAGGAGTTCAATCCTCAGTGCTTCTTTTTTGTGATGAAGTGCCAAAGCCATTAAACCCCATGTGACTTGTGGGCAAAGAGGCACGAGGTCAGCCATGGATTGTTTCCCACATCTCATTGGCCGAAAGAAAACCGGGACCACTCCTTCGGTCAGACGTGGCATCTCTCCTCTCCTGGGAACTAGGTGACTTTCTGCTGATTCTGCATTTCTGCCGCTCTGTCTGACAGCGGCCCAGTGCACCCAGAGAGAGCGAGAGAGAGCGAGCTAGTGGAAGTCAGCTGCGTTTCTGTTCCTGTCCTCGGAGATGTCTGGGCCTGGCGCTGGCACGACTGCTAATAATAAAGCAGGGGCCACGGAGAGTCTGTCATACTTCCTGGAGTGTCCAGATGTGCCTCTCTAGTTATCTCAGGCTATTTTTAACACACCTCACCCCTATGGGAGGGAGAGGAGCTGCACTTCATTATTTGTTTGCTAAGCAGATGCCGGGCAGGTAAGGATTTCTCAGCGCAAGGGGAATTCGAGTTTGTCAGTAAAAAGTGGAGGCCACCTCTCTCTGGGGTCCTTCGGTGGGCAGGAGACGATGTTATTAGCTTAAATGTGTAATGTATGTGTGAGAGGCAAAAGGTCAACTGCCTCAGATGTTGATAGTTTTAAGGTAAATCATGGCTCATTCTCCTCATGCAGACATTAAAAATGTTCAGAGATGAGTGGCATTTTGTTGTGTTTTGTTTGGTTTTGTTATCTTGCAAATCTCTGCATGCGAAAGGTACCTACATGCCATCGCAGGAATTATGCTATCACCAATGAGTGTCACTGTGTGCTGAAGTTCTTGTTACCGGCGAACATTGCTGGAGTCAGCTGCTAAAACGACAAAGGTGGCATGGCCAGAGGAATGGCACAATTCCCACAACCATCTACAGCTTAAAGTTGAGGTGCGACGGGAAAATGTACATCCCGCATAATTAGGGTGGATGAGTGACAGGAAAATGTGCATCTCCCCTAATTAGGGTGTAAGTTACTATAGTAGTAAAACAGGTGAGTTCGGCATGTAGGAGATGGAGCAGGAGATGATGCTGGGTGGGCCGGCACAGTGGCTCAGTGGGTTGCACTGGGCCTTCTCGCCTGCATGGTTGTTGGCTCAAATCCCAAATCCTAGCTCTGAGTTTGTGGAATTCTTATGTTTATTTGTGTTTGCTTGGACTTTATACAGGTGAACTGGTATCTGTAAATTATCCCTAGTGTGTGAGTGTGTCTTGCGGTAGACTGCTTTCCTGTCTGTAGTGTCAATTACCTCGTTCCCTGTAATTCATTGTAACGTCGAGCAGGATAGATGCCATGGACACTGGAAGGGTACTCTAACCAAATGGTAATAGACAACGGGATCTTGCTGTGGTTTCACGACAGAATTCAACTCATTTGCACAGAAAATACATAGGAGTTTCCATGTTGAAAACCTTAAATTAGCCAAAAGCACTGCAATCTCCAGTCTGCAGACAGATTTAAACAAGGTTTTAATTTTTCAATGTTGTGTTTGGGTCACTATAAAAGTTTACACGCTGTGAAAAGCTGAGCACAAGTTTTATTAAGTAATTCAATTACTGCCGCTTTTGGAATTGTTTAACAGACGAAGCACACAGGCCATGACCAAATAAAATCCAGTCCCCCACAATGCATCCCATAGCCTTCTCACTGCTTTATAACCCTTTTTGTTTGCAAGCAGAACTGCCACATTTTCTCTGTACATATGTAGGTGAGAGTGTACGTGACAGTTTATGACATCTCATGTGGTTATATGTCAAGACATGGTACACCTTATAGCAGCCACTGGCCCAGAGAAACTGAAGCTTAACAGCACAGGTGTGTGTGTGTGTGTGTGTGTGTGTGTAGTGGAGGGGGTGTATGTGCTGGGGTCAGGTATAAAAAACTATTTTTTCATACTCACAGTGGACTCAATTTCGTGAAAATATGTGTCATATTTTGTTTGGTTGCTTTTGGTCAAGGTTAGGGCTGAGCAGGGGGTAAGGTTATCATTGTTTGGAATTAGGAAATGAATGGACAGTCCCAACAAACATATGGAGTGTGTGTGTGTGTATGTGTAGGTGTGTGTGTGTGTGTGTGTGTGTGTGTGTTCTCATTTCCCAGAAATACAGGATAAACATGCATTCCCATCCACTGAGACCTTTCTGTGAACCCATAGGCAGAAATGTCAGTGACCATGGACTCGACCTGCCGCTATACGGCCATAAACAGACCCATATACATTACAATAATATAACTAATAAGTGGCTAATCTTACTAATGCAACCACTATAATTTGGATATAATCCCCATTCACACGTTTATCGACCCCCAGTGGCTCATTTGCAAGTTAATGTGAGGGACATTTCCTTTTATGCAATTACCATGAGTTCTGTGTTTTTTTCTGTGTGTGTGTGTGTGTATGTTACTCTGATACTGAGGGATTCCATGTGTGTTGTGCTGAGAGCAGTTACCCAGGCTGTTCTGCGATAGTGAACCACACAAGACCCCCCCAGCCAGTACGGCAAGTCGTTGGCAGGCGAGAAGAGGCGTGAGACCAAGCACCACACGTGGGTTGCGGAGCAGAGCAGACTGAAGGAAGACTGGCCTGTTACGTTGTAGTCCTGTTCTCCATTAGCATACCTCCGTTCGGTTTATGTTAAATCCTTCAGCGATTCATGTAGTAAATAAATATGTCATGTCCTCATTCTCATTCTCTTACCGGCATGGAGTAGAACCTCATTTCACACCTAAACCATAGTGGGATGGGGTTTAAGTTGCCGGGATTAAGCCTCCTTGGCCAAATAGGGCGTATAAGGAAATTTATGCTGAAGGAAAAGCCATCCACTCTTCTACTAGGAATGAAAATGGAAGCAGAAAATAAAAGGGGGATTTCACTGACCAATTATGAAGCTTCTAGTGACGTCAGATCCGGATTTAGATCCGCACAATATACTTGTCTGTCATCCCCAGTTGTAAGAAATTACTTCTTTGTTCCCCTGCAGCCCGCAATCGATGTGAGAGTAGCAGACTATGAACCCAGGCAGCTTAAATTGTCCTCATACTTTTGTAGTATCGAGGCATTGATACCACAGGCCCAGTGACAGATAGGGTTGAGGAATCTTCTCGCACCAGCGTTCTGATGTGGCATTGTCAGACAGAAGCCTGCGTAAGTCTGGGCTGGCGTTCAGATGTGTCGAGGGACGCAGTAGGGCTGTACCTGGGAGAGCCCACAAAATCTAAGCTGGTGTTTGCGAATCTAGGGTTGTGTCAGAATGAACTCCTAAAAACCCTGACTTTTTCACAGCTGGATGCTTCTCAAAGTGCTGTTGAGATTGCGGAGGAGGTTTCTGCATTCCGCCTGGTGGGCATCCCGGTATCAAAACACGGAAGCATTATCCTCTTCCTCAATTGTCTTCTTTTCGGGAGACACAAGACACCAGTATGAAAATGTGATATGTGTCCTGAAGAAAAACGCGACTTGTTCTGAAGAGCTTGATGTTTCCGGCCAGCTACATGACAAAAATAGGATCTCCGCTTGCCAGTGCTGCTGCTTGAACTCCTGGATCTGAGATGCTGAGCTTGCTAATGAGATCATCAAGCAGGCTAGTAGTTGAGAGCTGGAAACAGGTTTCTCTTCCTTTATAGAAACAGGTTTCTCTTCCTCGAGGTGGATGCCACGTTCTTATTACCGCCTGGCAGTTTTCTGAACACTTCCTGACTGTTATGTCACTGCGTTCAGCTGCGCTGCTGAACTGGAGGACATCCAGATGCGTACCGTAGAGTAAAGAAGCTCTGATGCTTCTGCAGGGGGGAAATGCTGCAATAGAGGTAGCTGTTCCGCTCCTACTTGATGGTCTTCAGCACCTTGCTGGAATGCCTCTCTGTGGTCTGCCTCAGGGAGATGGCATCCAGAGGAGAAACATGGGGCAAGGCAATATTCAAGCAAGAAACAGATCTGAAAGAAGACAAAACGGCTTCAGTGTAAAGAAGTCTATTTTTACAGCAACTTCAGCTGCATGCTAAAAAGGATCATTACAAAAAGTAATGTGAGATGTCCAAGAAATAGCCATTCTGTTTAAATAGAGGAGATATTATTATTATTATTATTATTGGTTTATATTATTGGTGGCCAAGGCTTGCCATTGGACAACTATGATGTCAGTATTGGAAGGCGGCTGCCGCACATTGACGGGGGTAATAGAAGACTGGGCTGGAGTGACTGCGGACAGCGATCGAGCGGATTTCCCAAATGCTTTACGTAATACAACTAATGGGCTTTTGGTTCTAAAACATGATGATGACTAGGAAAGTGAGTAAAAGACTGTAATGACATGGACCTGGATACGCTTATGTGGGGTGGGGGGATTCAAATGTGCTGCAAGGGCAAATCAAGTGGCTTCACGGGTCTGTACCCATTTCTGTCAAATTATTCGACTCTTTTTGTTTGATTTATTTTTTAAGCTGCCACTGAATATATTGGTCTGTCTCCTCTCCCCCCAGTTTGGTTACATTATTTCACTCCCCTTCTCCCAACATTCCGCCTTTTGGGCCAAAAAAGAAAATGCAGAAAGTTCACGCCAGGTTCTTCCCAAGTTCTTTTGGTCATGTGACATTGTCCTCAAGCTGAACAACCCAGACGTCGCCTCAGCAAATCAGGGAGAAGACCCTCCCGCAGGATTTTAGCGACAGGAAATGGTTTCGGAGATACAGACGGAAAAAGATTGGATGAGAAACGACTGGACTAACACCCGGCGAGAGAGTGAGTGTCAGGCATTCATCAACCACGGAGATAGGAGAGATTCAACAGGGACACCTGTGAGACTGTTAAGGAGTGTGAGCTTCGGGAGGTGCACCTTGCTGCAGGACTGGAGAGAGCTGCAAAAGAACATTCACTTCAGGAGCCAATCGGTTCACGAGAGGTCATTCCACCCTTGAGTGCTCTTGCATGAGATCCCATTGTCTGAACATTCAAAACGTCTTAGTTAGCTGACAAGATCCTTAGCAAGGTCAACACCTCCGAGCTCGAGAAGCTCAAACAGCAAGTTTCGTTTGAAGGAATCCCTTAGCTGATCGTCAGTGTTAGCCATCAGCTAACTGCCAGAATAATTCAGTTTTATTTAAGATCTATTCCATGGTTGTTCTTTCCTTATACCCCTCTGGAAGCAATTGCTAAGCTAATTTGAAAATTATCCAGGTGTTATATGCATACTGTATATCCTATGATTGGGGACTTTTTAAGAAAAGACTTTGTAGTCTTGGTATTGCCGCACCATATTAGTCAAATTAATTCTTCAAGCAACATTCATAATTTCTACTTTTTTAGAAGAAAAAAAATGGCTTTTTGTCTGCTTTACAGAGGCATACAGAGGATATAGCCCCACTTTCCTGCCGTGTGTGAGATCTCGCCACGGCCACACATCTTCAATCATGAAGCTAGGTTAATATGGGATCACCCTCACACCTGCGCTGTCTGGGCTCCTATAGCCGCCTTCATGACAAGGCGCCGCATCCTGGCACGTACAGGTCAAGGTGCCCCCAACCCCGTCTGTCACCGGGTTCGTTTGTCCGCGAGCCGGATTCCTTTGCTGAACTAGCTGTGTTTTAAAAAATGTTATATGCCTTGATATTTATGGTAATATCCCACCTCTGACACCAGCAGGAGTTTGGTAGATATTGAGATCTTTCTGTGGTGTGAAGGAGTGCCAGCAGTGCACCGCTTCTTCATCCCCTCTTAAATCCTCATCCCCACGTTATTGGCCAAACTGGTCCAAGCAAAGTCCAGGTGCACATCTTTATCAAGGCCATTTTAACTAAAGCAAGGACGAGACATAACCTGCGTTGGCAGGCAGGCGGAGCGTCACTGAAATCCTTGAAAGGTTTCATTTATTACATTAACCACTGATGGATTTCACTAACCGACCGGTGCCAGTTTATTAAGAGATGGGACATAATGATCCAGTAAGCATTCTCCAGCTCCTTTCTGCTTCCTGACATGCGTCTGACTGCTTGGTAAGGTGTTCCTCTCCACTGCAGGCTTGTTTTGAGCATATCTCGCCTTCAGCCCTGCCACAAAACAGCCGACCAATAGGACTGCTTTCGGTAAAACGTCTAAAGCCTCTAAGGCTTATTAATACCATGAGCTTGCTATTTCGAGCAGCAGAATCACGGAAAGCACCGGAAAGGTCCCTGGCGTAACAGCCGCATGGGGTTACTTACTGCTGTGCATGAGCCACACGGGATTGTATGTTCACATGTTTATGGTATGTGCTTCAGCTTATAAGAGTGTGCCTTGTGCATGTCAGAGGTGTTGACACTGAGATCTCTTACATATGTTTCCCCCTAACAGCTCCACAGCTGATATTAACTGCTTATCTATCGGTGCCCTGGGAGCCTACAATGCCACACAAACAGCTCGGCCTACTATTGGGCAGAAGCCGGTACTTTAAGCCTATCAATATATTCTCAGGGGTAACAGGGATGTAATAACAATGAAATATGCTAGCGGGCATCGCTTCAGCTGATAGGCTGAAATGCATCGTGTGACAGAGAGCAGGTCATTTATTAGTGATGGGGTTTCTGTTACAGTGTTGCAGGGGCAGACAGTGATGGGAGAAACATGAAAAAGAGAAAAGAGCCTTTTTAGTGCGGAATAAAAATAAAAAATCGAAATCATGGGCGCGTATTGGGGAATAACTCAACATGGCAGAGTCTGGACCAGACAGGTTTACTGGCAAAGAGACAGAAGACAGCAGGTCATTTTTTTCTGGTAGCCATTAATAAGGGACTAGAGGAGTTAATCAGCACAAACAACTCTGGTCATGTGACACTGCCATCCAGAAATGGCCACACCATCCTTCTTCTCATATTGTTTTAAGACTTCATCACTATTTCAAAATGATTTTATTCAACAAAGCAGCAACTGAAACAAGCTATCACATACATTACCATATTTTAATCTGTACCTTACTCAAAGGAAGGCATTACTTTAATTTGACAGTCAAGTGTTTGCAAGACCGTCCATTGTATTCTTTGTAACACAACAAAATGTACCTTGTGACTGAAGACCTTTACTCTGTAAACTAATTTTATTTGCTAATAGGGTTTAAACAAGGCTTTAATATTTCAGCATATTGATTTGTCTGGTATAAAATTTTATGTGGCCTAAAGCAGTTGCCGTCTAATGGACTTTAAGAAACAGGATCAAAATGTTTTAAGAAAAAAAAAAGCATTTTTAATGCATCGATTTGGAGATTGCAGTGATGCATTTGGCAGAAAGACAAAGGACTCCATCTGTGTTTTTTTTTTTCCTTTTCCAGAATGTGCCGTTCTGGGTATATTGTTAAATATGTTCTTTGGAGAGCTATTATTCAGCATTGCATGCTGGGTGATATCATACATCATGTGCTAATGTAATGCAGTTCACCATAATGTACCGCAAATGGCACACATGTTGTCACTGGAAGTAAATGTGACTTTAGCTGCATTAAAATAAATGCATCAGCAATAAAACTCCAGGTATGCAGAGAGATATTAATGCTGAGAGCCTCCAGTGGTCTAGAATATAAAGTAACACATTCTGTGTTCATTGATTGATGTCTTTGCAAACAGCAGGAACGATCCAGGAATCGTGCATCTGTCCTGCGTCTGCAGGGAACAAAAGGTTGGCTTTGGTCATTGGACAAAAGCATGCACGCACACTCATTGTGAAGTTATGTCAAGGCCGATGCCATTCTTTATTGCTTCAGAGGGTTCCTCTTTTGTCTCATCGTCCTGTGGGTGCTCCTGAGATGGCTGTTGACTTGACACGTCCTGCATCCACCGGAATGCAATCCGGAGGAGAGTTTTAGTGGAGTGCTGTGTAATTGCCTTTCGGTCCAGAGCGACCCCGAAGCCCACTGATGCCCTGTGCCGGTGCTTCATAACACGCCACCAGACCTCGGAGCCAGCATGCCGTTGAGCATTACGAGCGCAATGTTGACCGATTAAAAAGCTGCAGTGAATTACTATAGTTTTTTTTTTTTCTCCCATGCTGAGGGTACGCCTTTCAGCTTGTCTGAGTTCACATTTAACTGCGTGCTGGAAGGTTTTATGTTCGGTGTGAGAACAATGGCGATTTGCATCAAACGTGCAGCTGGCATGAATGGAATGTTAAAGAGTAGCATTCATTTATCGTATGTATTATGTAAATTTATGTTGAACACCACAGCACTGAATTGTATTATTTCATGCTTTTGGTTTACCTGGAATATTCAAAGAGTTTTTGGGCAAAATCTGTTGGTAGAATGTGGAAGTTTTTGGCAGAGATTATTTACTTTCATTTCTTTACAATTATGTGTCATATGACCAGGTTGTTAAAAGAAGTATTTATGTATTATTAGAGCCATGCTATAAGACACGCGCCTTATGATGTTATTGCAACCCAAGAATCATTTATGAAGGTATAACAAGAGTTCAGTTGACATTCATAACGTCGTTACAGTCAGCGAGTGACCATGTGACATGTTTATTCTGTTTGAATGAGCCTCACTGAGCATGTGCAGTATATCACACAGCTTTCAGTGCAGCCAAGTTCTCAATGAAGGTCTAAATAGGTCGGCCAACAGGGAACATTGCTGTCTCGTACTATGGTAAACTGAGGATACTGCCTGTTTGCCTACCGTTTTCAGGTATGACGTGCAGGGTAACATATACGCAAAAGTGCAAAGAGAAACCCCACCAGGGGCTCCGCAAATGCAGAGATCGCATCATTAAATGCTTTATTGGACCTGCTTGACTTGAAGGATTTATGGTGCCGTGGAGGAACTACGGGAGGGTTCTCAGCCGGCGAGACGTGCTGATCTCCCCCAACAATGACGCGCAGGCTCGCCTACGAAGCCACGTCTGAATCTGTCTTGAGACAAGACGATGGCTTGTGCTGCATGCATCCCGGTTTCATTTTTGCATGCCCGTCCACCTGCAGGGCTGTCACTCCTGTGTGTAGATAACATGCCCCCACGGCCCAGCAGCGTGAGGACAACCAGACCCGCAGCCAGGGCTATGGTGGCTGGGATGTGCCATTTACCTTGGCAGGGAGGGATTGGGTTTATAAATTATGGGATGGTAGAATTAAAGATGCCAGATTCTAAGGCCAAACCGAAAGTTTGCTCCATGGGTATAGGCAGGGGCAGGGCCACAGGGGCGCTGACCCCAGCTCAAAACTGATTGGCTTCCTCACCTGTCACTCACCAATTCAAAACATATTATTGGCTAATGATAAGGTTAGCCCCTGTATATGAATTATGGCCCCTCTTGTGCCTCCCCACCTTAAAAAAAGAGCCAAACTCGCCCCTGGTTTGTGCAGACATGCTGATAGATCGTGTCTCCAGTGTTCTTAGAAAGAGGCTGTGTAGGATCATCAGAAAGCTCTTTGTTAAATATTGATAACGAGACACGAGTCCTCTGGCACGAGCCACTCCAGCCGACAAGTGCTTCTTATCTTTGAGCATGTTGACAGTAAACCTACTCTTCTGAGACGTGGCCAATAGCACATCTGAAAAGCGCCAGTCTGTTCTCGCTCCTCTCGCATTATCCCGGCTGCACTTAGCTGCTCAGCCCCAGCACTTTTGCTAAGACAGACGCATCAGTTTTACGACGGCTGCTCTGATCAAATCCATCTCTGACAATTAATGTCTTTAAATTACCCCCGTGCTGCTCGTATATCTCTTTTAAAATCCCTTTAAAATCCCAGAAGCCTATTCCTTTATCATTTTCTCCCACAATTCTTATTAAACAATGAGGCATGCCTTATGGAGTCTGACAGGAAGTGCATTGTATTTTCGGGGACGGCATGTGGTCGGCAGGTTAGGTGGCTGTGCTTGCAGTCAGAAGGTCATTGGTTCAGATCCCAGGGGGCAGAGTGATTGCGCTGTTGAACAAGGCCCTTACTACCAATTACTCCTGGGATTGTCTGGCACTCCCTTCAGTCATATGTCTCTTTGGATAAAATAGTCCGGCAAATAAATAAAATGTAATTTGGGGCAAAATTTAATCGCCACCCCATGCAGGGGTGTTGTTTTTGTTAATGATGATCCCTGGTTTGGTCGTTGCAGAGATCTTATCTACACCAGGCAGTCCAGCAGGCCTTATGAATGTATTATGCTTGCACCCCCGAAATGCCGCTGACCTTTGGTGGGTATTTATCCGGAGAGGTTTCTGGTGGTGGGAAGAGTAATGGTGGCCGTAACAGGATCACTCAGCACTTGGCTGACTTAAAATTCTCCCTTGTTGCTCCTCACCCTTGGCTTTAAGGCTCCCCAGCCCGCAAATGACAGCATCCTTAATGCCCATGTGCTCTCTCTGTGGGGGGGTCTCCTGAACACATTTCAGAGGGTGTACTAGGGGAGAGGAATGTGTACCCCGACCCTTCACACAAGGGCATGCGTGCAAACACACAAACACACACACATGCAGGTTTGTAATTATATCTTTGTGGGGACTCTCCATTCATTTCTATGGGGAAAACTCTAATCTCAACATGGCAACCTTAACCTCTACCCAGCTCTATCCTCAACCATATATTACCTTTATATATACCTTTATATAAACCTAATCCACACACACACACTCACACCAAGGCTGAGATCCGTCGGACTCCGTGAAGGTCATAGCTTCAATTATAGAGTGCCGCATTAATAAGTACAGTTCTCTGGGAGTCTTTTCACCTAAAGGTTGTCCAGCCTGGAACGTGCTGAGAGGACCGTGTGGAGCAGAGCTTCAGTCTAACACGCGGTCCTCAGCACCGCTTAATGAAGCCGTACCAGTAACTGCCCTAACAAGGATTCCTTTGCATCAGTTCTAACCCTAACCTAAAGTTGGCATTGACATGTAAGGCACTACTTAAACACTTATTAAATAATTAAGAAAATTAAGAAATTTAATCCTGTCAAAGGTGTGTCAGAAAATATGCACACATTGATATGTAGTAGCAGAAGAATGAGTTGAGATGAAATTGTATATTATTTGCTGACATTTATAGAAATACGTCGCATTTTCTGTGGGTGAATAAAAAGCGTGGATAACACAGTGCCCATATTCTAATTGTGAATAGCTCTCAGTTTATTTGATATCTTTTAAAAGATTGATGCGATATGTACTGTGTAATGTTACGTGCGAGTTAGTTAATGCTATTCACATCAGGTAAGAGTTTGTAGATACACACTGACACGTACGTTTAAACAGAGAAAAAGAGGGTTAGCGGTGTATGATTACGAGGAGGGCGAGCTGCTCTCCATCTGTTTTAACACCTATTTATAGATTACCGAGTCATTCATGTGGGATTTGTGTGTTTATAGAACTTCTCTGTCTGTATTGATCCACGATCATTCATATGGGAGTAAAATAACAGTACGGCAGTGGCCACCAAACCCATCCGTTACATGCGGACTGGGCAAAGGATTTTGGTGAGAAACGGCTGGAGAGGTGAAAAATGGAGGTTCAAATGGACTGAATCCAAATACAAACAGAAACTGAAGATGGAAGAAAAAAAGTAACTTAATCTTTGCTTTGAGTGTACATGCATTAGCTTACTGTCTGGTCCAAAGATACAGCTTCTGTTGTACTAAAAAAAACTGAAATGTTCGATCAGACATAGGAATCATTTGCAGACTTTAATCTGATATTTAATCTGGATACAAGGACTACAATATTGAAATAATAGCATCATATAACAAAATAATTACTATACAATCTTTGTAAAATACTCCGTAATGGAGTTTTACGTGTGAGAGTCTAATAGTTAATAGTTTCCTGCTTGTATATTATTCATTATCTTTTTTTCTTTGACATCATCAATCCCTTGTTCCTATGCAGGCCTAAATCACAAGAACATGGAGGATGCTAGCTTAGTGAAATCGAGAGAGATTCCGTTTGGAAAAGACACGCAACAATAATTTAGGTTTACATGTCGTTTACGGATCGAAACAAAGCACATTGAGGTGGGACACTTTATGTAACAGCGGTTCTGCCTTGACATCGCTACATGCCGAAGGAGATCTGGCAAAAAATATCCGAAGAAAGTGAAGATCAGGAAACTACAATCAGCGTCCTAAAATAGTAATTATTCCTTACAACTACAAAATAATTTGTCTTATTTTTCTCAGTGCTTTAGATCATTTTTGGACAGTGATATTTCAGGTTTGTGGGTTTTAACAGTTTAATAAACAGAGAGAGTCTTAGCTTCCAGTTTATAGATGTGATTGCACTTTGCGCTCACCCGAGCCTCGACCGTGCTAAGAAGAAAATCAAAATGCATGGTTGGAAAGGAAAAATCAATGCTAGCAGAATATAATTTATCTTCTGGAGTGCGGCTCCTGCTAATTTATGGATGACTTTTAACATGTCCACGCTCGCGCGGCCAGCACTCTGCTGGTGTTCATTTATCCCACTTTTATTTTAACGTTTCAGTGGACGATCTGGATGAAAGTTCTCAGCCGGGTCACGTTTGACCCGCCAGCTGACCTTGATATTTAAGCGGTAATGTTCAAACTCGGGTTCGCCGCTCAATATATCGATACGCCAGCCCTTTCGCGAAGCCGTGGACGGCACCTGCCGCACAACATTAAGCACGCAATCTATATTTCTGAAAGGGCAAGGAGAGGGTGCACGAAAACCTGGCTGCAAGCGACACACCTCGGGCAGGGAATCGCGGGACAGGGTCATGCGCCGTTTGCCCCGTGCTATTTAGATGGAGATTGTAAACCAGACCCCTTCAAATCTGTACTTCAATTCCAAATGCAGGCCTTGTTTTCAGTTCTCCCAGGAAGTTTAATAATTACTGATTCTGATTGGTCAGAGACTTCACACCTGGTTCCCAGGTGAAGGAAGGCTGGACAATCAGCAGAAGACCGTGGTTTGAATAGCTCTATTGTAAACTAACCTGATCGCTGGAATTAAAGATTCATTGTTTTATTGATGCATTTTATGCTAAAACATAATTTTTTCAAATACATTTTAAAAACGTACTTCTGGCTATTAGAATGTAAAGAATCAGGTTGGTTTGCATACGGCATGCAGAACGTTTATATCAATTTAAGTTCACACATTGACTGCAAACATTCCGCATACTTTATGGTGATTCACCAATCTTATTATATTCTTGGTACATCCACAGCTAATATCTAATCAGCACTTCTGGTCAGGGTCACGGCAAGCCTGGAGCCAACCCAGGGAATTTCAGGGCACGGGGCAGGGGTAAACCTTGGACAGGATGCATGTCTAGCTAATAATGGCACTACTTCATGCTTAATTTAATAAGTATTGTACAAAAGCATTATAGTTATACAGACAAAAAGTATCTAAATTATATTAATTGAATTCATGCAACCTGCTTCAATCCCCCATCTATTACAGGGTCACGGTGACCCCAAAGCCAATCCCCCATCTATTATAGGGTCATGGTGACCCCAAAGCCAATCCCCCGTCTATTACAGGGTCATGGTGACCCCAAAGCCAATCCCCCATCTATTACAGGGTCATGGTGACCCCAAAGGCAACCCCTCATCTATTACAGGGTCATGGTCACCCCAGAGCCAATCCCCCATCGATTACAGGGTCATGGTCATCACATCACAGAGCACTTGCACACTGAGAGCATGATCTGAACCCACAACCTTGGAGGGATGAGGGTTTACCCACCAAGCTGCCTTTCTGTCTTAAGATAACTACTAACTACTATCACAGCACTAATCTGTTGTAACGCAATTAATATATTAGTATCCAAGTCCAATACAACATGGAATTACATTTGTAGTTGCATGATTTTCAGTTGGAGAGAAAAGCACAACATGATGAAGTCTTAGTGAGAAACACCAGTAGCATGCAGGAATAGCTGTCCATGTGACTGACAACGATGGCTGATTCGTGAAAGAATCGCTCTTTTAGACCAGTTCTTTTCAGTGAATCAGTCAAAACTGGTTTTCAGATCTGAAGAATCAAACTTTATATACATCCACACATTGTACAGGGCAAAGTCTAAAATTCTAAAAATATCTCAGAAATTATCATAGAAAAACAGCAACATTTTAAAATTCATTTGCATTTGCTTTTTGTAGGCTGTCTGAAGCCATGTTGTCATCAGTGCCCCCCCGCATACTGTGATCCGTCGTATTTATGTGTGTAAATGCCTGGCTGCATGGTGGCTATGGCGCACTACTCACTACTCACTATGATCGAGTTTGGCACGTTCGGTTGCAGCAGTTACTAGATAATTCCCCTGAGACGCTCCAGTTCCAACTTCATGAACTCTGCTTTACCTTCTTGGATTGTGAGCCACAATGCTTTGGTCCAGAGATGCTGGTGCTGCCCACTGTCTTTCCACACACTCATTGGTGACACGACTTTTTGAAAATCCCACCCACGGCATGTCTCTGCTGGTGTCTGTTTCTGCTCTGCCTTCTTGTATGAGCTCAACGTGACCGCATGCTAATGTACTACTAAAAAGAAATAGATAAATACGAAGCGTTCTGCACCAGACAGCCCTTGGAGGCCTCAGCACTGGGCCTTCTATCAGCACCAAGGACAGCTCACGTCTGATTGTGTAACTGCTCACTGTGTGAGGAAAATGCCTTCTCAATACTTTGTATTTCTTGCATTTACTCAGGAGATGCCATTGTCTAAAGTGACAGTACACTGAGGAACGCTTGCAGTCAAAGACCAAGGCCAGCCAGCATCCAGAGCCCCTGGAACTGCTTAAGGAACTTTCTTAAGAATCCATCTTACCCACGGGATTCAAACCCAAAAGGTTATGGATCCCAAACCAGTTGAGCTTTACGCCACTTAATTTTTGTGCAGATTATTATTACCATTTTTCTTCTAATTAGAATTTACAGTATTAGGAAATTCATTTTAAACAGTGTATTCTCTGATTCTGAATCTATCTGCCTAAATTTTGCCCATGGCTCTACATACACTGGGAACGATTAAGTTTGTAGTTCCTATACAGGACAGTAGGGGGCAGGGTGGTCGAGGTCACTTCCTCGTGGCGGGATGGTCCTCTTGAAGTGGTTCGATTTCAATTTGCCCATTCAAATATCTCAGCTGGAACAGAAGGTCTAGCCAGGCAGCAGAGAAGCATCTCATGGTAACTGCTGTTGAACTTTAACTTTTAGACTGTTGTCTCCACAGCTTCTGGGCTATCCCGCTGATCTCTGTTCTCAGCTTCATCTCCAAAAATGGCTCCCAGATTAATTTATTATGAATGAAAAGCCAGAGGAGAGTGAGACGGAGCGCTAATATCCACGGGGAGTGAAGTATTCTCTTAATGGTGGTTGACAGAAGTCATCTATTGTGGTTGTGTGATACACTAACTGAGGCAAATTGAATATGCTTCATAGGCCTGGCATTGGGAAGACCCAGTATACCTTAACACAGCCTCTTACAGCACAACAAAGACTCTTTAAAATAACTTTTATTCTAATATATGTTACATTTTTTTCTTTATACACATTTCATTCACTCATGCATTAGTATTTTTTTCTACCATATTATACACGTTATATGTGTGTGTGTGTGTGTGTGTGTGTGTATATATATATATATATATATATATATTATATACAGCTCTGGAAAAAATGAAGAGACCCACTCCACATGTTTTTTTTTATTTCTTTTTAATCTGCATTTTTAAATACTGGTTTAATCCTGGTTTGTGGACAGAAGGCTACATGGCAGGCTGCTTCCAGGCTCAAAAATTCTAAGACAGTAGTAGAACAAGGTGAAGCAGGAGACACTGGGAACAACCAAAAACCTGCCAGGTGAAGCACAGAAACAACTTCCTAATTGAGGATGGCAGACATCTTACCCAGCAGTGCCTCATAAATCGGAGTAGGAGTGTAGGTTTTATATTAAGATTGGGGGCGGGTGGGTATATTTGGATCAAAGGTGTGACATCACGTCGCCATGTAAGGTGATTCTGTAGTTTTTTTTTGATAAACTATATAGTATAGCTTTTATAGTTACAATATATAAAGTGAAATTTATCTTTCCATTTTATTGTTATTGATCTTCACTAATATGGTAGTGTAAGTGCATTAAGTCCTCAATTTATCGTAATTATTAAAATTCTGCAAAACTTTGTATAGGAATGATTCGTCCCAAGATATTTCATCGATATAAGCGGCTGATCGGTGTAACTGTGATCTCTGTACGTGGTTTCCAGTGTATTTGTGTTGGATGTGGCTGGTGAATCGTTTTCTTTAATGTAATAATTATATTATATATGTACTTATCGCAGCAACTTAAGTGTGCGTATACATCCTAGGAAAAAATAACATATATATATATATATATATATATATATATATTCAGTATTATGAATGTTTATATGCATTGTGTCGAAGTTATGAATGTCTAATATTCTCTGGGACGTATCGTCATAAGTGATGAAACATACCATGAAACATACTAAGAGATAACGCAGCTCTTACCCGCAGGTAGGAAAATAGTTATTTTGTTAAGCATATAATTGCCTGATCCTGACACTAGAGTGATGGGAATTTCGGCTCTTTATTCTGAGTTCAGCAATAACAGCCGGCTCTTTCAGCTCTCAGACGCCTCTTCCTTTAGTACCACTCCTGGCTTTTATAATTCACCCAAAATTAACAAATGTTTGACCTAGGACTGACACATGTGCGGGTATATCACTTCAATTATTCAATATACTTATAGCTACCAAACTTTATCATTTTCAGAATTCCAGAATTTGGCATTAAATCATTAATATAAAAGCATCATAGTGTTGCCAACTTTGGTAGCTAGCTGGTGTGAAATTTTCAATTCATTACAAGACTTACGTTAATTTTCATGTATATGAAAGTTTTATTGACCTTGTTTATAGTCAGTATGGTTTGCAAATTACCCCCAACGCTTTTGATGCAGCTAATTTTGGGCTTATAATGGAATAGTATAGATTTGCTGTAAGATTTACCTGTTTTGTATTGTACCTGTATACCTGTAACGCCTGTATTGATGCCGTAAATTCGCGTTTCACTACAAACATTAAATAAGGCACCTGGTCCATGTCCATATCAAATTAAACAATACGCATGCTATCCAAAACACAAAACATTACGAGCAACTCTCACTGGAAACGGAACCCGGTGTGCCACCTAACAAATATAAAAAATGACAGTGTTCAAAACAACAGTCAGTGCATTGAGTGCCTGTGATCGAGCAGTGTGGTGAAAGTTAAGATCATCCTATTATTCTGCCTCATATTAACAAAAAGAAAGATAAAACGGAAAGAAATCGGTTCTTAGACGGAGTCGGCCTCTATCGTTCACAAAAAAAGGAGCTGGCTCATATAGGCCTACACCCGACTCGATCGTTACCGACACACACACACGCATACATAAGGATGATACTCATGCTTAATTATGACATTGTCTGGATAGAAAACTATGCTGCTGAATTTGTGGCGCAAAGGAAAATGGCTCTTCAAAATTTTCTTCTATACTGTAATCATAGGCTTATTCATTAAACATGAGTATTGATTTATTTTCATGACAATATTGTAGTGTAGATGCGTTATGTCAGTTATTATATAATACTTATTTTGTCACCTTGGTCTATTTCATGGCACATAAGAAAAGCCACAAAGAATAATAAGCAAGCAGTGAGGAATTCTATGTTGTTATGCTGTTTGTGGTTAGAAGTTAATGGTGCTTTTATTTTGAAAGACCACTTTGTTGACATCAAGACATGCTGCAAAATTCCACCTGTATGGGGAGTTACGTGGAGGTCTGTCTGTAGAGGTGAAATACCATCTGTAGGCATGAAATGTTAACGTGTGAATTATTGCCACGCATTTTTACATCTGTAGGTGTGAAATATGTTTAAGACGTTTTGACCCTAATGGCCATCCGTAATTAACTAACCAAGCTAGCTGCAGTTTGCACAACTTATCAAATAAGATAATCTTTATGAAACTTCATCCTCCATTTGACATAGCCTTTTATCAATTAGTTGTTGGTTATTATACAAGGTCTTCAGTGATGTAAGTTTACACACAAAGCCACACCGCGCTTCTGCGCTCGCCGCTCTCTATGTTAATCGGCTCTTTACTCGCGTGTCTGGAGGTGAACCTCTGACTGCCGGAGTGGGAGTCGAGAATATACCACGTTAACGGAGGCTAGGGGTTATCGAAATAGAAACTGTAAGAAAAAAACTTTATATTATGTAATGAGATGACATCAATAGACCTTCATAAATATATACTCGCAAACAGACACCCATAAATTGAGAAATGAT
>JABFEB020000113.1:5369175-5381537 GCA_019775895.2 Stomatorhinus ivindoensis
CAAACAAACACAAACATTCGTATTGTGAGGACTGTCCATTCACTTCTATAGAAATAACCCGAATCCCGTCAATGACATCCTTAACCCCTAACCAGAACTATCATTAACCATAAGTAACCAAATAAAATAAAAGACTTCTGGCATTTTTAGTTTTTAGATTCACATATATTTTTATAAAAATGAGTTTCCCCTTGGGGGAATGATAAAATGTCCGCATAAGGTTAAATAGCAGTTTTTAATCCAATTGTGAGCACATTTGGTCCCCACAATGTAATATATACATCATTCACACATGATTTATCACCGTTATTCAGCACAGAATAAATATGTTAAACTAATATAAGCAATACAGATCTGGTTGTACCGTAACCCTGAACTGAAGAAGCAGATATAAGAAGAACGGATGTACCATCTGGTATTAAGTCACTCTGAACAGCACATAATCTACCTCCTTACATACAATCCTGCACTGTGCCCTTGTTGGATTTCCTTGTAGCAGAATAAGAATTTGTAGAGTACTTCATATATTCTTTATAGGGTGACCCTGTGCCTCGTTGGGCTGTATTGTTACCTTCCTGGTCTGTTGTGTTAATTCCTAACCCCCCCCATTATGATTTCTGAGTTCTCTCTTACCTGTAATAAAAAAAACGTGGGGTCTCCACTGCCCTGTACTTCATAAGTTGCAAGATGGATGGATATTAGTTTCCTGGTTATTTGGTGAAGTGGCGTCTCATATGCACATGCGCACACACAAAGGCAATGCAAAATCGTACCATGGCATGCTGGACCCCTGAATATGAGAACTGATGCGTAGAACAGATGCCTGAACATGAGAACATGACCGAAAGAATGAGATCATGCAAAAAAAAAAAAGGAAAACACTGAATGCATCAAACGTTGAATGCATCAAACGGTACACACTCACCTCTGATCGAGTGCTCATTTTTGATGAAGTCGCAGCCTACTGGAAATGCCTCAGGGACAAGACAATGATTATTTCAGTAAGGAGGAAAATCTCAGAATAGTGTGATTAAGTGTCTTGGTTCTATCATAGTACAAACTACCAAGTCTTTCTGCAAGGCAAAACTGGTTTTAGTAACCAAGCTTAACAACATGCTCCAATAGTTATGAAATTAAGCTGTGTGCTTGGTGTTTATTAGCCAGATTTGTCCGACCCCTCGCACACAATATCCAATTTTAGCCAGAAATCTTATTACAGTAGATGTCGATGAAGTAGTTTGGTTGTTTTTTAATACTTGCTTTGCATATTTATTTATGAATGGGTAACACTACATTTTGATGACTTACAGAATGAAAAGTGACCGATCAGTTTTAATGAGGGTTTTAGTCCCAGAGATATGAAGCCACCTGGTAATTAAAGTTAACTTGTTAATTAATCCTCCTTTTGCATAATGATTTCTAACGGTTGGCCATTAACGTGGCTGCTATTCCATATACCTGTACTGTGATCCTATAATTTCCATAGTATGAAGGCTGTCTGTACCTAAAACTTCCTTAGGGTGGCATTTAATTTACCTCCTTCTAATCGTGGGAAATCAGAAGTTGGCAATAATTTCATTTTGTGGTTGCCTGGAAACTGTTGCCACGTGGATGACTCAGTGAAAGGGATAGACGCTACATCCCAATCCACCGTGAATGGATGAGATCCATTGACTAATCCTTTAACACTTATGAGATGATATCGTTTGGCGGGGTCTAATTTGGTGTCCACCCCCACGCCCCCCTCCCCCACAACGGATTAGCCTTAATATGCATAAAAGATGGGTCTGAACATAAGATGGCATGACGGGGAGGCGCACGGGTCGCGATGCATAATCATTTAGAGTACAGGTTCATTAATGGGATTTGAGTGTTTTACAAAGTCTGTGTACTTTGGAGATAAGCAAATTGTTTATCCTGTTAATGTGTCACTTTGAAGATATTAGGCCTTTTCAGGCTGGCTGGTCTCTTAATTCTGAATAACAGGGAGCAAACAATGTTAAAGAATATCAAATAAATTAAAATGGCTTCCCCTCATGTAATGAGGGTAATTTTCCTCGTAAAACAAAAAAAAAATAAAAAAGGTTCTTTCTCTAAAAGGATTGATCGTAGCCTCGTGTTGCTAGTTGAATTCCTCGCCTGGGCGGCAGTGGCGCTCGTAGCCCATGTGGAGCCCTAGACGAGGGGCTGGCAGAGGGAGGTGTCCACTGGATGGAGCGGGGAAGACGCCCATGACTTTAGATGGTGCCCCCTTACGAAATGCTGGCCTGGGGCATTTTCCCATCATGCCCTTGCTGGGGTCTTCCACTGCTGAGCACTTGTATCATAAGGTGTTGGGGTGGTGGGGGGACAGTGCTGATTTCGAGGTCCTTTGGATATGTCCTACAGATACAATACAGCCCAAAAATAATTCAAGGGACCCAACCCCCCCAAATGAATAAATGAATGAATTGCCAAATAAATAAATAAACTGCAAAATGTATAAATAGAAACTAAATAGATAAATTAACAGAAACAAGTGAAAGTCTTCATTGATAAACAAACGAACTGCTACATACATAAACAGAAAATAAATAGATAAATAAAAGGAAACTAATGAATAAAAGAATGAATGAACAAGCTAACTTATCTGTCCATATTTGGTATTCGTGTAGCTGAGCTGATTGAAAGCAACATTACAGAAGGAACTGAGATTGATTCAAAAGGCGATCTGCATAGCATGGGAACAACTTGCATTTTATTGTGACTCAGGGAGCTGAAAAGAGCGCCATCTTGGATTAAGAGCAGAGCGGGTCGAAATGCAGGATAACGCGGCGTGCCAGGTGGCTGTGACTCACCTTGGACAAATTCCACGCGGCTGATCTGGAAACGGGTTGCTTTCAGCTGCAGGGGAGCAGGTAGCATGGTGGATCAGCACATGGACTGAATATCAAGGTGCATAATTGAGTTAAATTGTGTTTTGATGAGGA
The DNA here is from genome assembly GCA_019775895.2 of Stomatorhinus ivindoensis. Taxonomy (NCBI): domain Eukaryota; kingdom Metazoa; phylum Chordata; class Actinopteri; order Osteoglossiformes; family Mormyridae; genus Stomatorhinus; species Stomatorhinus ivindoensis. The sequence continues at coordinate 5,372,145 of JABFEB020000113.1, forward strand.
AATGAGCTAATGAGCTAAACATAGCTGATCTGTGGCACTGCATGATTTCATTTTAAGGGGGTAAATAAGAGAAATTGGACAGCATTTGGGTGCAGTGGTTAGTATTGTGGCCTCAAGCTTCCAGGGCTGGTGGATCCACTGGATCCTTTGGTTACTTATATTGGTGATTCTTTATTGGCCGTGGTGAATGATGTGACACTTGATGGACTGGCATCCCGTCCAAGTCCTGCCTTGTGCCTGTACTATATGAACAGCTATGGATTGAAATAAGGTCAGCCTCCCCGTGTGCGCTCTTCAGCAGACCGAGTAACCCCCAAATCGTCCAGCTGCTCCCATATCGCATTCCTCTAAATTCTGTTCCAGACAGCACCCCCTTATTTTTAATTCCAGTCTCGTGGTGTTTTGCAAAACTGAAACAGAAATTTAAACATTCGCTTTAATATGTTGCACCACAAACCAACAGCCTGACCTGCGAATGTCAAGGAAGATGAATAAACTTTCAAAATGGACGAGATGGGGAATCTGAACTGAGGACACACCCTCACAGAAACTAGCATGACTGTGTTGTTTTATGTTTTTTTAAATTTATTTGTTTGTTTTGTCATCCAGGATGCATGGATCTCTGACTGTTGGCTTTCAGCCAAACTTCCTAACTTGTCTGCTGCCCTTTCTGTTTATGGATTTACTTCGCCTTTGTTCACGTATTGACCAATGCTGGTGAAAGCTCTTGTGGGACCCTGGGCAAGCTTCATCTCTGGCCTGCCCCATCTCACTCCCACCGCCCCCTATCGCTTGCTAAGTCACTGCCCCCCCAGAACGTGGTGCCCTAGGCACCTGCCTATGTCGATAAGATTGACCGGCCCTGCTGTCAATCATGGGGCCATGTCAAGTAGCTCATGGGAGCTACAAAAATGTTCTGAGGGCGGACTGAACAAAATGATTGGATCAGATAGATAACCAATCGGACTGTAAAGGAGGTGGGTCCAAGCAACTAGAGGAGGTGGGACCAACCAATCAGATGTTTTGGTACCTCCTCTAGTTGCTTGGACCTGAAACAGCAAAGCACACTAGGGTTGGTCACCATGTTTTGGAATCCCAAGCCTGCTTCTAGGTTTACGTTCTGCTTCATTGTGTTATGCAGAGACACTCAAACGCCTGTAAGCCAAAGCGAGGGTATAGAAGAATATAATTGTGTTTTACACCCAGTTGAAAGTCCTTATTGATGCGTGCAGTAAGAACAGGTCTGGCAGCCGCTCAGAGGAAACAGACAGTGTCACTGGACGTTTAAACGGCTATAGGTTCAAGCCGCTACCATAACCTGTGCCACCCTGGTCAGCTCACGCTATCTCTGCTCCTGAGCCGCAGCTTTAATTCCCGTCCCTGGCTGTGCGTGTGCAGATTGCATGGTCCCTCCATGTCCGTGTGGGTGACCAGGTATCCCATCCAGGGTGTGCACTTCCCTGTGATTCCTGGGATAAGTTCCAGGTACACGGTGACCTGGTACTGGGTAAGCAGAACAGAAAATGGATGGATATGCTCTGTCCATTCTCTGCCAGGTATTTATACACTTATGTTGAACGCCAGGTTAGGTGCTGGGGCTCTGTAATGATAACTTTAAAATAAAATCATTCGACATGCATTTATGAGCAATTAGGTAAAATTCTGTGGAAGACAAAAACGTCAAACAAATATTAATGAGTTCAAATATCTAGAGGCGACAAGAATCTTCAGAATGTAATTCTGTTGTTTGTGCTTATTTTATTTAAGTGCTGTTATAAAAGAAGCATGAAGCTGGTAGCCATTCTGTCCCTTAGTTTGTTTTGATTATTTTCATACATTCTGATAGTCCACGGGCACATCCTCTTATTTTTTAAAAGCTTCCTTCTGTAATCTTATTCTTTTCCTTCTACCTGCATTAGCTGGGTAAATAGACACTCAAACATTGATATGCTGCTACAGAAAACAGCATCAATGGTGAGTGTTTCCATGCCGCGTCGCAGGCCAGAAGGAGAGCACCGAGTAGGTCTTTGAGGTCAGGCTGTGTTCTGCCATTATAATCATGAGAGCACTGCTATAATCTGCTGGTAAAATGGGGAGCATTTCTGTAGGTCTATAATCTGTCACTGTAATGAGGGAAAATTGCGATGTATTCAGACTTTATAATGAAGAGAGTTCAGGCTGTAAGGTGCCATCATACAAGACAGATTGTGCTGTAATCTGACTTTATAATGAGGGGAGTGTGTTCTATAATCTGACATTTTAATGAGGGCAGATCAGGTTATAATCTGCAATAGTTAAAAAAAATCCTCAATGTATGCAAATGACACACAAACAGTTGTGTTCAGGAGAACTTTCTGACAGTTGGAGGTCGCTGACTGGCCACATGGGGAACTTTGATAAGCTAAAGGGTTGTATGCTGTCAGCAGAGTCAGATGGGACAAGGGAGGAGGCACCCACAGAGTGTGAAATGACACAGTGACACTGAGAGGTGCCCTCAGTGACAACTTACTCTGCTCACGCGCTCTGCGCGCGCATTGGTGCACGTGGCTTTGTACGTGATTTTCAGAGCATGGTTCAGATGTGCAGTCTTTAAATGAGGATGGACATCACTTCATTTACTGATTAGGAAATTGATGAGTTCTGTTCGGTTCTCAGGAGGGTAACAGCCAAGCATGAATACAAGCATAAAGCAATACAAACCATGAAGTTGTGATGAATGTTGGTCTCATCCAAGAGGAAGTTGCTTTAGATATTATTATTGGATGGTTGTCTGGATGATTAATAATAATAATAATAATATTAATAATAATAATAATGAGGACAATAATAACAATAATAATAATAATAATAATAATAATAATAATAATAATAATAATAATAATAATAACAAATGTAGTGGTTAAGCAGTATTGATGGCTGAATATTGAATAAGGTTTCCTCCTTCAAAGTGCACCATGAAAACACAGTGGTACAAACACTCCTCTACTTACGAACTTTCAGACATACGAACAAAAACGACTAAGTCCAAATTGGGTTCCTTGGGCTCCCATTTCCTGTCCGAAACATCAATTTTTTTTCTGCGTGCCAGTTCCACTTAGTACGACTTCTGGCCGCTACTCCCACCGTGCAGCAGCATAGCGTGCGAACTCCTAGTCCTTAGTACTTGTGTGTACCATTAAAATGTCAAATGATGACTAACAGATTCTTCAAGTTACGAACGGCCGTTCGTAACGTATCTCATCCATAAGTAGAGGATGTATGTATTATCGTTCCCGCACCTTAGATTAGCATCCGTAGATGTGTAAGGGCGGCATGGCGTGTCCACACTCCGCACCTTCCTACTTGTCAGGTGGGGGTATGAGCATGACTCGAGCCCTTCTGCAGGCCACAGTGCGGAGCCCCTCCCTCTTCGTGACCCCGCTGTCCGCCGTCACCTCGCAGCATATGACCGCCCTGCATGGCGGCCGCGTTGAGCTGCTAAACGGCCGGGTCACACAGGCGCTCCACATGGCCCGGGCACAGCGGTGACTGTGGCTGATTGGCCTTCATTACGCAGACCACGGTTGGTGCATTAAACTGCGGTATTAGAATGGGCCCTTGGTATTATGCCTGCCAACGTGTCCCCGTGTTTATTTCCTGCACGTATTGCTAATTGTATGCATGTTTAATAGTGTCTATCCTTGAATACTAAGTATTCTATCCCGGAGCAATCTGGCAAGCTTCACTGTGGCCATTCTGCTGTTTAAAGGGCCATCCAGCACATGCATTCATCCATCCATTCATCCATCCATCGTAACTGTTTCGTAATAACAATATAAAAATCTGGGTATTTTTTTTGACATTTACATTCAGGACACCTGAGGATGGTTCAGCTGGTGAAGAAAATCTTCGGTCTCCTATGTCCTGAATGTTGAAAAATATCGGCTACACAGAATGAATGGCCATTTCAGTAGTAAAATGATTTCCCATTAATAAATAGTAGTAGCTGTGTGTCAGGACCTCAGAGTATGAGATTACGGAGTGTCAGCGCATCGGAGGTGAGGAGAGCTCCACTTGGTTCCCTCGGCACTCTGAGTAGATAAGGTCTTCTTACATCTCTCATTACTTTAGCAGATGAACACTGGTTTGCGCTGATCCGCTTCACCAGGGAGGGATATGAAATCCTCGTAACACATGAATCTGCAGCTTCTAACCTGGTGGTTAAGTGCTTGCCTGAATATAAATAGCCAAAAATATACTAGTAATAATGAGTTAAAGAACAATGTGATTTATACCTTTGCCTTTGACCAGACAGGAGCTGTTTTAGAGCATGGCATCCTGATCAGGACTGAATATTGATTCAATACAACAATCAATTGTCAGTTCTGATCAGGATGCCAAGTTTCAAAACAGTTTCTGTTTCATGTATTGTTTTATATTATTCCAGTAATATAATGTAGAAAAAAAATAAATATATATTAAGCTACAGGTGCATGTTGCCGTTTTGCAGTATCGCTTCTGTAAATTCTGTATTTCATCCAATTCTGTATTAAATCCAGATTTACGCAAGTCAGTTTTACATAAATTGAATGTTGCCTGTACTTTGTCTCCGCGCTACAGTAAAATCCAGCTAGGACTGGTGCCACAAGACCTGTATGGAAAGTCCTGCGAAGGGCCTGTACGGCCGCTGCATGTAATCAGCATAAGCGAGGGTGACGTCGGCTTGTTATCGTAGAGAGAGCTGTCAGAGGAACGCCCCCCCCGCCCCCCGTCCCCCAACTCCACTCAGCTCTGATCACCTTGAAACTGATGAAAATGACCACACAGTTAAAAAAAACCATAATAACAGCCCTGCATCACAAATCTGCAAGTGCGTGCATGGTCGGTCATACTGATAACCAACAGTTTAAGTTAAGTTTTATTAAGCATATGAACCCATGAGATCTAACTATACAAATCAAATAAAAACTCAAAACCAGAAGTTAAGTCCAGTTATGTGTATTTGCTGGAGTGCACAAGGTTGTTCTTTAACTGTTTGCTACCGGTGCTCGAAGGTATCTTCCTCCTTTTCACCGAGTACCGGGAATGACAGCTACGATCGTGACTTTGGATTTATTCCTGTGAACTCTCTAAGCGTTAAGTGTGAAAAGCCAGATAAATATCAATAGCCATAAGTGGGGTCGGACTGACCTGCTCATACCTAAAGAGTCCTGCAAGTGCCATGAAGTGATGTGTAAGTACAAGTGTTACCATGGTGAGTTTCCATAGTGAAACAATTCACAGGGTGTTGCAGCGATGTCAGTGCATAACAACATAAATGCAGTGTGCAAGGCAGTTAGTAAAAACTGTGCATGTGATTTAATTCCTTTGAAATGATTCAGTATAATAAGATATGAAGGAACTACAATGAGTCCTGCCAAGTGCATTCATAAGCATTATGACTTTCTATTTGGTCTTTTGCAGTCAGTCTCCTATAAAGTGCTTATAAATGTTTTATGCTATGGGCTTAATGCGCTTTTCCATATAAGTAATTATTGTGAACTGAAGTGAGTGCATAATGGGCGAAGTGGTAGAATTAAGTTGCACAACATTTTTCACACCAGATGTTTTTTTCTGCATACCCCCCCCCCCCCCTGTACCTTTGCCAAAGACAGAGATTGCTTTCTGTGGAGGTGGAGACGCTGTAGCGCAGAGCTATTTTGAAAGTATTAACAGTTTTGCTGACAGAGGGAATTCGGAGAAATCCATCTCACGGACGCACAGTATGCCGGGGATATCTGCTGAAGCGTGCGCCAAAAATAAAGCGGTCTTCCCCTTTTCATTCTTCCCTCTAAACAGGCGGGATCATAGCCCCGCTGTATACCATGCGTCTTCTGGGGGACTACGGGTTACCAGAACATTAACGCACCCTGTAATAATTTTCTGTCATACGTGGTGCTGTATTTGAGTCCCAGGTAACCAGTCCTTGGTTACCATACGAGATAGCGGCCCTCTATCAAATCATTGTTTATTGAACTTCATGTAGCTAATTTACTAGATCCACCGTTCAACATAATGCCGCAACGAGATACAAATCCATACATATATATATATTTATACACTCGCTGTATATATTTATATACTGTATGTGTGTATATATAATACATATGTTTGTATATACTGTGTGTATTTTGTGTATAGAAGATTCAATGGCGAGGCACAATTTCAAAAGAAATTTGAAGGTTGTTCACCTTTTGTATGTCAGTACACAGAAATTCATACTCGCTACAAGCAGTCAATAATATGTAACAGAATTAGAGAACACAAAGAAAAGGTACTCAAAACCCATCATGCAACTCGGAACGGCAGATATGTGTTTATGGAATAAATAAACAGAAGGAATGTCTGAAGTGGAAAATATGGCTAAATAAAGCAGAAAAAATTAAATAAATACAGGGTTGCCAACGTAGTCAACTGGCTGGAGAGAGATTTTCAATTACAGACACGTCTGCACACACATTTACATGTATGTAGGAGTTTTATTACCATGTAAATAGTCTGTAGGGTTCGCAAACTGCTCGAACGATATTGATGTAGCTAATTTTAGGTTTATAATGGAATAATAGATTTGCCATAAGATTTCATGTGTAAGCGTGAGAGTCTGAAAGTGTGTCAACTTTGGACAATTTAGACATTCTATTTAGCTTTAACTGCATGTCTTTGGATCGCAAAGGATAACACATGGAGAATATGCAAATCAAGGGAAACATTAGGTATTTAAGACCCCGTATTTACAATGAGTCGATTAACAGGATAGAAGGTGGGCAGTCGCTAATGTGTCCCGTCTCTAATTTCTGTCCCATCTGAGAGACTTGCACGATTACTGTACAGGCCTAGTTCAGAGTCCTGCATTGGTCCTGTTTTGTAAACCTGTACCCGCCAATACCTACAGTGGTTAAAACTGCATCCGACTCATTATCTGTCAGCAGCACTAGTTTAATTCTCTACCCTCCGCAACCCACCTCAGATGGTTCACAGGGATCCGAACTGCACCCGAATCACACCCCCATGTGTGACTTCAAGCAGGGTACTGGGAGAGTGTGTGCAGGACTAGCCAGCATCATTCAAAAAAGTGTTTATTATCAGTTTGAAATATAGGCCTTTGCCTGCGTATATAAAAACTGGGCATTTTCTGATGCTTTCAAAATAAGCCTTTTCAATTTAGAACCACTTTCCACCTATAGCCTATTGATTCCTAACAGCACCTGTACCTGCAAATTGTGTAGCTGGATATTTTTCACCCATTACATTAAAACTTGAGGGTCACCCATCGGGAATCCAAACCTGTACAAGACTCTGGTTTGCTTCAGTATATACAATATGATTTGTGCAAAAGTTAATCTTTGTAATTGGCACCTTTGCCCTGATATGGGCGGTTTCACTTTATGGAGGTCAATTTAATATCACTATGAAATGTTGATGCTTTGTGTGTGAGGAATCAGTGATTTTCTGGAGTTGCTAATCAATGCAAGCCCCCAGCCTAGTTTATTCATGTGATTTAAAAAAAAAAAACCGTTATTGCTGGCATGTGTAAAACAAGATTTTGTAAAACCTTGCATATTGGCATATGTCTCATGGTGATAGGCTGTCGCGTGCTCCCAGCAGCGCCGGGGATGTGTCACGCCGGAGGAGAAGGTTCTTGGTGGCTTTCCAACTGCGGAAGCAGGCCTGGCACATTGTCAGGCGTGTTCTGTTCGCACACCGTGTAACAGGACCAACTCGAGGGCATACCCAACACAAAATGGGGCGAGTGCATTTAGCGAGCGTCCTTAGCATAATTCAACAACATACTTAGTGTGCCGGCTGTAAGATGCTCTCACCTCAAATATTCCCTCCGGCTTATAGCTGCTGTAGGACTTTTTTTTTTTTTTTTGGGGGGGGAGTGAATATAGAAGCAGTTTTTAACCAGTGCTGAGTCTGGTCGAATTCTGAAAGGTTTAAGATAAGGATTAAAACGTTCTTTCCGCTGTTACTTCCTTACCGCCGCCACCCGCGCTGGTGTCGGCGCTTCGCAGGCTGCTTTGGCACGTCGGAGCACACAAATTTAAGTGCATAAAATTGCATTTCATTCACCATTAACAATGAGAGATTGGAGCTGGGGGGTTCACAGCCCAGCTCACAATGGGGAGCAATAAAAATCTCCGGTTAGCTTGGCTTGATAGCTGCTTCACGCGGCTGGATAAATGCATCGTCCATTCATCTCGGAAAAAGGTCTGTGATGCCTTTCTGTCGCTTTGCAGACTTTCTTCCCCGTTTTGGGATTGCACACTGAAGGGCCTTAATGAAAATCCCCGAAGAGCCATGGCTCTGTGTTGTTTGAGGGGAAAAGGGCTGATTTAAAGGCTGAACAGGTACAGCCACCTGCTGTGCATCACGTCCGTAACCTGGACGGCCGTTCTGCACACTGCGCTCCTCTCAGGAAGTGCGGCTAATCCGATGAAATCCATCCATCCATCTTCCTACCTCTTATCCGGTACAGAATTGCGGAGAGCCTGGGGCGTATTCCAGGCAACACAAGACACCAGGTTTGGTACATGTTGGATGTGATGCCAGTCCATTACAGGGCACACCAACCTCAAACACTTTGAACAATTTAGATATTATAATTAGCTTAACCGCATGGGTGAATTTCAAAACCTCGAATACAAAGGCTGAACTTGTGATTTTGGAAAGATCATTCTTGCTAACTTGCCTCCCAAGTATTGAACTTGGGGTGCAATGAATCATGTTATTGATGTCATTCCGCAAGGATGCAGCCGATTTATCCTTGATATTTAGGGCGGAGCAAAGCCAACATCCATGCCTTTCCTCCATCGTCTGTACTTTTGTTCTTTACTATTCGGCAATGGAAGCTGATGAAATCGCTACAAGAGAATGGAACTGCGGTCAAGTATGCATATTGGTATTCAACCTATTCTTTGGACTGGGGGAGACAACCACCCTGAGCAATTCCATGATCCCACAGGGAGAATATGCCAATGGCACCCAGGGAACAGAGTCAGGATTCGAACCAGAAATGTGAGGAAACTGTGCTTCCCACCTTCTCATGCTGCTCGTATCGTAAATGCATCCTCTAAACCAGGCCTGTAAGGTTTTATGGGTTTTTGTTGTGATTTGGCAACCTTTGACCTCGCTCTGGTAACTTAATTTCCTTCATATTTAATCACTTTGGGACTTAATCACCAAGCTTAATGTAAATTACTCCTTACAAAAATACTGAGGCAGCTGAAATGTTTATGAACAGTTGTGATTGGTGCTTATTCCCCAAAGCTTAGAATCCACTCAAGTCCCTTTTTTCTCGTTATTGATGATGTTTAAACATGTACGTACATAACCTCCAAAGTGCTGTCGTTTCATTTCTGATTTCCCTAACCC
>JABFEB020000113.1:5410480-5426856 GCA_019775895.2 Stomatorhinus ivindoensis
CCACCCTTCTGTTCACTCCTAAAAAGAAAAGTCCCTCTGTCAATAAGCTCCCCAGGCTTTCCCATAAGCTTTAGTCAATAACAAGTTAAGTCAAGTGAGCTTTATTGTCGTAGGATCTATATACAGGTATACAGCAACACAAAATAAAGTTCCCCATAGTGCAACATGCAAACAGGAAGTGACAGGGAGAGGATTTTCACAGTACTTAAAGTGGAAAATGAGTGTGAAATATCAACTGGACACAAGAGTTTATAATAAAGCCTACCTGCAGCATCTTCAGGAAGACCTTATTGAGGACACTTTGACTTATATGCCAGTTAGGGCACAACAATGCCCTTCGAGTAAAACACAGCAATGTATTGATTCTAGTACAGAGGGGTTAGTTTCCAGCTTGGATGCCACTACCTATCCATTGCAAGTCCAAATGTTCTCTCACTGAAGTAGAAAATTAGCCTACTTGCTAAATCTGCGCACACAGGCTTTACCAAGTATTTATGCCGATGGATGACATGTAAATTGATTTTAAAAATGAAGAAAATAGTCCTGGATATTAAAGGCTATTTACGTGAACGCTGCTGCTCTCTTCTAATAGCTGGATAAATTCTCTGCATGTATTGTTCTGCTAAAATTCCGTACTGGCCTTTGTCTCCAGTCCACTGAACACACTATTCACTAATGAGAAAGTAATTCCCCGAATCACTGAATTGTGTCTTGTCTCTGTCCTGAGTTGGACACGAAAAAGCCTGTAATGGAAAAGCAGACCAGTCTTTATAATTCTCCTTGGGGAAGAGAAACCAGTATTAAATGTATCCTATTGTGTGTTGGCTACTGTCTAGATTTGTGTGTACTTCAAAGATTGGTTTGCTTCTGGATGTGGGTAACTCCACAAGAAACTTAATGTAAATGAAATTACCTTTTACGAGTGAAGAGACCAGTCAGAATTCTCGCCGACATTATATTTAGTAACAGCAAATTAGTATTGAATTATTATGAATTATCTTCACTTGTCGTGGATATAGCACTCTGAGGAACTGCTTATATGGGCCCATTTATTTATTTGCATGTTAATTTGTTAATATGCTGGGAACTTGTACCCTTGAGCAAGGCACAGAACCTCAGCGGTGCCATTAAAACATCCTGTTATAAAAACAGGTTAAATTGTAGGCACAAGGCTAAAAGCTTTGGCTAAATAGCAGAGTAATAATAATTTGTAATAATAGCACATGATTGGAGAGCGCCCCGTGTAAACAGGACGCAACACATGGCTTTCAGTGTATGACCACCTAAAAACGATACGCGGGGGGCACATTGTGGGGTGGGGGGGGGGCGGATGCATGTGGTGTAGCAGACTTAGTGTTAGTGTTTGTGATTTTCCATGGGTTTGGGAGAAGAGGTGGCAGCTGCCCGGACACATGGCACTTTAACGCCATGCTGGGAGACAGCATGGAATAGGAGCGTGGGCTGTGCACTCCGCACCGAGGTGGGACCTCCCCCCCAAGCGGCGCTCGGCCATTTCCGGAACCCGAAGACGAAGTCCCCACTTGCGGACGGCTTGGCATACTATCCACCCGGAGACTCACCGCGTTAAGGCTAAGAGTTAATGCAATTAATTCCTCGAATTATAAAGTGCCATAACTCTTTAATTGCCCGGAAAAGGTTGCCAGACCTGGAACCTGCAACCCCCGGTGCCCAGATGGCGGAACGAAAATGAACAGGTGCAAAACGGGTCACCCGTGTATCTAGCTTTTTTTTTTAAACCATGTAGTTCAGCGATTCAGTACCGTGAAGTGGCCGGTGGTCCTGCGCCCCTACTTCGCCCTGCTAATGTAGCTAACATTATTCGAGGACGTATTGATTGAGGAACAGGTAATTAGCTAACAAAATGGCCTTTAGCGTTAATTTCATTTCAGTGACCTGGGAACGTCAACGTTATGCTTGTTTAATGCATTAACGACGTAGCTCTTGGAGTCACATATCGATTTTTTCCAATTATATGCCTGTGCAGTTTCCTTATTAAAAAAGAACTAAATCAGAAGCACAAAACCAATTGAAACGCAATTCTGTGCTATTGCAGAAGTACATTTATGGAAGGACTGGTAATTTAGTTTTATGGTTGATCATTTTTATTCGTCTGCATCAAAACTATTAGTAACTTTAAAAATAATATGCCTTTAACAGAGCCTTATTTGCATCCTGCTTCTGTGCATTATAATAGATTTCTACAAGTGATCCTTCTGTTTTTCCTCTCTTGTTGCATTTACGTTTGCGTCTCATTTAAGGAACTTGTAGGATTTTATTCTGGATGGAAACCAGCATTGAAATGGACCCCAACTTTGGCTTCTTTGCTGGAATCCAACTCTGTTTAAAACTGAAACCTAACCAGTTTTAGGGGATTCCTAAGATGAATTTTACGGTGGGATTGCAGAAATAAATGGATAAACATTTCGTCATGTTAGGTGATGTTGTTACCTCAAGCAAGACAGCTTTTTATACAAGCATTCATCAGTTTATTTACCTCATTCAGCGGGTACCTCTAAGTTGCTGAAGTTTATAAAGTTTAACCAGCAGAACACACAGAAAAGAGCAACTCCATGTGACTAGATCTAGATTCTTGCCATGAGCAGAGGAATCGTGCTAAGGAGACCTCAGCAATGTTCAAAGTATTGCCTCTGAGTTTCTGCCGTAGGCTGGCTGAGTAGCCCAGACTAACCTGGCAAAAACACTCAGGGGAAACCAACTGAATTTTAACTCTATTTATTGAAAGAGTGTGTTAAAATCCACATGTTGGCTCTCCCACAAGAGCCACAAAGCCGGTATATAGTCTTGGGGATTCCCTCACAATCAAAAACAGACTAGCTGTATTCAAATGCAGCCCCATTCCCGCACACCTGAACACTGATCACATTTATACACATTCCTCGTCTCAGAGGGTTATGCCTCTGTGCCTGTGATTGGAAGGTCACCAGTTTGAACCCAGTGCTTGGCTGACTGGTTGCATTTTTATTGATCCCTTGAGTAAGGCCCTTAACATTCTGAAAAATGCTCAGATGGATGGATGGCTGACCTTGAGATCCGGCGCCAAGTTTGCCTCTCACCTCTACGTCTTTGTGTTTGAGCGTGCATGATGTGGAAATACACATTGCATTGTACCTGCCCTCATACTTGTATAAAAGGCAAATTGAACTCTATTTTCATTTCACACCTGAATACACCGATCACGTTCAAACAATCCTATTTCTACACTCTCACACAGACCAATCACATTCAAGCGCATCTGCATTTCCACACACTCAAACAGACCAATCACATTCGAGCACATCTGCACACCACACACCTGATGATGCGCATGATTGTACGCTTATCATGGAAGGCCTTTTGACTGTAGAGGTTGAATTGCCACTCTGTGACTGGTTACGGCATAGTTGTAGTTGTGAAACAATGAATGATTACATGAATATTCTTAGGCCTATGGATAAACTTAATGCAGAATGTTATCATAATTAAGTAATAAACACATTATAATCATAATCAACGAGAAATATGCAAAAACACAGTAATCATACAGGACCTAATCACACCCACTATTTTCCTGGCCAGCACTACACAGAGTCACCTAGTAAAGAGGGTGTCTCCTACTCCACCAATCATTTAAATGTGCAAAATAGGCAGAGTGTTGTTACTGTTTTTGGTATTTGCTGTTCTCTCACATTTCAGTTTCACTTGTCCTGTAGCAGTGAGAAGGTGACTCTTTGAGGCTCGCACCCTTTCCCTGTCTGCCCTATCTGATAAGGATCTCTCCACCCCGTCTTACCAAGGGTATTACAATAAGGAGCTCAATTGGATGATCGCCGACGTTACGAGACGTTTCACAGGCAACGCAGGGCCCTACCACATTGCCGAAGGCTTTCACCTGACCACAGCTTCAGTTGCTCGGGCTAATGAACTTTACCGGCAGAGCGGAATGGAGCTGGACGCCTGCTTTGTTGTGGCGGCACCGTGGTGCTCTCCATCGCATGCCGTCTCTCTCGTTTAATGTTATTGTGAAATTCTTTATCCAATACCTGGAGCTGTAGGAGCGAGTAAAATTTTACTGCACACCCGTTTTCAAGTGCCTCTGGCTAACTTCCACCGTAAAATACTTCCACTACATGAAAATTTTGTGCCAGCCCTCAGATGCCATTACCCTCACAGGATCCGTGTGCAGTGAGAGTTTAACTAGGCTCGGATCTAGTTAGTACTTTGAACTTCTCTGTTCCTCCCCGTTTGATATTACATACACCTGATTCTCTGGACTTTAAGCCAGCTCAATTTGTGGGGTTAGCATAACCAAGGAAAAGTAACCAACCCACGGAGAGCATCTCATTCGTATTATCTGTTGTTCTGCTGGACGTGGCATGCATACTGAAGGACTAGATTTGTAGTATCAATACCCATGTTTAATAAAAATTCATGCTGCTACTTTTTGGTCACCAGTTCTTCTGGTCAGTCGTCTTGTTATTGGTCTGGAAATCCTACAGACCAATATTTAGTCATTGGTCAGTCTGTGTTGTTATGTTACAATGTTCCATATGCCATGCTCTATGTTAGTCCACACTAAACATCTACAGCAGTATGTTGGCTCCTCATCTATAATTCTGTGTGTTACGTAATTCCAGGTACGGTATATGGGAATGACTGCTTTTCTGTGTGAATTCAGGCTTTTGAATATTTTGTGAATGCATTTTTTTCATTACTGTCTTAAGGGCACGTATCAATCACGTGATGATTCAGGCTTTTTATATGATACAATATCTCTGCTTTGTTTGGTATGCTGGTGAAAATACAAAAACCTCTGTGCAGGGTGCAGAGTTATTTAGAGGTCTATGCATGACTGAGATGCTGTTCGTGGTCCATGTGTTTGGTGCACTTAGAATGTGTTGGTTTTTCCATGGATTCAAGACTTACATTGATTCGTTTGTTTTCGCTGGTGTTCAGCCTGTCTTCTCGCAGATGGTGTCAGAAGTGGTGTAGATCCTCTACTTATTTTGACGGGGGATCATGTGTTTTTTTTTCTTTCTTTTTTTATAACATACTGACAACTGGCAATAATGGGTTCACCAAGTTTGAATAATTCAGCGAGCGGACAATGGTGAGAAGCTGTAGTGTGTTCCCTGGATGGATGTGGAAATGACCTTGTGCTCCGGGAAGAAGTTTCAATTTGTCTCTGTACCGCTTAACGGAGAAGGGAGGGGCGGTGTTGAGGCTGTGTGGGGGCGTGAATGGGGGGGGAGGGGTAACACGCATTGCCTGCAGTCTGGAGTAGAACAGTGGGAAGGTGGCAGGACCTCTGCAGCCTGGAAGGTCGCAGGAGGAGTGGGAGGAAGCTGGGCGGCACGTTTGACTTTCAGGTCACACTGTGAGCCGTGGAGACGGAGGGAGGAGATCCATCCTTAGCACTGCGCTGGAGGTCGGCACCGCACCAGTGTGCTTGGCAAGCCTGCTGGACACCTTGAAAGAGGGGCAGTTTGAGCTCAGGCTTGTATGTTCCACCAAAGGAGAATTTAATGTCACGTCCTGCGATTCACATGTAAATCTGTACGTGAAATTCCTGCGAGAGCGTCTTCATTTCCTCTTCTCCACATTGATACAAGGTCCCGAGCTGTCTAACTGTTAGCCAAGCTGTACTTAAATTCAGATTCTACCAGTTTACATTGGAAATGGCTGCCAAGTGTGTAATTGTTTTGTGTATGGATGAGAAGCACCCTCACATGTCTGAAGTGCTGTTTAAATACTGGTGTGTTTCATACTCTGGGGTTGCTGGGAAATTTCTGTCTGAAGTGGTTAAAATATTCTGCTCATCACAATGCAGCGAGTGTTTGAATGCTCCTAATTTTTTTTGAGCATTTTATTTTCTTAGCAGACGCTTTTATCTAAAGCGACCAACATTTGAGAAAGCAGGGCAAGAATCCCCGGAGCAGTCGGGGGTCCTGCTCAGGGACACAATGTTGAGATCGGTCTGCCGATGCTGGGATTTGAACCAGTCATCTCCCGGTCACATGTGGAAACCTAACGTTAGTGTGGGTGGTTTGCAGTGTGGGTTCTGAGGCTCCGTGTCTGTCTGCTGTCCCAGGGTGGCCTCATCGCGCTGCTGCTCGTCATCCTGATCTTCACGCTGGTGCTCTACACACGGCACCGCTGGTGCCGCCGCCGCCGCCCGCCGCAGAAGAGCGCCAGCACGGAGGCCACGCACGAGATCCACTACATCCCGTCGGTGCTGCTGGGCCCGCAGGCCCGCCTGCCCCCGCACGGCTCCGTCATCGGCATGCCCATCCGTGAGACGCCCATCCTGGATGACTACGACGGCGGAGATGAGGAACACCTGGGCCCGCACCTCGACCGGCTCTCCGACAGCAACACCGAGGAGGAGTACGGCTCCCGGGGCAGCTACGCGGCGGACGGCCTGGGCAAGGCGGACCATCAGCACCACTTTGGCTTGGAGAAGAGAAGTGAGTCCCGGCCTGTGGTTTTTAATTACTTTTTCTGCAAAATGGCTGAATGACTCATAGTCTGATACTGGCTCTGACTTCTAGCTTACCTCTGACTCTGCCTCACAGCCTGACTCTGAATATTCAGTTCGACTCAGACTCATAGCCTCTAGCTCTAGTCCACAGCCTGACTTAACAGTCCAACTCTAACTTTGACTCCCTGGCTGACTTCTAGTCCAATGCTGATTCTTACTCTGACTTCCAGACTACCTTTGACTCTGCATCACACTCTGACTCCGATATTCAGTCTGTCTCTAACTTTGACTCTCCACCTGACTCTGAAAGCCAGGTGAATGGAATCCTCCATTATTTAGTCGAGTGAACTGTGTTTTTTTTTCTTCCTTGTCCATGTTTCAGGAACAGTACTTACACAGTTATTTACTATGGGCCACCACTTGCTTCCGATTGTAATCACAGGATTTAGTATGCTGTGATGTAGGTTTGTCACTGTCGTCTGACAGCGGCATTTCCTGTTTGCTTCTCGGCTCCTGTCTCCTGATAAGCCCTGTGCCCGTATTTGGCACAGTAGAGGCTGAACAGGCCAGTGGAGTCAATATTATCAGTTAGAATAGATTGTTTTTTTCTTCTTCTTCCACAAATTAATGGTGCATTCCGCATGCAGCGTACAAATGACTGACGGCTGACATTTAATCAAGCCATCGATTAGGCAAAGCTGCGGGCAGCTACGCCAAAGTGCCCAGCGCTGTTTTTCTAGGTCAGAGGCTTGTTGTCAGTGGGAAGGCTGGCATCTGGAGGTCTTTGGGCTCCTTGGGTGACGGGGGGGGGGGTCGATTTATCGACCTGGTTCAGGTTCCAGTAAGGGCGTGGTCGAGAATTTTGGAATGTTTATTCCACATAATGGGGAGCCAACATAATGTTGTCCTCTTAGAAGTGACAAGATTGGCCTCAAAAGGTACTTTATTGCTATGGTGAAGGTGTATGCCTGAGCACTAAGGTGGTTGACAGGAGTATCAGGTTGGGGTGTAAGCTGGGGTCGGGCCTTGGGACCACTGGTCCCAGCTAGGGGCACTTGTCACTCACAAATTCAAAGCATGTCATTCGCTAATGATAAGGTTGACCCCTCCTTTTGGATTATGGCCTGCACCTCCTAGGGGCTCCACGCCACGAATCCTCATTCACTGCTTCCACTTAGCGTTCGGAGCAGAGGCATCGCAGGCGAAATGTCAGCCCAAAATCGCAGGCCTCGCCGTTAATAATTTAACGGTTCTGGTTCACAGCAGCATTTCACTTTAAGTGCCGCTCATGTCGTCGTGAATTATGCATCGTAAAGTTTAACTTCCCGTCTTCGATAGTTGGCATTTGTGCTTCTTATGTCTTGAAACAACTATTTACCCGGGCTAGCCGCACGTTAATCTGCTCTCGCGCTGATATTAAACCGTAAACTCAGCCAGCTTAGCGTAGCACGAGCCATCAGTCCGCCGTGAGCCCGCCGGCGTTCCTGGGGTCGCCGAGTCTATGCTCCATGGGTTTCCTGTTCCGCGGAGCTAAGCGCCCGGCGTCCAAGGGCAGGTGGGTAGATACGCTGGAGCTCATCCGGGGAGAGTCGGCAGTCCTCTGTACTGTAGCAGGACATGTCATGGAGGCTTAGGAGTCAAAGTGTGCCAGTACCCTTCGAAAAGGCACTTAACTTGCATCACTTCCTGTGCACCCGGCTGTATAAACCGGCAGAGCACATTTAAATAAAAACGAATGGATGGATAGAGAAAATCTATCCTGAGGCAAATTAAATGTGAATTTCCATATGCAAAGATGTAGGAGAGTTTATTTCCATGTCTAAAATCTATATTCTGGGATTCTGAGGCACCCTATACTCGTGCCCTTGGATGTAATTAGCTCATCTCAGTCACCGTGTATCTGACTTTCACCCTCTAGGAAGCTGCCTTGGGACCATCGCATGGGTTGGATTGGACGATAGCTATTTCGCGTACTGGGCTGCTCTACCCTGAATGAACCGATTTCCCCATCGGCGGGGCCCAACATCGATCACCTCCTCCGATAAATCAAGTCACACGAAATGCGGCCACGGATTATAGACCTTTGTGCCGCGACTTGGAGATGTCAGGTACCATCAGTCAGCATCCCCCTTATGGGGAAAGGGTTTACTTTCAGTTTAAGTCCCAGGCCCTCAGGGAGAGGTGCTGTGCAGGTGCTAGGGGCCAGCTATTCATCCATTGTGCCGAAAATCATAATTACCAGGCGGTGCGGCATCTCTGGATTCCAGCGTAGCCATTGTTTGCCTTAGTTCACATGGTGACCATCTTGAGTTTCGCCTGAGTCTCCCTAGAAGCCGCTGGATTCGACAGAAATGAAGTTGTACTTCTGGGGGAAGTGTGGTACTATGAAATATCTCAGGGGAAGAGGGAGTGAGAGAGGGAGGGTCATTATATTGGATCGAGACGTGAGGGGTCTTCTCAGAGCGGCAGTCTACTAGACCTGGCAACTGCTGAGAGTATGATAGAGAATGAGATGGATATCAATAGGATGTCAGGCCATATGCGATGCTCGAGTGGGGGGGCTCTCTGGGGTTCCTGTTTGTCTAGGAGACTCTGGGCGAATCGAGGTAAATCTGGCATCACCATTTCCCGGCGTGCGCCGTCAGCCGCGCAGAATAGCTTCTGAAATGTCATTATCTCCACAGACAGATTCTCGTGGGCAAAGAATGGGGACGGTGGTGGCTTCCGCACACACATGCTGGAAGGGGGGCGTGGTGGGGAGGGGGCGTGGAGGGGAGGGGGCGTGGCTAACCGATCCGTACTTGAAGTTCTGCAGTCAGAAAATACCCAGAAAGTGGAGGAATCACAAATCATTTTTTTTCGGTTTTTGAGTGACCGTAGGAAACGGCACAGAAGAGAAGCGGAGTGATCTGTGAATGTCAAACGCTGCTCTTTATATAAAAAAAAACATGCAGGTAACCTGTCCGGCCTCAGGGAAATGTCTGTGAATTTCAATTTTGTTTTTATGTTACATGAGGAACACTTTCACGCACACACACTGATGACGATCATCTTGTTTTTTGTTGCCATTGTGAAATATTCCCGGAATTGATGAGCAGATTGGCCCTGGGTTATTCTCTCCAGCCAGTGTTAGGACTATAAATGTGTCTTCCCTTACATTTTTTATTTCTTCTCCTGCTGGGGGAGATGCAAAGTGAGGGAGTAGAGAAAGGTTTTTTTTTTTATTATTATTATTATTATTATTTTTTTTAAATGCACACTTTATTGGTCATAAATGATGGAGGGAGATACTGGCAGGTGAATGAAGGTAAAAGAGTAAAAGAAGTTATTTGTCTACTAGAAGCAGATGTAGACACCAGTTATTGCCTCGCATGACCTTACAGAGCTGGCAGCATCCAGCTAATTACTGAAATTCTTAAGGTGGTCTTCTGATGGAAGAACATTCTGTTCATCCGATTGGTGCTTATCTGAAACGGGTACTCCTTAACCGCAAGGCCCATTCAGGTCTCATCTTATTTCCCTTATCCCGTTCTCCTGCAAATTGCCCGGCGCTGGCTGATTGGTGAGATTATGTGGCCGGCCTTGTTGGCATTGTCCCGCCATGCTCTCCCAACTATGTCCCCCCCCCCCCGACCTTGAGCGGGCGACCCGTTTCGTCTGTGGCTCGCGGTCTGTTCTCGGCTAGTCCTCGAGCACGCTGCTGTCCGTTAGAGTTATAATTCGGCCCTAACCTATCTTACCCCAGATTTTGTTGCAGTGCCTTATGCTACTTTTCCAATTAGCCCAAAAAAAAAGACACAGAAAACTCACTTCGCTCCGCATTAAAAATAAGTAAATAAATCGGAGGAAAAAAACTCGAACAAATGAATAAATCTATACCAGTGCTGCTTCGTAAATGTGAGTTTTGCATGTTTCTGTGTTGTGAACAAGTAATTACTGATTAGTCCAGTTAGAGGAAAGCTTGAATGAAGTTTTGCATGCAGCGTCTCTCCTGGAGGTCTACGGTTTGAAATGTACACCGCGATGGTTTATTTGCGGCTAAGAGTGGAAGGGCAGGCCAATTACTCTGGGTGAGAGAGCGCAGGGGAATTCACCCAGATTTTCCTCCTGGTTAAATCAGACGTGTTTCCTGTGATGCAGCAGCATGATAAAGGTCGTGTCTGGAACGCCACCCTTATTTATATCAAAGCACGGCGCGCCGTGGTGTAGTCTGCCGGAAACCGACTACCGGCTTGCATCGAACCGGTGGAATCTGGCTTTAAGGTTTTTGAAAGCCGGTGCCTCGTCAGAAACGCCGTCGCCCCCTACGCATCAACGCGGTTTAAATGTCAAGACTGGCAATCGATAGGGAAAAAAAGGTCATGGGGACATTATTTCCTAATTGGGTTCTGAGGGCATGGCAAAAAAAAAACAAATTTATTCCCTCAAAAAATGTGAAGTGTGTCACATTGACAGATTTGGTGCATTCAGAGCCCTGGGCACAAACTTCTGCACCCACCCCCCGAAAAAATAAAAACCTGGCCTAAACTATATGCCCTAAATTAAACAAAATCAAATTTCAAGCCCCCTAAAACATACAGAGAGGTCTCTTAAGACGGAAGCACCAGAAAACACTGACGCATAATAATCGAATTAACCTAGCCTGCTGTTCCACGTTATCCAGCCTTAACCCAATAAGTAATGGGTCTAAAATAGCCCATTAGCTGTATTTTAAGCAGGTATGCTCATTTGTACACGCATCTCACATAACCTGCAGCCAGAATACTCCATAATCATAATCTGTGCTCTGCATTAAAGTATCAAGTTTTTTTTTTTTTGTCAGCTCATCATCAACGACTTGCTTACAGCTCCAGATGAAGAAACCCTCTTATCTTCTAAACATATAATAGCCCCCCAGAATGCACTCTTTTTAATAGTTAATATTTGATACCCATCAGGGTGACTGCGCCAATGTAATTTGATCCAATTTATGCTATTAAAGAGAGTTCTTCCCCCCACACACACTTTATTGCTGGAAAGAGTAAATTTTTCCCAGAATTTGGTGGATTTACATTACATTTATTACAGATACAATTAACCAAAGCAACATACATTTTTGTCAGTTCTGGAAAAGCAGACAATCCCTGGAACAATTGAAGGTCTGGAGGTTAAGGGTCTTGCTCAAGGGCCTAATGGTGAAATCACTGTGCTCACGCTGTGCTGAGCCTTTGGATCATAAACACAGCATCCTAGCATGCTGGGCCAGACCACTGCCCCCATAGCTATGCACAGCCCCCAGTTTATGTAGAATTCTTCATTAGAGACCTTGTGATCTCTTGTCCTAATGCAGCTACTTTTAGGCAAGATTGTAATGTATAGTCTAGGCATATTGCACATATATCAGATGTGTGCTGTCAGAGTGTAAACCCACTGAGAAAGCTATTCAGGAATTCTAACAACACTGTTCTTGTTGTTCATTCTTTAAATGATCACACATGAAAAAGTTCCTCAAAGCACAGATTACGGCAGAAAGTCCAACACAAAGCATCAAAGGACTCGCTTTGAATTGTATGTGGTCTATTTCAGCCAGACTGGAGAAGTCAATTCATATTACGTCACGTTTTTTGAGCGGTTCATATGGAGATCCAGATTCATGTGCTCACCCATCTTCTTGGTTTCGATTTAGTCACTTTAACATTAAAGCCCTTTTTTTGTGTGTCAGTTCCATTACTTTTTGCATCCCCTATATATGTAGTGTAAACACTATTCAGTGAGGTCTGAGCCTCCCTTCAGGATCCCGACATCAGTGACATATAAGGAGTACAGTTCCTTGTAATTGGCGGCATCAGTATTGGTGAGAGGGATCCGTGTCTCTGTGAGGCATCCAGTCCATCGCTGCATAATTAACTTGGTCGTTTTTCCGAAGCAAAGAGTTGACACACTTGATTAGGTATTAATCAAAACATTGCCCTCGGCCAACAGGAGGGTTCCGTAATTTCTCCTGAACGCTGTTATGTGGCACGAGCGCCTTGCCCATTACAACAGCGTGTGTTTCCATGACTGGCAGAGAGGTACGGAGCTGCTGTCTTATCTGGCCCCCAGTCAGAAGCAAAGGTCAGAATTACCGGGGGTCGCTCTCATGGGACTCCAATTTAGTGAGACAGCGGAGGTCTTCTTTTTAATTTAGCAGATAAACAGAACTATGTTATGTGTTTACCGCCATGAGCGATGTATTTTTCAGTTCCACAAGATAATCTTTTGTGTCATGTCCACCTTGTGAGAGGAGAGCAAAAATAATTAGAATTACTAAATAGCTATCTCAGTGGGTTTACACTCTGTTTGACGCGCAATTGATAATTGGCTGTCATTGGCTTTTTTGTGTAATTAGTTTTTTACATCATTTTTAAGCGACCTGCAGATTTTAACAACCTTTTCAGAAATTGATATTTTGACAGAGCTAAGAGGTACAACCCCATTTATGCACTCAGCTTTGTTTGGGGTGTGGGGGTGTGATTTGGGGTGGATCCGTCACCCTGACCTCTTCAAAGTGTCTGATTGCGGCCGTCACTGTTCCGCTGGGCTGAAGGTGTGATTTTAGACCTGGAACACGATATACTTGACAGAAGTGTGAATGATCAGTAGATGCTTTTTAATAGTTTTATATTTTAATTCATCCACATGGTGCAAGGTTCATAAATGTTTGCTTACACGTATCCTTACTTGGTGAGATGACAATAAAGAATCTTGAATTACGGATGTCTCCACGGTCAGGAAGCTAAAGGAACCAGAAGCTGCAGATAAGTAGCTAACTTAAGGTGCGTGTGACTTTGCCATTAGTTCGGGCGACAAGGTTGACCATGGCTAAGAAACACGAAGACAACGGAATCAGCAAACGCAGCGAGAGAGCGCTGCAGTGACCCGTAGCTTTGCCCACTACCCCGCTCCGATTAACATATATTTGCATGTAGTGAACTTGAAAATGAAAAGGCAAATTGGAAACTGAAAAGTCAAATTGGAAAATGAAAAGACAAAAAGGGTTTTTAATTTTATTTTTTAATTTTTCACATCTGACTCATACATGAGTGGAAAATTAAAATGCAAACGGTGCTATTTAATTTTAATTTTATTTTTTCCAAGATTTTTGCGCACAGACTTTGGAAACTAAATGACAAAGTAGAGATTATATTTTCTTTTTATCATTTTCATTTTCATTGTATTTTTTTGCAGAAAATACCTCCCATATGGAACAGCCCCGATTTTGATCTTTGAGATCGGCTGGGGGCATCACCGTCTTGGTTAACCCCAACCTAGAAGCCAGTGTCGGCACACGGCAGGCAAAGACAACCCCAAAGCGAGGACATTCGTAATAAAAGCAGAGAAGATTCACCACATCCAAAAAAAAGCAAAGTATTTATACATATAAATTATTTTTTTTCATACACATTTAGCCTATAGTCCTCACTCAGCTTGTCTGGCTTTCATTGTCAGTCAAAGCCGTATAGCTGTCACATTGCATGAGGCTGACTATTCAATTCTGTTGTTTTTCCAGCTCCATACTGGGATATGTAAGTGCTTTTTTGCATGCTGGCCTTTTCTTGTTTTTTTGGTTTTGTTTTGGGTACGCAGCTTTGACTGTTCTAGATGCCTCTTTAGTCAACAAGCGGGGGCCGAATAAAATAAAGAACAGCACTGCTGTTGTACCCTAGGGCATTGAACTTAGCGGGGATTCCTGTCCATTTTCCCTAGCCACTAATCCAGGGTGAGGTCATGAGGTCATCCTCATAGGGCACAGAGTAGGGGTACCCTTGATGGGATACCAGTCCACTTTGTCACACATTCGTGGTAATTTAGAAACACAAATGTACCTAGTTTAGACTCTGAGATGAGTTTGATGTAGTACCACGGGTAATCTTGCATGAACAGATGGAGAATGTGTAAACACCAAACACAGAGCCTAGGTTGGGATTCGAACCCACAGCCATGGATTTGAGCTACAGGTTAGCGGTATTATGCGACGCCTAGAGTGTCTACGGCAGGTAAACCAAAGTGTGTTCGTACTCCGCCGACTGCCTGGTGGGGGCCCCGCTGTTCTGCATCATTTTTCATTAGCCTCCTATGATTTACACCTCTTGTCCGCAAATTGCTTCTCGAGTGCGTGCCGATGGAGCCACATCGCGCTGGGCTGTTATGACGACATGTAAGGATTTCACGGAGATGCTGCAGGGAAAATGAGCAGGAAACGGGGCAGAACGATGATCTGCCTGTTCTGCTTTTTATTTTATTTTATTTTCTTTATATATACAAACAGAACTAGCCACAAGCATGGGCTGTTTCCGTATCCTAAGATTTGTATTAAGCGTTGATCAAACATAATATGGTAATGGTATGTGGCTCATTGTGTTAAAATGGCTGCTGGTTCGAATCCCAGAGTCAGCAGACTAATTTCACTGTTGGGTTCTTAAGCAAGACCCTTAATGTCCCAATGTGTCACTTAGGATAAATGCATTTGTGAAATAATTAAAATGTAAATAATATCTTAATTTCCCCCGAATGTTAACATGCAACAAAAATTGCCAGACTACAGATCTCCACGTCAAAAAGAAATGAAAAATGCAGCTTCCAGCCAGTGATCCTTCACTCTGGAATAGTAGAGTACTGAAATCCCAGTAATTAATCACATGCGCCATTATCATACGCCGACTGAGGTAACGGCTACATCTGCATAATGTCCTTTCTGGTTTATTTCTGCACGGACACGTGTCAGTAATAGAAGGACTTGGGTGCTTCAGGGTGTGACGCATGGTGTCTACGGTCCCAGCAGTTGTCAGGTTTCTGATGTCCCTTATCGGAGAGTTTTAATTCGCTCAAAGGTGCTTTTTGCTGCACTTTCCATTAATCATCTAAGGACAGGAGAACAGTAGAGAGTGATCAGAGCTCAAGCACCCTGAAGTAGCAGTTTTGAGCAGTTTTTAAATCGTTCGGAATGGGGTATGTTTTGCCTTGACATATTTTTAATACGTTTAAACACAGTGATTTGCAGGTTTAAATTTATAAATCCTTTTTCTGTCTGCTCCTCCTGTGCAGGGTCACAGTAAGATGTATAAATGACAAAAAGAATTATTACCTATTTCAAGAAATTCTAAAGAACGTCTATGCAGTCTTCTCACATATGTTGCAGATGTAAGTAGGAGGTCCAAAATACTTAATTATTTGTTATACAGGATCTATGTTGTTTCTCACTTTAAGGGAGCTGTTTATTTCTTTTGTGATTAGGGATTACTAATCATTTAAAGCCCAATTAAAGGATTACTTTCATTCCGCTGTATGAGAGAGTGAGACAGCTGCCGGCTAAATTATGGAACAGATAGCGGATATGCAAGTATTTATCACGGTATTTATTATTTTATTTGTGCGCAGTTCGTGTGCTCGCCTGACTGTGGGTGTAGCCTGAATGTGTGTGGGTTTCGGAAATGAATTACACCCACTGCAGATTGCAATTATTTTTTCACACTTAGAATGGAACCCCAGATAAACCGTAGATGGTGTGGCTGGTCTTTGTGTGTGTGTGTGTGTGTGAGAGAGAGAGCGAATGGGACACACTGTGTCACATGGTCGGCTACATGGCTAGCAGCTAAAGGCAGTTTTCCATCCAGCAGAATGTCTCCTGTGCACCATCATGTTAGGGCTTCAGAAGCCACTGCGCTGAAGCTGGGGAAGTTGAAGCAGGTGAGGCCTGTACATTCAGCTATTAGGGGGCATGCTAAAAATGTCCCAGTACGTTTACACCCAGTGTCACATACTAGGCTTGTTATCACATGTGACATTAAGGGTGTGATAGACCCAAAACTTGCAATCGGAGAATATCCCCCCCCCCCCCCCCTCGCTCTCAGTGAATACG
>JABFEB020000113.1:5445646-5457711 GCA_019775895.2 Stomatorhinus ivindoensis
CCCCCCCCCCCCCCCCCCCTGTTGGAGTTATCAAATTGCCCATAGGGGCGTGTGTGGGTAGATTAGGTTTGTATTACATTGTGAGGACCAGGTGTTATTTTTCAGGTCCCCACAAATATCTGTGAATGCAGTCAAAAAACTAAAAATGCCAAGTCTCTCAGCTAGGGGTTAAGGTCATCATATTGAGATTAGAATTTTCCCCATAGAAATGAATAGAGAGTCCCCACAAAGATAAATTACCAAGCTGTGTGTGTATTTGTGTGTGTGTGTGTGTGTGTGTGTGTGCACGCACCCTGTGAGGGATTGGTGCCCATCCTGAGCTGTTCCCTGCCATTTGCCCATAGGATTCAGACCCCACAGAATACAGATAGATGGATGGGTTTTCTGTGAAATAAAATGGTACCCCAAGCCTCAACTTACCTTGCTATATATGTGTACCTACTACCGTCACTTTTCTAGTTAATTAGGCTGGACATTTATCAAGTGGAATTCAGGTTGACTGCTTAGCTCCAGGGTAGAATAACAAACTGCTTCCAGCAGCTAAACTGACAGCCAACCCAGCCACCAAAATGCCACACAAGTTGTGTCATGTGCCATACTTGCATAACGTGAGCCGTCTTCACTCCGAACACCGTCCGCCCTAGCGGGAGTGGAAATGAGGCGAGACTCGCCGACGCGGGACTGAGCACGTGATCGTCCGGTGGGCTCTTTCTTCCAGAGAAGGCAGCCCCCCAGAAGCAGCTCCAGAGGTCCTGCATAAAGCCAAATGTGAGGCAGGCTATGCTTTTTACAGAGGAATCTCTGTTTGGTGTTTGCCAGATGCAATACAGGGACCATATAATGCTGAGGAGTCATCCATGATATCAATAAGATCAATAAGGGGGAGGACAGGGTAATGGCCCCCTTTGTCTCTGCTGATGGAAACATAGCTTTTGTCGAGTGTATAGATTGGGGTGAACTTCTAGGTTGGCCGGTCTATATCTATGCTCTGTTCTTTGAAGAGTCAAAGTATCAATTACCATTTTTTTTAATTCTCATTTTACTCATAGTCATAAATAACCTTGTCTGTAGCTTTTATAGTCTCATAAGTACATTCTATTACAATGCGGGTGAAGGACACTGAAGTGAGCCTCTGCTTTCGAAAGTGCTAACATGTATCAGCGGCAGTAATTATGCTGTCCTACGCTTAAAAATGGATTTTTGTAGCGACTCACTCGCCATGACTCGTGCAAAACTTGAACATTAGAAAAAAGAATCATCTTCCCACTCTTTCTAAGTAAGCTACCCTTAAAATAATCTTGATTAGTCTTGCCTGGCCTTCAGCAGCTGGACTGCTGGCCTGTAGAGGCTGAGCACTGGCCTGTAACAGAAGAAGTGCTATATTAAGTTGCTTTACAGAGCTACAGTTTAACCCAACTATATAGATTGATATATCAAGGCATGGGTAAACGAATACAGAACTTCACTCCTCGCCATAGCATGACTCTAACTCACAAAGGACAGCTATACAGATATATCTTTGTTGTTGACGTTCTTTGCCTTATATGTGTCACCCTGAAAGAGCTTATGATTTTGAAGGCATTAGATATCCTATGAGAGAGCTTATAACTTCCCCTTTTTATAAAGCTATTTATGTGCAAAAAAATGATGCAATGGGCCTTTACACGTTGTTAAATCATGGTGAAAAAATCGTATCACGCAATCCTGTTTCAGTTACCGTGGTGTGTGCAGTCTTCTACATTTCCAGACAGACTGTCCCCTCTATAATTGCCTCGCAGGCAATTGGGATTAATATTTATAGTACCGAGAGCACTGAATCTCATCTTCAGTCGTGGTTTCAGTTGGGAGCGCATCCCGCATTTATGCGAGCATTCAAAGCGGCCCGCGCCGCTCTCTGTGTGTATTCCTATGCCTCACAAATACGACTATTCGCAGGAAAGATCTGCTGCGCGGCTCCACGTTCGCTGGGGACGATTACGATGGATGAGAGGCACAGGCAATAGATGCTTTTCATGCCGGACATCCGGCGTGAAGACAGGACGCCTGGTCCGCAGGTTTGCAGGCTCTCAGCGTTGCTGCATCTTAAAACTTGAGGAGGATGGACCTCATGCGTGCACGAGAGAACTTATTCTAGAATAATTTTGTTGTGCATGTGCAAAATGACAAGTTTACTTTGACTTTGAAAGCGATTCCAGGCAACTTGCTGTTGATGATACCATGGCGGGATAACCGCATGAATTAAAGCAAACAAAGATTATGGGATGCCCCTTTGATGTGTATATGTTCAGCCCCTGGGCTTCACAATGAAATTCTGCTCCGTTCTGTGGCGATTCCTGCTGCCTCTTCCAGTTCTCCTGCCTCACAGTATAAGACTGGCTTTTCTTTGAGGAATGACAACCACCCGCTGTCGAAGGTGATAAGGTCGACACAGAAAAGCCCCAAAACCAATAACACTACCCCCTTTCCTCAAGACGGTCTCTCAGAGACGTCGGCCAACTTGTGATCTGGGGTTATACCTCAGCATGTAGCTCAGACCCAGATTTTTATGCATGTTACCACTGCGAAATGCTGTCCCTTTATCCTGCAGCATACTTAAAGTAAAGAAATCCTATTTATGTACCTCGCTCAAGGGTACATCAGAGGGTCCCTCTAGGAAATTGCACTGGTAACATTTTACTCCTCGATTCCTCGATCTGTGGGGCAGCCAAAGGCTGTCAGGTGAATGTGTTCGAAAAGCTTTGTGCGAGGGCAAGTAAATTAACTTTCGTAGAATAAAAAGTAAAATATGCACATCAGTAAACATGAAGTGAAGACAGTATTCAGTTACTTATGGAAAGCTTGATAACACCAGAATGTTTGGCTTGTTTGGGGCAATGAACTAATTCTCCAGTGCACTGTTGGCTTACAACGTAAAGGGCTTACATTTGAATACACATACACTCACACTCACACACACACACACACACGTATATTTTTATGTATTGTATATACACACATATATACATACAAATATATGTATATTTAGTCCTGCCTTCACTCCGTGTGTGGAGTTCTTCTCCCCGCAGTGTTCTCTGATAATAGGCCACATGGCGCCTGTAAATTGCTCATACTGTCCCTGTGTGTCTACAGTCTGCAGTGGGCATGCATCAGGTCTGTGGTGTACCCCAGCCTTTGACCACGATGAGCAGTTAGATGATGGGTCGATGGACTGTTAAGTTATGTCTGTAAATGTGTCCTTGTAAAGCACTGTGAAAATGCAGTGCAGGATTCCCTTCATTTAGCCTGGCTTCTGCAGCCCGCCGCCTCAGTGCACACAGAACAGAGGCTGCCGATGCTGTCATTATCAGCTTTTGGGCCTGACGGTGACGATCATTTCTTGCTTTTGAAGTGTAAACATTCCTTAGAAGGGGAAAGTCAGTTGTGTGAAACAGAAAGCATTTTAAAAGTTTGAGCTTCTTGATTCCAACTCCACAAACAAGCCAATCATTTATGGCGGACCCAACCTTTTCAAAGAATGACGGGGAAAAAAAAAAAAAAACCTTTGCCATGACTCGAAGTAGACGTCGACCCATGGCTAGCACTGAAACTTTAAAATTACCCATAATCCCGAAATTCCCTGACCTGTCGCGCTGAGGCCTTGTGTTATAGCACATGCGCCATTCACGGCTTCTAGTGTAATGCGGGGATGTGGATGACAGGGATGTGGGTGACAGGGATGCGGATGAGTAGCAGATCAGCATCAGTCAGCCATAAACTACACGCAACAATTCTCCTTCTGCTCGTGAAGCTGAATACATAGGATGTAACTCATAAATACATTTTAATGTGTGTGTTATATTAGTCACTGTATTTATAAGCATTTATTTACTTTAGGTGAGATTCAAAGTAGCACGGCGTGTAATGAACACGCAGCTTCTTCTGTAATTAAAATTCAATTCCTTACCCATAATTTGGAGGGTAATTAAAGGTGGGTGCCGACATGACATTTTATTGAAGAGAAGCAACCTTTGATGCCCTAAATCGGAGAATGTTTTGCCCAGGTCCAGTAATGGTGACAGTGTGAAATCTTGATTACTTTTCAAAGGGAATGTTTTGTGGATTTCGATGTTGCAAACCTTTTTAAGACACCCTGTATGCATGAAATATTCTAATGAGACAATTAGACCATGGCAATCCTTGTGAAATTCAGTCTGGTCCTCTCCCAATGCATCCTCACACTGCCCAGTACGTGAAGATGCCCACATCCGTCTGTATGACAGCTCTGTACCACAGGAGGTTTCTTTGCATCATCTCCAAACATCTCCGAACATCTCCATTCCACCTCTAAGAGCTGTAGGTGTTGGCTGACAAGCATCCCCAGTAATTATGGTTACAGATATTTTGGGAAGAACTTTTTTTGGAATGTCGATGCCCAGCACAGAGAGCCTTTCTGTCGTCCATCAAACGTGGAGGTACCATTATCTACACACAATCGTTATGATGGCCGCAGGACCATGGATCACATGACGCATCTTCCTGAAAAAAGAAAGATTACGTTTCACGGTGTGAAATTAATGGATATCAGGCTGACTAGGCTGGCCATATCTTTTCCTAATTACAGCTCACAGGCTTATGGCTGGCCATTCCACCCCGTCAGGGCAGATAACAGGCCTGTGTTCGAAAAGTTCAGTGTTCACCTACCTGCTTCCGGTGCGACGTATCGACCCCGAGGCCGGATTAGCTGCCGAGTGCAAAAATCAGCCCACGCTTCTTCCTCTCACAATCGTCCTTCAGGTTACCTGAGATGATTCTGCACACCAGGCATGTCAGAAGAGGGAGGGGTGTAATAGGCATTGTTTGATTAACGAAATGTCAATGTAACCTTTTCCCGGTGTCACTTTTTGGAGGGGTGGGTCCCAAGTTATTAAGGAAATCGAGTTTACAGCAGCCAGAAAACAGCAGGGGTGATTTAGCTTTGAAATGAAAAGATGACTTATGATACCATTGCCAGTCCGTGGATCATCCAAGCTCATCTCTGAACCCTATCAATATTTAATGGTGATAGGCTTCTTGTCGTAACTAATGGAGTGCAACAAATTAAAGGCCCTTATATTTCACAGAGAGATGCATCAGTTTTGGCCCATCTGAGGGCTTTAATTGGACCATTTAAGTCTTCTATATTTTACATCCGGTTTTACCACGGTTGGGGGTGGGCCTGCCTGGTTATTTCATATTCCTGGATGCGGCAGATGCTGATGAGAGGCTGAGGTGACGGACATTATCTACCTGGAGGTAGGAGGCTCATGCACAGGTGAATGTAGCTGCGCCACTAATGAGCCACGTCATCTTTCTCAGCATTCCGCATCTTCGTACAGGTTGGCTTTGTGGAGTGTAAAGCCAGTGGTGGTTGGGCGGGGGGGGAAGTGTCTGTATATGAAGAGGTGAGAGTAATTACCTTCATAGGGTGCATGTTTGTATGCAGTAATTTAAAGATATCAGCACAATATCACCTCGAGCTGTACAATATCAGCCTCAGTTTAAAAAACAATTTTCTCCAGTATTTGGACGTAGGGCATATTGTCACGTTCAAGCCGTTTAAAGGTTTCATTAAAATCGGCCCCATTTTTCTGTGACTGAAATGTTTGCACTATTAAAAGAAAATAATCTACATTGTTATCACCAGTCTCGCCGCATTTATGCGTGTCTCTCGTAGTGCGGTGACACGAAGCGTGTCACGCCAAGGTCTTGCAGGCCATTGAAGGTCCTTGGACGAGGGCAGGCCGTGCGGGGGTGTGTGTGCGGTGACGGGGAAGCGCTATGCCGATGTCCCGGGCCTGCCGTCATCCAAGCTGCATTCATCTTCAGTGTGACAGGAAGCGTGCTGGAGGAGATGGGGAGGTGGGACGCGTCCAAGCGCTGATGGGCAATTTAGCAAATCTCAGAATCCAAAAGGAGCCCCCACCTCACTGTTATTAATGAACCCCACCATGATTATAGCTTGCCAGCAAGCGCACTGGCTCAGCGGGCGGCCACGTTCCAGGGTTGTGGGTTCGCATCCCAGCCCTGGCTCCCTTTCCTGTGTTTGGGTCCGTTTCTTCCACCAGTTTCCTTTTGCAGGCCAGAAATCATGCAGCTAGGTGAATTTCTCAGAAATTGCGTGTGGGAATTTGTCCTCTGGTGGACCGGCATCCAGAAAATGCCCTGCCTTGTGCCCTGTGATTCCTAGGACAGGCTCCAGACTCCCACTACCCTGTACTGGGTAAGTGGTCGTGCAAGCAGAGTTTAGTGTTAAAATCCAACATGGTAGCCAGATTATAGCCAAAACAGTCATATTTTACAACGATTCTGAGAGCCATTTAAAATGGGACTGTTTGCAAGCCAGTGGGATTAAACCACAGACAAAGTGCATTTATGCAAGTGTGTGTGACACAGAGCCCAAACAGACGAATCCATCAGCAAAATCCCCCCTTTTTATCCTCCCAAGATCTGCTGCGGCTACTCAGACTATTTGCCTCGCTAATTTCTCTCCTGCTGCTACGTCTTGGTCTTTTTCACATCCTGACTAATTGATCCAGAAGATCACTCCGCTTAAAGCCCTTAATCATCCTGAGCAATTATCTGTGCTCCATTAGTGTGAACCCGAAGCTTGACCCAAGCCACCAGGTGATCAGGCGGTACCCTAAACAGGGATGGCCTTACTGGTTCAGAGGCCTTGCTGTCACTTTGGGGGCCCTCTAGTGTAGTGACTGTTTGTGGCCAGGAGGGTGGGCCCGCCCCCCCCCCCCCATACAAATGCATGGCTCAAACCAGTCCTGGGGCATGCCCCAGAAAGTACATGTTTTTGCAGTTCCCAGGAGCTGGGGGGGAGCAAAAACATGGACTGTCTGGGGGTCGCTAAGGCCTGGTTTGAGAAACACAGGTTTAAATTGATAAACAGTGTTGCCGATCCATTAAGATTGACAGTTGTCATGACAAACATTGTGCAGAGCCAGGGCAGTGGAGGAGACTTGTGTTGGTCCATATCCTGTCCCCAGGGGTGTTTCAGCTTGAGGGACTGGGAAAATAGTACTCTAGTATTTCCACGCTAATGAAGCACCCTCCTCACATGCATGAAGTCATCTTCTGCATTACCAACACAGGCCCAATTAAACAATTGAAGATCTCATCAGTCCTTCCTGTAATTGTAGGTAATGACATTCTGAATGTTCCGGGGCGGGGGGAAAAGCAGAGGCTGTGGCCTGTGTCATAATTAAAATAAATAGTAATGGATTTCTGGATGGTAAGCGTCCTTGCGTCTATGCCAGTGCCATGTGTGTGCTCTGTGCAGTTGGTGGTCTGGCATGTTTGTGACAACTGCCTGTTATCTCAATGTAACGGTTTCACGTGATACTGACATTTCATGCTCTTTACATGTTATCATCTCACCTGTAGAGATGAGTTCTTCCAAACCTTTAATTAATTCTGCATCTCACGGGCCACTTCGATCTGCTCGGTGAACATTTAAGGATCTCTGTCTCATTAAGCCCATCGAACATGTACCTGACTTAGGAACTAGTCAAGTAATTAACTCTTCCTGCGCTTGCAGTCAATAACCATGAGCGGCCAATCCTCCAGATGGGAGCCTGGTACCTATAAGGCCTTCGCAATCAGAAATCCGACGCTTATGGACATTTAGTTTTCACTGATAATTAATTCAGGATCTGGTAGGCTTTACATTTTGCTTCGTAGCTTTTCTTGTCATTTCACTAGAAGATTACCTTCCGATTTTACCATCAGGATCACCTTTTCAAGTGTACTTATGTAAGAACAGCTCAAACTTCCTGCCTCACTCCGAAAGCACAGATGAGTATCTCCTGGCAATTGCGCTGGCTCTGCTTATCGAATCACTTTGTAACTTCTCACGGTCCTTGGAGAACGGGGCAACTTAATTTCATTTGTTAAATATACCTTTTTCCCTTCTTTGAGGAAACTCCCCAAGCCTTTTACTCCGATTTTTATTAAATTATTTGCAAGTTAGAGGGGTTTTTCCCATGGATGCTTAGCAGCTGAGAAAATTAATGTAGTCTGGAGGGAAGGAGGTCCACAGGAGCGGAGCACGCTGTCACAGAGCACCAGGGAGTTCTCCCTGTCCTCAGGCCTCCTGTGGGAGACGGATCAATTCATCACCGCCTCTGAGGGATGGTGTCACGCACCGGGAAGTGGGGGGTCTCCGTGAATGATGCACCACTCCTCCTGTCACCATTAACTCCCTGGAATTTTACAGCGGGGTGGGGGACAGGGACTGTTCCTTGGCTCTGGCCCAGTCGGAACCTCCTGTTGAGAAAATTGCTTTTTTTTCTTATTTCATTTCTGTTTTTTTGTTTTGTTTACTGCTGTTTGTTTGTCCTGCTCTTCTTTTCACCTCTGTGACTTCCACCCCCCCCCACCCCCCACACCGACACCCACCACTTTCCCCAGGGATCAGCGTTTTCGGCCGTCCGGGGGACTCAGGATCAGAGGCAGAGGATGACGCGCAGCTGAAATTCTATACGGAGCAGCACAGGGGGCGCCATCGCAGCCGAGGTAACCTGATTGAGCCATGCCCACAGGGGGCGCCGTCGCGGCCAAGGTAACCTGATTAAGCCGTGCCCAGGGGCTGCGTCAGTGCCGGAGTGTGGCAGAGTAACAGGGCCCCAGCTGAGGGTGCACTGTGACTCACCAGCTCCCAGTGCAGACGGGCGCCTTCCACATACCGACGCCTTTCTGGGAGTCTGCGTCTTACCGCATTTGTCTGCTGGTTTAATTTGATCATTTTTTGCCGACTATTTTTTAACACTGTTTAAACACGAGGTTTTCATGCAGTTTGACTTTTTCTTTTTTGCTGTCTGTGTGTGTGTCTGTGTGTTTGGTTCTGTCCGCACATTGTTGACCTGTTATTCTGACATTGTGGGGGCCATTTTTCAGTTTCCACAAGGGGAAATTCAATTACATAAAAATCTGTGACCAATCAAAAAACTAAGAGTGCCAAAAGACTTCTGTATTTTTTTTTTTTGGTATTCTGTTTGGTCACTTATGGTTAATGTTAGGGCTGGGGAGGGGTTAAGGATGTCATTGATGGGATAGAAATTAAATGAATGTGTGTGTGTGTGTGTGTTTGTGTGTGTGTATGTGAGAGAGAGAGAGAAAGCCTACCATGAAGCCTCGGTGATAATGCCGGTCCATGTGTGCAGGCGTGCTGTAAGCCCATCCTCATCACGCCCCATTATGAGGATGTGAGCGGCACGGTAGGGGAACGGCCTCCTGTAACAAAGATCATAGGAGTAATTAGCAGGATCCATCATGGTTCTCTCCTGTATTGCTTTTGGACGCAGCTGGAGCATTTTTAGATGTCTGAAAATGGCAGTAAGATTAATCTGTTTTCTTGTTCTCCTGCTGTCTCGATGACTGGTTCCTCACATGGGAACGAGACCACCATTCCATCGGGGGGGCTGAATTCACACATTTTATTCTAATAAGCATATTGCATATTGACTCTGGTGAGCCCAGTGCTGCTTGAGATAGGCCACACCTCCCCACCACCCCTGTGTGGTTCTCCATACACAGATGGATGGATGGATAAATATATGCATCTGAAGCAAGTAAAATATCGAAGAAGTACACATGGAAGAAGAAAGGCATCTAATTTTATTCATTTATTATTAAAGTCAAAAGCTGTCGATATTGAGGTATATTTTCCAATAAGGTACAATTGCATCCATCCATCCACCCATCTATCCATCCATCCATGCATCTTCTAGCCAGTCAGGATGGCGAGGGCCTAGAGCCTATCCCAGGCTTCATCAGGCAGAAGACGGGGGGTGTACAAGGTTCATGTTTATTTTTTCATTTGACTTAGAAGACAAAAAAGAAGAAAGAACATGAACTCAGGCAAGTTTATTGGCTGTCGGTCCAGTTTGAAAGCCTGCCCCCCCCCCCCCCCAACACACATTTACTATTGAATGAGCTCTCGGAGATGAGTCTTCACACTGTTGCCATGGACACCTGTCACCACTGGGGATACGAAAGGTAATCAGGACTGGGGGGATGAGTCATGATTATCGACTGTAGCGAGAACTCTCTCCTGAATCCAGCCCCCCCCTGGGTTTGAAGCGGACTCAGGTTAACCCCCCTCCACCCCAGGCAGCATGACACGTGACCGATTCCTGTATTACTATGGTACCACAAATTAGTAAGGATGTCCAACCATCCATTGATTGTTCCACTAAAGATTGTTACATGTTGTTCCTGAGTGATGGAGCTTTCATGCTCCCCCCCCCCGCACTGCACCCCCATTTAGTATCTATCCATTTATATTTTCCACATACACTATTTATACTGCAGTTTTTTCTTACATAGTGTTTACATATTATTGGCCCTGTGGTGGACTGGCGACCTGCCCAGGGTGTACCCCGCCTCTCGCCCCAAGATGCTGGGATTGGCTCCAGCTTCCCCGCGACCCAGATGGATTAAGTGGTATAGATAATGGATGGATGGATTGATGTTTATATATTACATACATTGTGTACGTTGACAACAATAAAGACTGAACTAAGCTGAAGTGAATAAAACACAAAAGCCATACAAACATCATATATATATACACACACACACACACTTTTTTCTGTGATGAAAACTTTGGTACCACCTAATTTACAAATCCTTTCACATGGTGGAAATCGCACCTTTGGAAGGATGTTAAGTTTTCACGCCGTTTACAGACATTTTCTGGAAAAAAAAAGCAGATTGCTGAGCAGAGACGAGGGAAGGTCGTGTGTGATAGGGAGTGAAAAGGAACGCGTGGTGTGAAGGGTTCGATAAATTTATCAGATTAGCAGGAAGTGGCAACAAGGCGTGAGCAGCTGAGGTGGGACGAGATCCCGGGCGAGCCAGAAGTTACAGCGGAGAGTTTATGGCTTAAAAAAGACTTTATAGCGTAGTTAATTTCCCCCCATAGCATATTGTTTGTGTACCTGGTTTGACAGCTGTTATTAATGGCATTAATTAAAATATGATTTGGCTAATGCCTTCATCTGAAGTCTGCAGCTCCGCCGGAGACGGCACGCTGTCGGAGAGCGCATGTTAAAAGCGCTTTTTCGGCAAAACGACGCTAACTCCAGATGATAAACATGCTGAAGCTGTTGGGGAGGGGAGACCTTCAGGATAAAAGTGGGGATGCATATTTTAGTCTGCCAGCCTTATAAATCCACAGAAACTGCCCCCTCCTCAAATGCAGCTAGATATGAATCTCGCAGCCGCTCCATGGGAAGTTGCAGATATACACTCAGAGACGTGACCTTTAAACCCTGCGTCGTCAGTAGAGGTTTTACGAAGCCATTCTGCTTTTTTAGCCAAGATTTTATACCTTCTCCATCCTCATTTTATCGCATGATGAAATCCTATGTTGGTCTATATCGCTGTCCAGTTTGCAGGGGGTGACAGCGGACCTTGGGTCCACAGTGGTGATGCTGTACCATTAAGTGTGAAAGTGACCCTCATACCTCCTCATTCACCAAGGGACTCGGGGGACGGGCTGTCCGTACCAACGTCATGCGGGCCAGCAGGACCCGGACTGAGGATTCACGCTTCCTGTCATGTCCATCGTTATCCTCTCTCTCTCTTCTCATCATTCTCTATTTTCCTTTTTGCTTTTTTTTCCAGCAGCGCTTTTGATTAAGTGGTGCTGTGAAATGACCCGCCGTAGATTAAAGCCCTGAATGGAACAGAAGGGAGCAGAACCTGTCTGGTTCCGTGCCCCTCTCTGTGACTGCTGCGAGCTCCAGCTGGGTCCCTGTCAGAGCCCCTGCGGAGTTGGCACCCCTTTTATGTCCTCACATGCATATATGTTATGTTTTACACGCTAGCGCTTTTTGTGTGGCGTGTGGGTTGGCGTGGGCCTGTGCCAGAGGATGATGTCAGAGGGCGATTGCATCATCTGTCATCCATCACAGCTTTGACTCATTCCCTCTCTGTTTCGTTGGCTCATGGAGGGATTGATTCACCTCCAGACTCATGACCCTCACCCACTGGGTCACCAGTCCGGGGGGGGGGGGGGGGGGGGGGGGTTGTGG
>JABFEB020000113.1:5465782-5478795 GCA_019775895.2 Stomatorhinus ivindoensis
CCCCCCCCCCCCCCCCCCCCCCCCCCCCCCCCCCCCCCCCCCCCCGGGCTTTCTGTCAGCGTGAGGAGATTCTTGACTAGTACCTTAAAATAATCTCCTAGTGGCACTGGTGCTCAGTGTTTCAGGAAGCCTGTGAATTATTCTGTT
Organism: Stomatorhinus ivindoensis; assembly: GCA_019775895.2. NCBI lineage: Eukaryota > Metazoa > Chordata > Actinopteri > Osteoglossiformes > Mormyridae > Stomatorhinus > Stomatorhinus ivindoensis. The sequence continues at coordinate 5,465,930 of JABFEB020000113.1, forward strand.
TGGATTCCGCCAGAAACGCCTGAGATGGAATAGTGACCGATGCAGATGCAGACTAACAGTGACCAATCAGAGCCCAAGTACTGCGGATAGCACCCGATTTGTTACTTTCACGGGTATGGTGGACAAAAGTTGTAAATGTAATCCCCAGAGGGAAATTGTAGTAAGAAAATTTTCAAAATCAGGTTGGGGTTGACTTTCCAGATATAATGATGGGATTTGTCTGAATTTCGGAAGTAATGTGGAAGAATCTTTCATTCTGCTGATTCAGAAGCATCCATAACATCCGTTTTACATAATGGCTTACCTGGTGTGTGGTTGCAGTGACCTGGCGGTCTAGCCTGAGCGGGATGCCTAGCCTGTCTTTTTTGCTTCATTTACTTTCTACGATTCCTGTATGGCAAAACAATCACAGCTAAAACGAAGGTCAGTCCCGTCACTTAGCCGCGTTATCTTACATAATGCAGGATTGCCAACTTCACTCAGCTAGCTGGCATGAAAGTACCATTGGTACCATTATTAACATAATAAGCTTACTAAGTTTCATTTCCAGTGACTAAGCTTAAAAAAAAAGAAGTTTTAGCGTCATGTTCACCCTGCATGGTGGCTTTTCTGCAGGTCCTCCAGTTTCATGCAAGTTAAAAGAGTTAGTGTACTTAAACTGACCATATGAGTCACTGAGTATGCACCCTGCAGGTGATTGGTCGATTCCTGCCTCCTATATTATATTATATTATATTATATTATATTATATTATATTATATTATATCCTAAAGAATTAATCGGTAGATTACTCGATTGTTGGAATTGTTGGATTGTCCTGGAAGTAGATATGTAAAAAACATAAATGTCGCCCTCTACCCTTCTTCAAGATTCAAGAAAACTTTATTGCCCATTACAAAGTGATAGGAATTCCACTGAGACACGGCTCATACATAACACAACATCAGACAACACCACAAGTAATAAAAACAAGTGATAAGAATCACAAAGCCAATGCGAATACTTATTGTGAAGCATTTAAGATGCTAATGGCTGAGGCAATAAATTTTATTAAACTTTTTATCTGTAATCTTCCTGGCCAGAGAAGCTGTGTGATGCCATAATGGTGATAGTAGGTGAAGGGGATGAGATGGGACGAGATGCGATGAGATTGTAAGAGTGGCTTTCCAAGAGACTGACCGAGAGTATGACTCAATTCAGTGTCTTCTGTCGGATTTGTCCATTGAATATGATTATGAGATGAAAGCTGCTTTTTTTATCATGGATCCATAAAGACTTCACCAGCCCTCCAGGATGGCATGTTTGCTCAGGCCCGCCCTGCTGCCTCTCACCACCCAGGGGTGGGGTTTGAATCCCACCTCTTCTCTGCGTGTAGTGATGTATGTTCTGTCGTATGGCTTTTCTCCACCAGATGCATGCAGCCTGGCTAACTGACATCTATAAATTATCCTCAGAGCATGATTACAGGTGCCCTGCAATGAACTGGCATCGTGTACAGGGTTTGCCCCCTGCTGTCTGGGATAGGCTCCAGGCCCCCATGTGACCATGACCAGGATAAATGGTTTGAAGATTGATGTCACAGCCACCAGATGTTATAAAAAGCTGGTGACTGTATAATATCCAGAATAGGGTGTGTTTTGTTAATTTGGTTAGAATTGATGCTGTCTCTTGTGTTTGATTATACATAATATCTATTAGTATTACGTTAATTATGTTGAATACTTAAAAGGTACTAATTCCCCCTCTTGTTCAAATTGTTTCTTGGTATTTTCCTTTTATTTCATGGCTAAATATTCAGAATCAGAGTAATTCCTTTGTTATTTCAGTTTCGGGAAGACAGAGCTTGTTTTCCCATTTATTAGTGGAAAACGGTGGAATCCCCTAAGCCGTAATAAAAGTAACGAGATTTACATCCCTCATACCTCCCCCCACCCCGTCACCGACATGTAAGTAAACTCTCCCAACAATTAGATGAAAGTCAAGCGCTCCGATGCGAGATTAGCCAGGCAAAGCAAGGCGTGCTCTGAATGTGCGATCGCTACATGCCGCCACTTTGTCTCAGTGAGCTGTGCCGCCAGCGCGCCACCTAAACCCGACTGCAGAATGCGCCCATGTGGCTTCCTCCGACTCCGCCGGAGGGGGGGGGGCTCGGTGAGCGATCACTGAGGCACTTACATCAGTTCCAGCGGCACAGATCACGTCGGCCTCCAGATCCCGGTCTCCCTACCTGGGTGGCGGCCCGCCAGCCACATCTCGCTCCGGCCCCGTGTTGGGGCCCTCCCCGCAAAGCACCACACTGCCCTCGCCGTCCTTCACTCTGGGAGGAAATGAAAGGGAGTAATGTGCTGCACCCCAAGCAGGGCCCATGATGGGACAGGTATGATGGGAGTAAATCACGCCCTGGTGCCCCCCACCCCGGAAATTTATGAGATTTATGGGAAACACTGCCTGGCTTCATTGCTCCTTAAGGAATGCCTGAAATTATTCACTGGGTCACAAGACAAAATTAAATCCATCAGCTTCCATGGAGGCTGAGTGTAGCTGTTGTGCTTTTGGCTGCTGCGCTTCAGGCTGCTGTGCTTTTGGCTGCTGTGCTTTTGGCTGCTGTGCTTCAGGCTGCTGTGCTTTCGGCTGCTGTGCTTTCAACTGCTGTGCTTTCGACTGCTGTGCTTTTGGCTGCTGCGCTTCAGGCTGCTGTGCTTTCAGCTATTGTGCTTCAGGCTGCTATGCTTTCGGCTGCTGTGTTTCAGGCTGCTGTGCATTCGGCTGCTGTGCTTCAGGCTGCTGTGCTTCAGGCTGCTCTGCATTCGGCTGCCGTGCTTCAGGCTGCTGTGTTTCAGGCTGCAGTGCATTCGGCTGCTGTGCTTCAGGCTGCTGTGCTTTCGGGTGCTGTGCTTTCCACTGCTGTGCTTCAGGCTGCTGTGCAAGTGATCGGAAGGTCACCACTTCAGACCCATTGGTCATTGGAGCTGTTGGGTCCTTGAAGAAGACGCTTAAATCTCATTGTTCCAGCGACTGGCTGACTGTATGTTTCCTTTTTGACATGCATAATTAGTCCCATAAATCCAGTGTATTTTATACATTTGTTCCCTTTTTTTTTATCTGTTTTACATTTTAATTTTTTTTTACATTTTTACTTTTTACATTTGAGTGAATCACCCTCACGGATGTGTGTTGTGCAGTAAAAGCTGGCCTTTCCGTGTCGTTGCTAGGGGAGAATGGACGATTTGTGATGTCATTCACTAGATCAGGTTATTTTGTTTGGCATATTATGTTTGGTCTTCAATAAGGCCTAATTATTCATTGCACAGTCAATGCGAAAATGTGTCTAGCATTTCAGGAATTTATTTTATAAACGATATTTGCCATGACAGCTCTTTGTGGCTCACTGTCTATTGAAAATATAATGCTTGCAAAGTATCGACAACTGTTTTGTTCTTGTGTCCATGAAGCCATCATCATAATTTCAGTGGTAATGAGTAAGCAAAGAATATTGCTTAAAACCATATTTTAGTAGAATTTTAGACTGAATGGAATCTGCTTCACAGCTCAACATAATAACGTCTCAGCCGAGATTCCAACTCCAGCTGCACTGCTGCTCAGCGTTTGGCCGGCCTGCCTCGCACGTCGCGTGGAGATGTATCTGTTTTTCATGTTAGCGCTGCAACACCACAGCTTTGGAATGTGAAAGCTGGCTACCAGCTAATCAGATGTGTGCCCAGAGACAACACTGTGGCTAACTGAAACCGCAAACCCAGAAACAAGATGCTGGAAAGCAGAAGTGTAGACCAACAAATGACAGCACCACTGAAGTGGAAATTGGGCTCCACACCAAACTAGTGAGACTGAGCCCAGCTCATTGCATTGTGGGCCCTGCTCCTGGTTCTGAACAAGGTCATGCAGAACTGACTGAATCTCATAATCTAGGGTTCATCAACCCAGTCGTCAGGGATCCAGGGACGCCCCATGTTTTTGCTCCCTCCCAGCTCTCAACACATCTGTACTAGATATTCTGTGTTCTTGACTCTTTGGTTCAAGTGTGTTGGGAGATGGGAGGGAGCAAAAACATGGACTGTCCTTGGATCCCTGAGGACTGGGTTGATAAACATTGGATTCAAACAGTTCAGTGCAACCTTGTCGAACATTGGTTAAGAAATACTGCAGTAATCAACAAAGCAGAGATATGGGTTTAGCATTGATATTTTTTTTAACAGTCTGTCTTTGTTCTAAAGGAAAGATTCCTTTAAAGACCTGGAGATAATTCACACAGAAGTTGGTAAATGTTGTCTGTGGTCAGAAGACAATTATGGCCTGAATTTATTTCCCTCATTACCAACACAGTGTGATACAGTCACAACTAATAATGAGTTCTTTACGTAAAGCTGTAGATCATCATTATTACGGCCGGGTAAAAGTTATAATCGTAATGATCCGGCTACTGCAAGCTTTTACTGCGCCATGGGTGTTTATTGGTGACAGGCCAGGAGGTAATAATGAATTTTTTATGAACTAAAATAACTGAAATAAACATTCATATTCTGTGATTCTGAGAATTGCGATGACCTTAATGTTTGACATTTTGTTACAAAGATTAATATTAAAGCAATTTTAAGACAAAACACAGTGATTGCTAGATGGCCTAATTGTCACCCATTATTTCAAATACCTCATTAGTCATTAGAAAACCAACAATCTTTTTTCTTCCATGTAAATCCATTTTTAGTTAATTTGTTTTGATGGCGGCAATGGCTCAGTATGTCTGATGAGTAACAAAGGACGTGTCGTTTTATCTGGGAACTCAGATGGCTCCTTAAGAGCACCGAAAGCATTATATTTGTGAGACAAACAATGTTGCATCTTAAATTAGCTGGCTGCCCGAATCTGATTGGCCACAGAAGGGTGTAGCGGTTTCCAGCAGAGACGGAGATGGGCAGGCCAGGAGACACAGACATCCGTTCTTCATCCGTGATTTTGTTTTTATACGTCTTTTTTGCTTTTGATTTTATGGATCAGGAAGCTCATATCACTTGGCAGATCATAAATCAGCCTCCCAGAGTACTTTTCCAAACGCCCTGCCCTCACGGTCCCACTGCTTAGATGGTGTAAGTGAATGGGCTGAGTCAAGCTTTGCTCTTTGATGTTGGGTGTGCCACTCAATGCGGATGTCCTCCACCTGTCCTTAAAGATGGGCAGAAGGTCGTATATACAGTTAGGCTGGTAGCTGTTCAGTGAAAACACTCCCAATGGACACTTTTACCCAAAGAATTCAGGGTTCGACATCAGGAGAAACGTTTACGAAAACCCGGAGTAATCTTTATGCAGTGATTCAGAGTGAAATCCCAAAGGTACAGCAGTGTAGACTTATATACTGTGCATACTGTATATTGTCCATCCATCCATTATCTATACCCGCTTATCCTACTGGGTTGCGGGGGTCTGGGGGCCTACCAGTAAGCAATGGGAACGAGGCAGGGAACAACCCTGGATGGGGGGCCAGCCCATCGCAGGGCACACCCACACACACACCTACGGGCAATTTAGTAACTCCAATCAGCCTCAGCATGTCTTTGGACTGTGGGGGGAAACCGGAGTACCCAGAGGAAACCCCACGACGACACAGGGAGAACATGCAAACTCCACACACGTGGAACCCAGGCGGAGACTCGAACCCAGGTCACAGAGATTTGAGGCAACAGTGCTGACCACTGCATCACCATGCCGCCCTTACTGTGTATTATGTAAATCTGAATTCACTTTATTTCCCAGGTACAGGTGTATGTACAATCGCCTTTCCAGATTCACAGATTCAACTTTCACGGGTTTCCTTATTTATGCCTTGGCTATGAAAGCAAAATGGAAATATTTTTGGAACTTGTCAAAAGATTTCCGAAACTATCATTTTGTAAGCCAAAAACAGTACTGAGAATGATTTTGATCACATACAATTATATATAAATATTAGTGATGCATAATTTTTATTCCTGAAAGTGCATGCTATATGTTATTAATAAAAGTCCTGGCTTGAGTACTGTATGCATATTTGTTTCTGTCTCACTGTCTCAATCATGTTTGCTGTCTTTTTGACTGTGGAATCTCACGTTTCACGCAGTAAATTTGAAACTTTCCATTGCTGGTAATTTTGCAATTTTCATAATGGGTCCAAAATTTAGAGCTCCCACTGTGTACAGTAGTAATTTTGTACTTACAGGGGCATAATTTGCATGGTTTGTATATTATATGAAAACGTCAAGATGAGAAATGATAAGGCAATTTGACATGCAAAGTGTACAGTACTTTGGTATTTTTAAATGATATTTTTCAGGATATAGACTGTTACAGGCCGAGACTAGGGGGACCTACTGTAAGTATTGTTTGCTAATTTACACATTTGCGGGGATCTGCTGCCCCTTAACACTCATGAATGTGGGGGGGTTACGTACTAGGAATCTGTCTTGGCAGTACTTGTGCATACATTCCCAGACAATATATAAATAAAGAAAAATTTAAAAAATGTAATAAAACAGACTTATGTATGAGCAATAGTGCAAATCAATACAGATTACAGTCAGTTCAATACAACTTATAGTCAATATATTTACATAAATACAGTATGGTGCAAATATCTTGGGCAGTCAAAGAAAAGCTTTAATATTTTCTTAGAGAAAAAACACAATTTAACATTAAACCATATGCAAATTAACAGAAACAGTAAAAAATAAAGTTAATGTAAATAAGGGTGCTGTATATACCTACGCTCTCACATATATAAATTGTAAATTGCTGCATAAAAATGCACTAATTAAAGGAGACAATTAGTAGCAAACAAACAGGGCAGCACACCTTCAGCTCCCCTCGTCTTGGCTGAGATATTCAGTCCAGATCGCCATGGTTTCCGTTCCCCTCGCTCTGGAGGTACAGCTGTCGGAGAGGGAACAGCAGGGGATGGAAGAAAGAGAGAGCCCCATAGAGGGAGCCGGATGGTTCCGGAGGGCTGGAGTGTGTCTGTGGAGGGGTGGGGGGCGTTTCGAATCAGAGGGACGTCTGAGGGGATATGCAGGAGTCGCCCAGCAGCTGATTATTTCTGAGTTCCCTCCCCGTGATGGACGAGCGTGGTAACCCAACGAGAGATGAGCGATATGCTCCCCAGCGCTGTGAATGAAGATATTTGCCATTCTCTCCTCCGCAGGAGAATGCAGCTGTCATGAGGGATATTCCCCTGATCCGGACCACGCCCACCTCTGCGTCCGCACCGACTGGGGCCAGAACGAGGGGTACGTCCCGGGCCACGCACACTCCCGGTTGTATCAGAAGAAACCCCTCACTGTGTGTCACGTCCTTTCTTCTGACCATGCTGTTATTAGCCTCTTTTCGTCTTTTTTCAAGAGCAAGATGTTGCTTGTGGGAATTTTGCTTCCATAGAAATGTTCTGAGGGCAAAAAAATGATTGTTTAGAGAAATAACCAATCAGATTATAGAAAAGGTGCAGGAAGCAGGACCAAGACATATGACTGGTTGGTCCTGCCTCCTTTAGTTGCTCAGACCCACCTTCTCTACAATCTGATTGGTTATCTCTCTCAACCAATCATTTTTTTTTTCTGCCCTCAGAACATTTTTGTGTAAGTAAAACTCACATGAGTGTAGATGTTAGGTGCGTCCAAATAGTTTAATTTTAAATGGATGAATATTTTTTGAGGTAGCGTCAGGAGAGACAGAGCCCCATACTGACCTTCCCATGTGTGTTCCAGCCCCTGGCCTTACACAAACCTGGAGAAGGGCTATGACCTGGTAACAGGAGAGCAGGCCCCGGAGAAGATATTCAGGTAAACAAAGAGTCAGTCTCAGCTTTGACCTCTTGGCATTGCCTCACTCCCCTTCCTGGGTTTTCCGTAATCCAGCCCGTGTTTATTTTCACTTTGCTGACCGGTTGGCCGTGAAATGCAGCCTCTTTCAGTGCACCTGTTCCCACATCGAGCCCGAGAGTCCACCGGGGGCAGCGGAAGCGTCCTCAGTTAGCCGCCGGAGCGGGGCTTTCTCGAGAGTGCTTAGCGGCAGCCTTGGGGAGAAGGTGCACTTCTACTAACAGGAGCATCTCCAGCCTGACATTGGGCGAGGAGTACCCGCACCAGAGAGCGAGCCATCCAATCAGATGGCCCGTCTCATCCACCTCTCTTCACGTTCACCTGGTTCTCGTAAACTTTACATGCAGTGTGATTGTAGAACACCGCACACCAGCCATGTTATATTGAGCACCGAAAGTGTTGGTCTTTGTGTGACATTCAGAGCGTTCCGTACTATAGAAAGTGTAAATATCCATCAAGGACGTCAAGGAGACACTTTAAGGTAAACCCAGACAACGATTCACTCTCCCTCATGAGATCTCTTCAGCGATACAGAACCAGAAAAAGTAGCAAAAATGTGAATTTGAAATGTGCTTCAGCTGTGATAATTGGAGATTTAAACCAAGAAGGGGAAAAAAACTGAATGTGCTTCAAAATTATTTTTTCAGCTTAGACATTAGCATCTGCTGTTTGAAGTGAGTCAGTGTATCATGAAGGTTACATGAGTTACATCCGTCACCTTGCTGAGAGACGGAACGGGCGAGCAATCGATACCGCTAAGGTGTCCATCACTTCAGACAGCCCCGTGATCGGCTATCGGAATCTTATTCATGAGCCTGTATGGGTATCGATTTTACTTATTCACTGCATAATGGAATTCTAGCATAGGGTTTCTCAACATCACACACACGGGCACTGGATTGGTAGGGAGCTACACGCTAAATTTCCTCAAATAAACATGAAATAAGCACATGCAGGCTTGTACGTTTATATAATGCATTTATCTCGATCTGAACTTGAGGAGTGGGAATTCAGATATCGATTTTTTTTTTATCCGAAATCTAATTTAAGTAAAGGCAATGTGCGTGGTTTCTGGAGATGAGATGTGATCATTTATTTATCCAGTTGTTTGGTGAGTCTCATCTTTCAATGGCCTCTTATAAATATTAAAATCTGCCTTTCACGGTGCTGTACGAATAAGACGGATCATCCCGTCGTGGTGAAATACGAAATTATCAAGGTGGATTTATACAAATATAGCTTTGCTTGTTTTTTTTTTCCCCCGACAAGCTGTGATTGAAGTGCTGATTCGGGTTTTCTGGCAGAAGTGTGCGCGTGTGTGTGAAAATGCAAAGTTTTCAAGCTGATATTAATAAACCCGAGAGCTAGCCAGAAAGAAACACTGGTGCTAATTTCCCATGCTACTACCCTGGTCTCCTATCCAACTGCTGTTCCCTAGGTTACCCCTGCATGCTCCGTGCCGGTAATTAATATTAGCGTACCTTCTGCCTGCACCCTGCCTGTTAAACATTTAATGTCCGTTTCTTTTTCCCCCTCACTTCTGTAAGTGTGTCAGCCTGCATCTCTGCTTTCCCTCAGGTCCTCCTACAGCCTGGGTCAGGGTCTGTGGCTGCCTGTCAGCAAGAGCTTCGTGGTGCCGCCTGTGGAGCTGTCCATCAACCCTCTGGCCAGTTGCAAGACAGACGTGCTAGTGACCGAGGACCCTGGCGACGTCCGGTGAGTCCTTCGACCCCATTGGACGATGCCAAGGAAGGCGGTTCCCTGTCAGCCATTCACAGCACGGCCCACGTCCTGATCGCGCGGGCTGTCACTGTCCTTGATTGCATGCCTGGATGTCTGTGTTTGATTTATTTCCATCCTTCCTATCAACCAGTAGCACTCCTTGAAAGATCAAGTTTACGTAGGCATAATAAGAGCCAGTGGCTTATTATTCAGTAATCTTGTTACTCTTTACCGTTTTCAGCTGTTTTAGGGGGCCGTGAATTCATTTTTGTCTGGGATGTATTTTATGTTATGCATTAAATGTACAGAATGGACATCAGAATCCATGGTTACCCAACATCACCCCTGATGTTTCCTCTGAAATGTCATACCGACAAGAAAATGAATGTAGAAAGGCACAGTAATTAGGCAATATGACTTCCTGTTTAATACTCAGTGTTCTCTCTCCACATTGCCAGAAGCTGACTGTCTTACGGGTGAATGGTAGGCAAATTGCTATCTTTTGGGAATGCAGTTTATCATCTTGCACATGAAGATATGAGAGTTGTTTCATGATATCAGATCACAGAGCCTCTCTGTGCAGGCATTTTCAGGGGGGTTTGCCATGAAATTAAGACAGAGCTGCAGCTTAAAGATAAAAACAATGTATTTATTTCTGTTTGTTTGTTTGTTTGTTTGTTTTACTGGTATTTCTGCTGGAATCCCAGATTCATTTTTCTCGGACTTCTGTCAAAAGTCAGCTTATCAAGTATTAGTATTCATTCATTAATTAATTTTCCTCATGTAAACATGGCATATAGTGTGTTCCGGCAAGGTGACTTGGCTTATTCCTTTAATTATCACTGCAGCCATTGCTGGCTCGTTCGAGTTAAACGCCTTTAACAGTGGTACCATGGTAGGGATGCTGCAGAGGGGTGCACAGCCTCTTTTGGTTCTAATTAAGGGATGCGGTCTCGCTTTAATGACGGTGAAGCTGAGGAAAACGGCGCCAGATGGGCCTCGTATTTCAAGGGTGAAAGTGAACTAGTCGATTGGGCCAGCGTTTGTTCAGTTTGGACGGCCCAGAAAATATGCCGGTGGCAGCGTGTGAGGAGGTTGGGCGAAGCGTTCTGGGTTCGCAAAACAAGACACAGAAGCCAATGAGAAGCACTCCGCGACCACATCCCACAGCTGTCCCATTTTGTCAAGTCCTTAAAGTATGAAAGTACAGCGCAATACACAGTGCAGTAGCAGGTAGGCTGGGCATGTGGCTTTATATACATAGTACAATGTGTAAATACATCACCATGACAGGGTGGAATAAATAAATTAATAATACTAAGTTAAAGTGACCACTGCTAGTCTGGGGGGGAGGGGGGGAGGGTGTATAATCTCGAAAACGTGGTTGAATGTTGTTAACATGTACCAGGAACTGGCTCTGGAGAATTATTTCTGCACTGATAGATAATTTCTGTCAATCAGCCATGACGCAAACTTAAACTGGCAGTGTTTGTTTTTTTTACTGCGATCAGCTATCGATTGACAGATTGATGAGCCATATGTCACCAATCAGAAGCTGCTAATTAGCAACCACCACTACGGCTTACACAGAGTCTGCTCCCCACGGCCTCAGAAAAACGCAAATATCATATTCATGTGGGTGCCCAAATCCCCGGTAAACCTTTTAAAAGACTCTTTAAGGGATTAGTGGAGATATACTGACTAATTGCAGAACATTAACATATGAATGCAAAGTGGAAATAAGTTGTTCATTAGCTCTCCTTGACACAACGCTAGTTAAAGGCAAACTCCCTTGAGACTGTGTATATTTGCAAGTAATGTACCCGTCACCAGTCAGCGAGAAATACTACTGTTTTTATCCTCTCCTATTAATTCAGCTGCCTTCGATTTGAGCAGTTGTGCAATAAGAACATTTGTATGCAGATGCAAAAAAACACTTAGGAAATGATGCGACCATTAAGTCGTGCATAATTGAACTGTTATGGTTTATTTATAAATTTTCTTTAATGAACACCGGTACTGGTTCTTACCATAAATGTTTATGTAATATTGTACATATTATGCTTTGCATAAATGATTGTTTTCCCTTCTGTATTGTTTGGAGAAGGCCAGGTTTTTGCTGGAATGTTTAATGGGACTGAATTTTTATATTCGTGTGTGTGTAAGTGGCACTCTTCAGTGTTTTAATGACAAATTTATTTCATTAATGGTTCAATATTAAGGTAAAAGCAGAACATCGAATTGGCCAATAGGAACAGAAAGGTAGAAAGTGAGCACTCCTCACGGAACTCCATTAAGAACTCCATTTAGGTCAGAACAATTTATCTCCACAGCGACATCTCTCTATGAAAGGACACAGCATGTTCCGTGGTCAATTTGTGGAATTATTTCTGAGTGTTGCGAGTCTCGGCAGTCTGCCCTGGGGTACGGTGACGACGAGGCTCTGCAAAACAAACAGCGTAATCTCCACCCACTAATACAGCTGTCAGGCACGCGCATGGACATCTGGACAGCAGGAAGACTCACTTCCACCGCTGTCAGATGAAATCCGAGCACCTGACATCTGTTGGAGCAGAGATTCGGAATTCCCCAGGAAAGGAGTTTTTGAACATGTATTTTTGCTGGTTGCACTTTGCTGGATAAATAAATTAAAATGAAGATTATCTGTGGATGACTCAATGCTGTTCTCCCAGGGATCTCGGTCCATTAATTTTTATACAGTCAGTTGTGTAAATGAAGGTTTTTAGCTCAGAAAAGCAATTGATTATTGTAGCAAATTTGTAGATGGAATAATTAATATATGCACCCACTACTGGGGCAGAGTTATCCTGGAGCTTGTCCTGGGCAGCAGGGGGCAGCACAGAGCACGAGGCAGGGGGCAGCCTGCATGAGATGCTAGTCCCTCACCAGGCACACACTCACCCACTGTGGCCGATTTAAAAATGCCGATCCACATGTTTTTGGAAAACTGCAAAGTGGGGCATGCAAATTCTGCAGAAATAGACGGCAAGGGGGGCAGGAATTAAACCCCAGTCCCCGAGGGTGTGTGAGGTCACTATATTCTTCCCACTGTGGCACCGTAATTAATATAGACTGTGGCCCTCCATCTAACCATCCGGTTACTGTAAGAGTTTGTCCTGTTCAGAGTCATGGGAGCCAATCTCAGAGGCTATGGACGCAAGGCAGGGAGCAAGCCAGGATGGGGCACCAACCCATCACAGGGTACAAGGCAGGGAACAACCCAGGATGGGGCACCAACCCATCACAGGGCACAAGGCAGGGAAC
>JABFEB020000113.1:5483961-5498822 GCA_019775895.2 Stomatorhinus ivindoensis
ACACCCCCCCCCCCCCCCCATTCTGTCACTGTGTTGGAATATACATCCTCCTTATATCTTCTCCCACAATCCATTTTTCTCAAGGTCTGATGAGCTTGCGTATTGCAGCCCGCCTCACCACCGCTGTGTGCATTCTGCCGAAGGCAGAGAATGCAGGGAGAGACAGGCCATCGCATTATTTACTCTACAAAAGTATGTGGATGCAGCTTAAATTATTATGTCTTCGTGTTCGTCGGTAATCTGCAGGAGTTTATCATTCAAGCAGAGCGCATCAGTCAAGGTTACAGTCGCTGAATACGAAGAACAGGCATAAGCTCTCATCCAGCTCAGGGTCGACAAGAAAATACACCCTGCCGTAAACTACCCTAAAAAAAACATCCTTCCGCGGGCACTGCTGCTGGACCCTTGGGTGGAGCAGTTACCCCAAATTTGTCCAGTTAATCATGCAGTTGGATAAATGGATTAAGAACTGTATGTCATTTTTGTATTCATTCTTGTACCCGTTAGAGAGTGGGAAGTCTTCTCCTTCTGTCAGATTAAGGCATCGGGATAAGCCGCTAAATGTGACAGAAAGTCAGAGCGTTGGCCCTGTGAGCCGGGGAGGACGATTAATGCTTCTTTATTAACTTTTAAGCTGCGCCAGCAAGGGCGGCTAAGGGTGGCGGACTCCTCCGGGGGGGAGCTGACCAGCCGGGCTGCTGAGGTGGGACACCAGCAGCTGGACCCGGTGCTGCATTGAGCAGGACGCTATATTTAGCGGCGGGGGGGTGCAGGTTATGAATGATGCTCTGCTCCGTGCCTCGTTTTTGTCGAGGACGGCATAGATAATGCCGAGAGACGATGCAACAAGAAATGGCCGGGACATGGGACAGAGGTGACGCTAAAGAGGTGGTCAGGACCGGTCACACTAGGCCTTCCCAGAGTACACTACCACTGCGTGGCTGACACCTGCAGTACTGCTGTCGGCGTAGGGATTTCAACTGGCAATTTTGTTCATATTATTTATAAGTGATGATTATGAAGATACAGTTAGATACTGAGTGAATGCAAGGCAGCAGCTGTAGTTCGACAAATCAATTTAACAATGTGGAAGTTGTGGGTTTGCATGCCAGAAAACACACATGAACTCGTAACCCTTCCCGCTGCACCATTCCTTTGGATGAAAGCACCAGATAAATGTAAATCCTGTGTGCTCAATAGACGGACATCGACCTGGGCCGCGGTTCTGCCGCTGTGCTCACTGACAGCCTGGGATCTATTAGCCGTGATTTCCTGGGTAAATTACGTCATTTGAGGGTGCCATGGTAACGGCGGAATCCCTAAACAACCATTCCCCCATTGCTTTCATCCACGTAAACACGGGCACTTGTGAGGAGTGAAAAGCGGCAGGGGGGGGGCGGCTGAAGGCGCGGGGCCCGGGCGGGGCATCCGTGACGGTGGGACGCTGTGGTGCACATCCCGGCCACCCCAGAGGATTGCGCAGTCTCTAGCCCTGCAGACATGACATTGCACAGAGTCACTGCCACCTCTGCTGCCTTTTCATTCTGGATGGGGTGAATCAAAATAGCAAAGGAAAAAAGTACCAAAAAAGAACCAAAGACATAGTAGGTGCCTTTTTGGTCCTTGGTTCAGCCGGTAAGCAGGATATCAGTGACTCGGGGACACTTTACGCTCTAGTTACACAAACAGGCAAGCTGGTTAATGTCACTGTTACACATTGCAGCAGCGCAGGGGTCCCGCTAGAGCTTCTAGACCTCATTATACTATATTGTATTGGACCCCCAACCCAAACCAATCCAGTTCCAATTTTTTTCAGACTCCTGCCACTCAGCGTGACACTGAGGAGCCTCATGTCTCTCAGGTTGGGGGTTTGAGTCCCACCTCCAGGCTCTGCACATCTGCATTTTGCATGCTCCCCCACAGTTATTATTGTTATTTGGGTGGGTCCTGAGGGGGGCTGCTGCCCCTATTTAAGGCACTGTGAAGGCTAGTTGAATGTAGTTGGAGCTGGAGGCTGTTAGGGCTGCAAACCCGGGATTCATGGGAATAGAACACAAAGCTCAGCTGGTACATTTTCGTATAGTTTAGTTGCTTATTTGCATAGAGTGGCTGAAGTCTCTGTGCCTATCACCAGAAGGTTGCCGGTTCAAGCCCCAGCCTCAGCAGAACAGTCACATGTCGGTGGGCCCTTGGCGCCCACCCCCAGGGGTGCTGCATGTTAGCTGACTATGTGCTATAACCCACAAGCTATGGAAAGCGAGATGGGGCAGGAGAAGAAAAGCACTGCGGTGTACCTGTACTTCTGCAAATAAAAAGCATGTTTATTATTGTTTCAGTTCATTTTTTACTCACCTGTATACCCACATAAATGCTGGGGGGGGGGGACCTTTACCCTTGAAAATAAGATTTAAATCCTTCCATTGGTTCCACCCTACATCCGCGACCTCCTAACTTACCTCTCTGAGGCTGCGGGGCTGCCCCACCACCCGTCACTTGGATTTTATCCCAGTCTCTGAAAACATTCAGAGTTTAGCTGTCTGCGCCAGGTATGTGCTGTGCCGAGTTATCCATCGCCATGTCTGTCATGTGATGCACTGCTACCCCACCTGGGGTATCCCCTGCCCCATTTGGCCTGGGACTGGCTCTTCGTTACCCTGCCCTGGATAAGCAGGTGGAGAGATAGCAGACAATGTCAGAATTGTTATAATGAAGTTGGGAATAATTACGTGGGCTTGCAGGGGTGTAGCTGAGAAGTCCCCAAAACATTGTGTGTGTGTGTGTGTGTGTGTGTGTGTGGTGTCATTGGCTCAGTTTTATTTCCAGTTATGGCTCTTCCCAGGACATAAAAGTTTCTGAATAGAGCTTTTCCTGGATCCCGGAATTTTACAGTTACCTGCTTGTGCTCATTCTGGATCCTGGGATCTCATAGTTTCTTCCTAGGGGTCTCCCTCGAACCCGGAACCTTACAGTTCCTCCGTAGAGCACTTCCTGTAGTCTCCTGCTAGAGTCCTCCTTGGGACCTTTTATCAGTGCAAATGATACAGGTGTCATTGGTTAGACCCCGTTTGTCTCCTGCCCAGTTACATGTGTCATAAAGCTCTCTGGATTGTCATCCAGCGTGTTTTTATCACCCTGCTGAAAATTCTGTCAGTCTTATTTATAAACGGCTTCCCATCATCACCCTCTCACTCTCGTGGGCACGTCATGAATGTATGCATTGTTTAGGTCTTTTGGGGGTGTGGAGGTGTGACGGCACCTGTCTTTAAACGTAAAGCCACTCGCTCAGAAAGCCTCGTCTCCTTAAGGGTGGTCGGCGGTGACATTTATTGTGTGGGGCTTGTATCTTACGAGGAGAGTAACTGAAGTGTCTAGCTGTGACTGTCTGCATGGGGGAAAAGCCTAGAAATGGTGGCTGTGATCAGTCATTATCCCGCTTTTCATCTTCTACGGTTGAGGGACGAGATGGAATAAAGTCACAACCACTTTACCTCCATAATACCGTGTGCCAAACTCACCCCAACATGCACTAATAGCCAGAAATGGTACATAAATCACACAGCTCCTTTACTCTACGCCGCCACGCTCGTGACGTAAGGAGACTGATTTCGACCCCGCGCCATCACGGACCAGTCGGCTGTTCGTAACATGTGACTCCAAAATTTTTACTGACCTTATGTGAGAATAATTCTTGCCGTTGTCATCAGGGAATTTGTGCTGCATGTCGTTGATGGAGTAATATAATCATGCAGTGGAGAAATGTGCTTTTAGCCATGTAGGATGATTAATAACTGGGACTGGCTGTGTAAATTTACCTCGACTGCTTTTGGCATTAAATATTTCTCGCTGGTATTTTGGTATATAAGCAAACAAGATAGGAATTCCTATGTAATGCCTCCAAATCATTTTAACAAGGCTTTTGGTTTCCTCCCCCCCCCCCCCAGCCTACTTAATAAGACCCAGTTGGGCAGTATAAAAAATGGCCCCGCAAATTGATCCAGGCTTGCATCAGTGCTTTTGGGCTTCTGAAATTCGAACCTGTCCCCTACCCTTTGGTCGACTCTTTGTAGTAGTAGCGTGTTACGCAGTGATTTAGGTGGGCCCATGCTCGGAAGGTTGTAGGTTCAAATCTCATGGTCAGCAGAGTGATGTCACCATTGGGCCCTTGGGCAAGGCTAATACCATTTGCTACAGGGTCCATGTGACCCCGTTTTCGGAACTGTACATTGTTTTGGATAAAAGCAAATATCATTGCGGCCTAACCCCTCTCTAACGGTCCAGTTCCTGTCGCCAGAATCCAAGCAATGAATGAGGAAGCTGCTGTAAGTATCCGCAACCAGAATATTTGAGCTCAGAAGAAATATTTCATTTGTAATGGCAGGTATTCTCTCTGTAACGTGATGAACATGTCAGGACGAGTTTACGTCTGTTTGTTTCCATTTATATGCTTTTAGGACGTTTTAATTACAATCTTACGAGCAGTACCTGAGTCTCATGATAGAGACGGGTGATAAATGTCACGTAAAATGGATCTGGGTTTATGCCCCATTTGCTCCGCATACAGTTCAGAGAGGTTCATTACATCGCTATTAAGCTCGATTCTGTTTGCAGGTGATAAATTCGCCCCAAACAGGATGTTTGGAGATGTACACGATGAGAGTTTACTAGCTGGTTTTCATGCAGTGAGGCACCATAAAACGTCTCTCAGATAATATTATAGATTGATTGTTTTAAGGTGGGGGCATAGAAATGGTCATAATTCTTACATAGGGACCAACCTTGTCATTAGCCAATGATATGTTTTGAATTGGTGAGTGACAGAGGAGGGTCATTGCAGGGGCCATTCAGCTTTCAGCTGGGGCCAGAGCCCCATGGCCCCGCCCATTGCAGGCTACTGTTAGTTGATGTTTATTTCTTTGAGCTATTTAAAAGTTAGGTGCATAGGCTTATGTTTACCTTGTTTTAATTTTATCCGGTTATTTCCTTTTGTGCTCTCATCATTGACAGGCAGCAATCCATTCAATGTTCCAGAAACACTACTTCTTTAAGCAAAGAACATTGCTATCTGATAGCACTTGAGAACAGCTGAGAACATTCTAGAATTGCCTCTCCAGATTGTGGCAGTGCGCTGACAGCTCGGTGCCTGCTCGTCTTCGTCTGGCCGTCCCTCAGAGAGATCAGCTCAGAGAGATCAGTCCCTCAGAGAGATCAGTCCCTCAGAGAGATCAGCTCAGAGAGATCAGCCCCTCAGAGAGATCAGCTCAGAGAGGTCAGTCCCGCAGAGAGATCAGCTCAGAGAGATCAGTCCCTCAGAGAGGTCAGTCCCGCAGAGAGATCAGCTCAGAGAGGTCAGTCCCTCAGAGAGGTCAGTCCCTCAGAGAGATCAGCTCAGAGAGATCAGTCCCTCAAAGAGATCAGCTCAGAGAGGTCAGTCCCTCAGAGAGATCAGCTCAGAGAGGTCAGTCCCTCAGAGAGATCAGCTCAGAGAGATCAGTCCCTCAGAGAGATCAGCTCAGAGAGGTCAGTCCCTCAGAGAGATCAGTCCCTCAGAGAGATCAGCTGTGGTTGCCGATCCACCATCTGGACGTCGAGAGCAGGGGAAGGTGGACACAGCTTTGTGGAGGGATAATGCGTTTTGTGAGCTTCACCAGGTTTTTAAAAAGTTTAAAGATAATCCGTCATCTAGTCACCAGTTTAGGGCTGGGGGGGACCTGGCTCCTCCCTCAGGCAGCACAAGACACACAGGAAGACCCAGACAGGGCTGTCAGTGCACATGGCTAATAACAGCACTATGTCACACTCAAAATATACACTCAGTGCTCGACAGCCTGTGCAGACCATCAGCTGAGCAGTAGAGTCACGGTACAGCTGCAGTTATGATCTGGTGTCTAAGTAAAATGTCCCCTGTTGGTGTTTGTTGCGTGGAGAAGCTTTTGGGAACTTGCTGGGACCCTGAGAGCTCGATAATAAGGAAGAATAGCAGAGTGAAAACAGGACCCCCGTGAGGAGATGCTGCTTTCAGGCTCTCTCTGCTGGCAATCCAGTTCTCCACAAAGATCTACTCCAGCCCACTCTCTGCTTCATTCCCCCACTCAGAAAAACCCTGCGAGACGTCCTGTAGCACATTGGAAAGCACGCTGGATTCGGACCGGTTTCCTCCAGCGCGGTTGTGCGTCCCTGCTCTGTCGGAGGCGGGGTCTTTAGCCTGATGATTCACACACGCGTGTTCTGCATAGATACCCCGTATGTGCATCCTGGCTCACACACCTCCGTGCATTGACGCCGCACTCAACACAGTACAGAAGCTTCTTCGCGTAACTGTGTCATTGAGAAAGAGAGTAACCTCGTGTCCTGTTCAGGGTTGTGGGGGGTCTGGAGCCTCTGGGTGCAAGGGGAACAACCCAGTATGGGGCACCAGCCCACCGCAGGGCACACTCACATACCATTCACTCACACATGCACACTTATGGGCAAACCTGTACCTCCGATTAACCACAGCATGTTTTTGGACGGTGGGGGGAAACCAGAGTACCTGAAGGAATCCCCACAGGGAGAACATTCAGGCTCCACATACATGGAATTTGAACCCAGACAGGTGTGAATCCTTCACCATTTATTGCTAGTTTTTGCGTGTCTGTGTGTAGGTGTGTGGGTCGCACCTGCTGCATTGTGACGTGTTAATCTAAAACCAGCAGGTAGCAGAGGCATCTTCCTTCAGTCCATGGATCAGTCACACTGACACTGAATCAAACATGACAATGCAGCACATGCAGGCTGTTGTGCCTCTAAGTAACTGATAGCACTTTGCTGATGTTCACAATCCCAGCCATCTGTGTTTCCGGGGAAACGAGGTCTGAAAATGGTGCGTATCAGCAGATTAAAATAAATCCATCTTGGGCTGCACTAAAAAAGGCCAAAAGAAAAAGTGCATGCTTTGCATTTTGAACTGGATGAACTTTGAAATGTTTATGTAGTTTTAGAAAGGGGCCTTGCTTTCATTTGTTTTTGTACCTGAGACCGGAATGGCACTGGTTCACGTCCTAGGGAAGGGTCTTGGTGTTTTGTACAATGTAATTGCCCCAGCGAAGGATTCTTGTGTATGCAAGCGTTACATAAGGGGACTGATGTAAGATGGGCCAGACTTAAGGTGCAATGTCCAGGGTGCGAGGTCCAAAAACGAGGTCAAATAGCAGGGACATTAGAAAGCTGGGAGTTTATTCTGTGTCGTGTCATGGACGATGAAGCGAAGCGCTTCAAAAGACCAGCCGCACCTTCAGGCTAGCGAGTCTCTGCATCCGAGTCGTCTAGCAGAGGATCGAGGGCGAGTGAGCATTCATTTATGACGGGCAGAGAGTGTGTCGGAAAGCAGGGTGTGGAGAGAGGATGGTCCATATTCCCAGCGGCGATAAGGAGACGTGGCAACTGGGCTCAGTCCCAGGGACAGCTCCCCATTTCTCCGAGTGTGTTTGGCGGGACTCGGAGGGGGTCGTGGGCTTGTTTGACGGATTAAATCGTGCTGGTCGACCCTGCACTGTGACTACTAAGCTCACTGTCACCTGTATACATGGGGTAGTCAAAAAACGGTTTCCCCAGGGAAATGAATGAAGTATCACTATGATTCATTTCCAGTAGTAGCTGAATTGCAGGGTTAGATGATAGATGATCAGCTAGCTGGAGTGCTGACCAGCATGCCTGCAGTGTGGAAACAGGGGAAGTGGAGGCAGTGTGACTTTAATGCCCCTGTGACCTCACCTCCCTGCCGTGCGAGTCAGCAGATGGATTTCCGAGGCATTTATTGTGTCCCTGTCAGACATCTGACGTGTGCATTGTGGGAGCCGATGAGCTTCTTGAGTTCTCCGCCATGGATCTGAAAGCGAAAGTCAAATGCGATGTGTGCAACGGGTCCAGTCCACCGAGATGTTTCCATAATCGAAACTACTGTCCTGCTGAGAAATCGATCGGAAGTTAATAGATTGAATCGGCATTGTTTTTTGTTTTTTTTTGCAGGAATTTACTGGAGAACATCTGATTGTGTTGTGCAAATCCGGCTCAAAATACCTGGAAAATACTCTAGAATAATAACTCTGCCCTATTTTTTTCTCCAAATAATTTTGTTCAATTTCTTGTTTGCCCAGCCTGATAATCTGTACCCTGTATCCATATGCATGAGATATAAGCAGTAATGCATCCATTTTGTTTCGGATGATTTTAATATCCTGTTGGTCCTAATGCTGGTCGTGTTCGAGGGGACTGAAAGGAAACCTGCCAACTATTAATGATGTTGATTCGCTCAATGTACTCGCCCCGTGAGATCTGCTTTACAGCGGAGAAGTGGAGAGGGCCTTAATTAAACCAACATGATGCATAATTAAGTAGAAGCATTTGCATATGAGTCAGTGGCTACCAGACAAGGGCCAGATCTGATCCCTCCAAAATATTCATGTGATTTTGGGGTGAGATTTTGCCCTGGAATGTGGTGGGGAGGGGTGAGTGGCTGCATCGTACGCGTGCATCGCTATGTTCTTCCACAGGTAAAGCGAATTACCCAATCGGAAGTCTCTTTTAATATTCCACAGCTGCCAATGTGAGACTGACTGACAGCCTCATTAAAGCAGATTCTCCATGACAATAACCACAAGCATGCAGGTGAATTCCCTGACATTTTAATTAAGCCAAGAAGGGGCACTTTTGTCAGTTCCGAAGTGTTCGAGAGGTGCATTTGCATCACCATACAGTCCGGTAAGTCCAGTGGGGGAGTCTAGCGTCTGGTTTATTATTTAAACTGTGGTGCTACAAAGTATGCAATGTGTGCACAGAAATCGCAATAAGCGTCCATCCATCCCCCCACTGTTATCCAGTGTAGGGTCGCGGGGTGTCATAAAAGCTCAGTTTGAGTTCACACTTCTGAATGATCTGCTGTCTGGAACGCAAGATATTTGTGGCCCAGTACGTTTTCCCTTTCACCATCCCCATCAGGCAGTTTTCCAGTGGGACTTCCAATAATAATAATATGCCCAATAAGCATGCTATTGTTCAAAGGACAAGCAGGAATTTGCACACAGACAGTGCCAGGGTTTGTCTAACGTTAATCTGACGTTCCGTTGCCTTGGAGACCATTCCAGGTGTAGTGACAAATATCAGACGCGATGCCAATTAGAAAATGAAATTAAACCATCAGCCGTCGTAGACGGAACCCCTGCAGTAATTAATATGGAGTGTACGCCGTTTTTCTTTTTCAATTTGTTGTATATTGCGTGGCGTGAAATCAAACAGATTGCGTGTTTTAATAGTTGCTTCTCAGGTCTTATTGAATCTGCAGATTTTGTTTTATTTTGACTGTCTCATTTTCCATGGGAATGACATTGGAGCCATTAAAGTAGTTTTGTTCAGCTAAACGTGTTTCACTGCTCTTAACTAATGTAGCAGGGGGCCTTGGGGAGAACCTTCGCCGCCCCCGGGGATTTCTGAAATGCTGGAAAAGTTATTTTTCAAATGCATTCAAGCGTGTCTCATGGGTGTGAAAGTGACCTTATAATCGGCGTGTTATTGATTAACACAAGCGTGTTAATCTTTCCTGGAAGCCTCCCTTGCAGCCTTCTGGAGTAAACTTTTATTAATTGTTCTTCTCTACTGGCTTGCTACCTTCCACATACTTTCCCCTCTCCTGGTATGATGTTGTTATGGGATCGATGAGAATGACACCTGACCATGTGACACACAGAGTTAAAGGAAATTTATTTCCAGATACATGGAATTCTTATGTTTTTGCGCATTCTGTCTTGCTGTCCTTGAAGACACACGTACATACAGTTGAGAATGAAACGTGGGGTCTGAACACAGGGTCACCTTGGAGCACTGAGGATTTCAACCGACAACCTTCTGATCACAAGCTCAGATGCTTAAGCCAATGAACCACAAACTGCCCCCTGTGGTTGATGAGTATGACATCTGACCAGGTAACGCAGGGTTGCAGGATGACCTCCATCTCTCTCAGCTTTCCATTTATTTAGCAGGTGCTTTTGTCCAAAGTGCTTTTATCATCCCACTTGGGGAAGCTCAGTCATTTTCCCATGTTTCTCCTCACTTTCCATGAGAGATACATGCATGTGATGTTTTGGGGTCAGTGGGCAGGGTCAACCAAGGTCAGCGCCCCCTCCTGCAATTACTCATCTGCTCATGGGATTCAAGCCCACAATCTTCCTACCATGGGATTCAAACCCACAACCTTCCTGCCTACGTATCCTGAAGCCGCTGGGTTATGCACAGAGTAAAAGTGGGGGTGTGGGGGAGGGGGGGCAAATGATGCAACCAAAACAAAATAATTCTTCGGGACAAATGAATAATTGGCTTTTAGCAGAAACTCAAAGTGTAAGCAGATAAAACAGGTGATGCTGATAATTAGAGCTGGTGCAAGTATCCAGTGGAGATAATAGAATATTAACAACCAATGGGAACTCAGGATCAAGCAGAGGACCAGCGACACACCCATATGGTCACCTGACTCATCCTATAGGGGGATTAGGGTTAGGGTTGATTTCCAAAGATAAACTATGCATCATAATTTTTTCATGATTTTTCACTTTTGTATGCTATTTAAAAAGAGTGGAAACTGTTAATCTCGCAGACCGCCCAGCCATCTTGCCGGGTTGTGAATTCTTTGTACGACAGAAACTGCTCCACGGATACCAAACAATTGGGAACTCCTAATCTGTCAGAGGGAAGGTTGCACCCCACCCCAGACACACTGACTGAAATCAGAGGCACCGCGTTGACATTATCCAGCTGAATGTTCTGGAAAGTGTGAAGGAGAAGTGATGTCCCACAGCTCAGCGGCGGTTATAACCTGAAGGACACCGCCTGAACTTTCAGGTGCCGCTGCCTCGTTATAACAATTAAGAATCATATACATTTACCTGCTTATTAGTAATTTCACTTTTTAAATGTAGCTGCTTTTTTATGCTGTAGAGTGGAGCAATGAATCACCTTGGCTGTTCACTAGGCCAGTATGCTAATCATTTGATTTAATTATTAAGTTAATACAAGCTAATTATCCTGTTATGGACTTGTCACGATCAATAATATTCATGCAGTTCTCAGTCATTGAAAAGTCGGGAACCTCTAAGCCAATACCTTGATTTAAGGAGGACCATCCTGTTGAACGATAGACACCTCACTCCTCTTCCTGACACTTTTCATGACCAGTTCCTTCTCTTCCTGTGTCTTGCCTTGTCCTGCTCCCTTCACGGAGGACTTTCTCTCTCCATCCTCCTCTTTTCCCTCTAAAACCATCTCCTGTCGAACACCCTAGCTCTAATGGCATGTTCATCACTCACCTACGCTTCCTCACGCCCACGCCACCCCCTCGACATCGGCAGACAGACCCGACACACAACTAAGTTGCTTATGCGCTGCACCTCCCAACCCCGCCCCCCCTTCTGATTTCCTCGGGGAGTGCTTCTGTTTCAGGAGATTACAGCGGGAATCAGACCCCTGCAGAGAATCTCGAGTGTGCTGCTGGAGTAGACGAGGAGTTAAAGCTAGATGCTATTAGACACTTCTGTTCCCGGTCTTATTCAGAGTGGCTCTCAGAGGTTCCCTTGTTGAACTTGAACCCCTAACCCACTG
This sequence comes from Stomatorhinus ivindoensis, assembly GCA_019775895.2. NCBI lineage: Eukaryota > Metazoa > Chordata > Actinopteri > Osteoglossiformes > Mormyridae > Stomatorhinus > Stomatorhinus ivindoensis. Next base: position 5,495,584 of record JABFEB020000113.1, read on the forward strand.
CGCACTGATCCATTTAATCCTTACAGCAGTGCGTGCATTTAATTTGACTGCGTAATTAATTTTTAAGCACCTTAAAAAGTTCAAGCAGACTTAGAAAGTCTTTTGATGCAATAGCTATAGCGAGAAATAGTGAACAATGAAGTTGTATATATATATAATATATATATATATATATATAATTTTTTTTTTAAGCACTCATTAGGTAAAGTGTTAACTCATTAAGACTCGAATTTCCAAGAAATATCCAGAAATATATTCCAAAAAATATTACCCTAGATCTGAATCTCAGAAGTCAAACCGTGAACACCGACCTAAGATAACATCTACTGTACATGCAAGGAAATGAGTCACGCGGCACATCTCTCAGCGGAAACAAAGGGTAACGCTTCAGTCTCAGCCTCGCGTTCTCTGTGATAGCATCGTGCATGTTTACACTAAGTGAATACTTATATTTAGACATTAAAAATACATTTAGACAATTATAGACAGTAACAGTAATTACTGTTATATAATAAAATACATTTTAAAATAAATATTTCTCATTCATTATTTTAATATTAATAATAAATCGTTAATACGTTTAATTATAATAATTTTGTTGTGCTGAGCGGAGGTGGAACAGAGACAAAAGAACAGACATCAGGTTATTGGGGAATATGCTGTTTAATTACAGGTAAGGCAGGCAAAACGCAGACGGACAATACAATGACCGGACTGAGGAAACAAACTGAAACGCAGACAAAATACCGAAGACTAATGGCAGCATTCAGAAACAGCTGATCACATGGGGATTCTACACGGGGGTAACTAAGGGGGCGTGGCACATGGAAGGAGCGGACGATCGGGGCAGGACACATTGTTTGGATACAATTATTTTCTTACTTACAAATTATTGTTTTGATAAATGTGCTTAGATGTGTTTAGTGCAGTATATGGTCTTCTTATTTTATCCGGTTCATTTTGTGTTAAAATGCTAAAAAAAACATATTTAGATGTAATTTTTTAGGGCCAGGAACCAATTAATTGGTTTTCCATTATTTCTTATGGGGAAAATTCAATCATAACTGAAACTTTTTAGGATTCGATCCGGAGTTCTGAATGGATTAAATTTGAGTTCAGAGGTACCACTGTATATATGTGTGTGTGTGTATGTGTGCGTGCGCATGCACGTGTGGATTAGGTTTATATTATATTGTGGGGCCCAAATTTCAAGTCCCCATAAAGATCTGTGAATGCAATCAAAAAAGTACAAATGCCAAAAGTCTCGTATAATGCTTGGTTACTTATGGTTAAGGTGAGGGCTGGGTAAGGGTTAAGGACCATAGACATGAATGGAGAGTCCCCACAAAGATACAATTACAAACCTGTGTGTGTGTGTCCCACGAAACTGCTATTCAGCAGTATATGAAATACAGTACCGTGCACAAAACATTGCACTCAGGGATAATCAGGCGTAGCGATAAACTGAACTGGACAGGTTTGAGCGAATTTGATTTGTTCAGCCGTAAGCTGCTTGTAAGGTGTGTTTTTGTAGCAGTGGTCAATTTTCCATTAGCTCCTTGCACAAAAATAAAACCTTGCCAAGGGCTGAGGAAGCAGGCAGGCCTTGCGCGACAGAACACTGCGCCTCTCGCATTATAATTCCCGTTTGTCAGGCAGGTTATATGGGCGTGGCTCGCTTCATCTTTTTGTAGATATTCCTGAATAGACGTGCAGGGTCCCGGGTCCTTTAGTATCCATTCTCATTTCCAAAATCCCCGATTTTTTTTTTATCGATATAAGCAGTGGAACTCACGACATACTTCACGAAGTTAAATTGCGCCGCGTAACTTGAGCTAGCACATTGCCGAAAGCTGTGGTCCGACAAGAAAGAGCAGAATTATTAAATTAGGCTGGGACAGAGGCGAGAAACCATGGCATTTCTGGTCGGTATTGACATCATTACAGCCGCAAGCGGGTGTAAACAAATTCGCTTTTCCCCATAATGCAACAGGTTCTTTTTAGCAGACATAAACCGCCTCTAACTGCATCACCCCCTCCAGGTGGGCATTAGTCCTAATCTCTCTGCCCCGATCACCATCGTCTTAACGAGCCCCTTTCGCGGGCGAGGGCGTAGCAGTTAGCGGTGGGTGTGCATCCTCTCAGGCTGCCCAGCGCATCTTGGAAATCTGACTGGGACCTAATCGGATTTGTGGTCAGGTGGTAGGATTAACTTTGAAAAACAAGACTATCGACAAAGTTCCTGTGGACTTGGAGGTGCTTCTCTTTTAGTAAAATTGTTTTTTTTTACGTAGATGCTTTGACCTTTAGGATTGTTTGATTGTACTATTAGAAATAGTTGAATTTAATGAGGTATATGGTCCACTTGCTTATTTCTTAATGTTGTTCAGAATCTGCTGTTTGGAATCTGATTTCTTAGTAGAGTTTTGAGAATGTTGACTAGATAAATTAGGTCTTTGCCCTGATTAATTCAGGGGAACTCCAGCCACCTTTAGCTGGACAACTACCTACAAACCATCTGTGGCACTTGAGATATGCGTACACAGAGGATAATGAGACGTGTATTTTACAGTGAATTATAAATTTGCACAGTTTGTTTCTGTTGTCTGCTTTGTTGCTGGTTTATGAGGCATATTAATGACTGGCAATGACTGCATTGTTTTCATGACCTTTATTCAGAGGAAAAAGGGGGGAAAAAACATCTCAGCTATAGCCCATTCCGTGAGAAAAGTGCAAATTCGGCCATATTGGTTTTTCTTTCATAGCCTCATAGCTTTCCTTGTTAATCCTTTTACAGGGCTGCAAAGTGGGCAGCTGGGAGAGCTTTGCACGAGCTACAGAATTCCATAGCGAAAAGTGGGTAGTCAGGAGTGTTTCCGTCTGCACGGTTTGGTCCCAGAAATCAAAGAGCCATGTTTGAGCATGTCCCGGATAAGTTGGAGTTACTTTTTTGTACGTTTTTAGTTAGCTTTCCTCCACCGATTTGTCGTATAAAATATATCAGAGGCTCCGGTCAAACCCGCTCCTAACATTATCAACGTATGCAAGATAGAAAAAAGATGGACATCAAGGGCCCTGATGCAAAAGATGAGCCCCGTCCAAAAGATGGACATCAAGGGCCCTGACGCAAAAGATGGGCCCTGTCCAAAAGATGGATATCAAGGGCCCTGACGCAAAAGATGGGCCCTGTCCAAAAGATGGACATCAAGGGCCCTGACGCAAAAGATGGGCCCTGTCCA
>JABFEB020000113.1:5548145-5560437 GCA_019775895.2 Stomatorhinus ivindoensis
ACTCACTCACTCACTCACTCACTCACTCACTCACTCACTCACTCACTCACTCACTCACTCACTCACTCACTCACTCAGTCACTCACTCACTCACTCACTCACTCACTCACGATGCATAACACTGTGAAGAGGGGTGACAGCATATTTAAAAGCAGCATCCTCAAAATATGAAATATATTTGGTTCCAGACACAGGAGCATTTCCTGAAAATCCCATATCAAATTTGATTTGTCTTAATTAAATTTTTATTATTCTCGTTATTTTTTTCCCCACTTAAGTCACATTTGTAGTGTGTTGACGTTATAAAACAGTAGTGAGACACAGGTGGACAGTTAATACCGTATTTCTCCTAACAAATCCACACTCAAGTTATTGCTCTCGGCATTGCAGTGATCTAAAAAAGAAAAAAAATACAGAACCATCCATGAGAAGACCCACTCGGCAGACAGGCCCGCTTTTTAACGTTTCCAGTGGCCTTGTTTCAGATGCCCATTGACACCAGAACAGCAAGTAAGCAATTTACACACTTAGAGGTGGGGTGGGGGGGGCGGTGGTCTGGGGGCTTCAAATTCAGTCTTGGAATGGGAGATCAAGCCAGACCAGGGAGATCCAGATGGATCTTATGGAACCAGACCCTCTAGCACGTAGATGAGCGCCGCCTCTGCAGGTAGGTGTACACCTTCACACAGTGGTCCCAGCAGTCCAGAACCAGCAGCTGCCCCTTCTGGGTGACGGCCACACCCACGGGGCAGGTCAGGCCCTCCTGGATGAGGATATTGAAACCTCCCTCCTTGGGAAACTGTAGTATCTCCTTGCGACCACTGTCGGTCACCAGCAGGTCGCCGTTGGCATCCACGCACATGCCAGTGATGCAGCGGAAGTCTTCAGTCTCGGAGAAGAAGTGGCTGAGCTGCTTGCCCAGCTGGCCGTCGGTGCCCACCGAGCCGATGGAGAAACCCCCCTCCAGATGGTGCTCGTTCTGCCGGTTCTCGATATTGAGCCCCAAACCCTGGGTGAAGTACACGGTGCCGGACGGATCACAGGTCACAAACTTGGGCCGCACCGCAGAGCATAGGCGGTTGTAGTTCACCACGCCCATATTTCGGTCCACTGCCAAGCACCAAAGCTTGCCCCCCTCCACGTCAGAGACGACAAACTGTCCAGAGGGCATTGCAGCAATGCCCCAAGGCTTGATGAGCTGGTTCTTGTGGCAGGCAACGCAGTGGCCGTCAGCGGTGTATACCTTGACGGAGTTATCATAGTTGTCCGTAACACCGATGAGGCCCTGCGGCGTGATGGCAATGGAGAGCGGGATCAGGTTGGGCAGATCGGCACCCAGGAAGCTCAACACGAAGTTGTCGATACTGCTAGGGTTGCGACGGATCTCCCTCTGGAAGCCCTTGCGGTTGAAGATCTGGATGCGGTAGTTGCCACGGTCAGCTACAAGTACCTCGCCCTGCAGCGTGACACAGATGCTCACAGGCAGGTTGAACATGCCCGGCAGGTTTCCCTTACAGCCCATCTTCTTCACAAACTGGCAAAGCTGCGGCCCAGAGCCGGAACCAGAGACCGTTGTCCTTGCCGAGGCCCCACCTCCGTCCACAGACTTGGACTTGAAGCTGCCGGGTGAGGAGCACACGCTGTCCTCCACGGCGGCAATCATGTCGATGTCACGGTACAGGTCCACAGGGACGGCGGCGGAGGCAGCAGCAGCCAGCTCCTGCCCATCCTCTTCGTCCGTGTTAACCGTGCACGCTTTGGTGGTCAGCTGTCCCACTTCGAGTGCCTTGGGGTACTCGGCCTTGACGAGCTCCGGGTCCTGGAGCTTGAGGACAGTGGGCAGCTGGCCCTTGAGCTCCAGCTCCTCCTCGTCGTTGCTACTAGCGTCCTCCAGCAGGGCGATGTCCGCCTGCTTGATGCGCATGGTCAGGTAGTCGCAGCGAGAGACCACCTGCACCTCTGCGATGTTGAGCAGGTAGGACTGCTCCTCCAGGATCTGCGCGTTGAGCTTCTCTACCTCCGCCATGGAGGCAGAGAAGGCCCGGCGCGAGCGGCCCAACTCCTCCTGCAGCCGCAGCTCCGCCCGGGCGTATTCCTGCTGGACGGCCTTGTACTTCAGCCGCAGTGACTTGGACACACTGTCGATGGCTGCCTTCTTTCGCTGAATGTCCCCCATTGCCTCGCGCAGTGCGGCCAGCTTACTGCCCAGGTCGCGGCGCCGTTGCTCGGCGGCAAGCCTGATGGCCTGCACATCGTGGCCCTGGTTGCGGTGGCCGTCACCGGCACAGGCCTCGCACAGCACCAGGCCGCAGTCGCGGCAGTACCGCCTGGGCAGGCGGCCCCGGCAGGACTTGCACATGAGGTTTGCGGCCGCCGCCACGCCAGAGCCGGCACAGTCGATGATCTTCAGCACAGTGAGGTTGTCGGCCAGCTGCGAGATGCTGCTCATGCGGGACACCTTGCTGCAGAAGGGGCAGCGCACGCCATTGATGGTACTGGCCAGCAGCTTCTCCAGGCACTGCCGGCACACCGTGTGGCCGCACTGCAGCAGCTTCGGCCGCAGCTGCTCCTGGTTGTACGTCTCCAGGCAGATGGGACACTCCAGCACCTCTCGAACGAAGTCCGGGTCCAGGGTCGCTGCCGTGGCCATCTTAGCACGCCTGGAACCTGCAGGTTCAAGTGTGAGGACCCATATACCATGTGTGCCAAAGGGAAACCATGACTGACCAAAATAAGCAATTCATTGCCTTAAATATCTCCGTGTGACAGCGTTCATGTCCTGTTACTCATTTAAGATCAGAATTTCTGGAAAGAGTTTTCACTGTCAAATCGGCAATGTTTTGCCTATCGTTACCTAGACAGCATGACCACAAGGGTGGCTGATGCCTATTTTATACACATATGCTTTATAATAACTAGTATAAACTATTAACTATTTACAGTTTATCACTGTGCAGGCGTAACCCGACCAGCCTGAAACACTGTTAAAGCCAAGAAGTCGTATTTTTAGCATAATAACGCCCGGTATTTTTATTATTTATTTTTTTTTATTTTTTTTGGGGGGGGGGGGGGGGGGGGTAGCATCGGGCTAATAGCTTTTTATATAGTGTCTATACAAAGTTGCAGGGAACCGAAATATTCTGCGACGGGAAATAAATGAGAAGCTTTTAAATTTTTCATAGTATTAATTAAACAAGCATAATGCCCAGAACATATATTTATGAAAACAGTCGCAGAAATGCTACACTGCAAGACAGGGAGTCGGGAGGCCTTCGCGAAATTAAAACTACTAGGGCGGTCGGGTCGGTCAAAATCCTTAACGCCCGGACTGCTATCGAGATGTTAATGCGGTGTTTTTAACAGTGTCATCCGGCTGTCATTTTTTAGGAACCGTTCTTACCTTCTCTTCAATGTCAGATCTTCCAAGTAGTAAGACGCGCCTCCGGGATACCGCTGCCGAGCAGGACTGCGGCTTTACTTGTGATGTAATATTGCCGAGAATATAAGTCCCGCCCCCTTTCTATTTCATTGGTGTAGCTAAACGCAGTTTGCTCAGTCGCTTAATCTGATTGGTTGCGGTGCCAGTCGATGAAAGTTACAGCAAATCGGTTCCCTCTTGGGTTGTACTAAGGGTTTATGGTATATGAAGTTCAAAGTAGTATTGGCTTTAACTGTTCCCGGAATGGTTTGTTTTAAACGTGTGTGTGTGTGTGTGTGTCTGCGTGTGTGTGTGTGTGTGTGTCTGCGTGTGCGCTTTAATTTCAGTATACTATTTTATATTAAGTGTTTTAGTTGCGCTTTGACGCGAGATGTCACCATAGTCACGGCAAACCCTTAAATATTTAGCTGCCTCAATAATACATGTAGTAGTGCCTTTCTTGCGATTGTTTGTCTTTGTGCTTTTTGAACTGGTATTTCTCAATTATTGACTGTATAGTGCAGTGTATTTATTTGAAAACAAGATTTAGCTTAAACATCTATAAAACAAAGAAATTAATTTCAAGTTGGTTATATTTTTTATAGAAAAACACATTTTTAATAATCTTTGTTATGTCACTGGAAAATACATATCTTAATTATAAAATGGAGAGAGAAACTGGTTCAAATTCAGTAATGGTTGATAGGTCAGATCGTGCCTTTCTTTATATTTTGTGTTTTGGGCTGAGCTTTAAATTACCGCTCATTGTGGCTAAGCATTAGGTAACATGACACTCGTTTGTCAGTCACCAAAGTCCTATCCCATAATGCAACTGAATACAATACCCAGTGTGTCTAATGGGTCCAGTTATGTTAACACAGTGGGGTCTTGAACATGAAATATGTAGGATTTTCAAAACTTGGCTGCAGCTTTGTCACTCTGTCTGAAAGCTTATCATACATACATACATATGTATAAAAAATTCCAATTCTCAACAGGAATATCATTTCTTGCTAAATACCTAAAAAGTATGTGCTCAACAGTATCTGTCCTAATAAATACAGTTCTCTATGCTACCTGCCTTAATTAGTAGATATTTTTAATAAGGTGGGGCAAAGGTTAGGGAGCCATTCAGATGAATTTCCATCGTCTGAGGATTATACTCAGCTATTCCTCACCATTCTTGGTCCTGCTTCTGTAATGGTGAAGTTCCTAACAGCAGATCTGTCATATTCAGGCTTGGGCATGTTACCTGTGGATAGTATCTGTTGGTCTTTGTAAATATCCAGCCTAAATGCTTGCTCTAGGCCAAGCAGCTCCTATTCCCTGATAAATTAATTAAAAACATCGATATACTGAGTGCTTATGTTGTTTCCCAACTGTCCACATGTTTCCGCTCTGATAGGTCATTTTCTTCTAGCATAGGAGCGCTGTCACCCCTGAAAGGGTCAGCTCATTTTGTCCATCCCTCAGTGATATTATATTAGTCAGATATGACAGGAAATGTGCACTGAATCTTAGAATCTGAATCTGTATCTATTTTTGACATAGGTGACATAAACATGCATTGTGCCTCTTGTTATTAACAGTATATTTTTAAATAGTCATGCCTTAGTTGCATAACTGGAACGATTCTCACAACAGATATTATTATTATTATTATTATTAATAATAATAATAATAAATAACAACAACAACCGTTGGAATCAATAAACAACGAGGATATTCTCTGGGACCAGGACGTCCTTGATTCTCAGGAAAATTCTCCCGAGAATTTCTCTCTCTGGCTGCCAGAAGCTCTTCTGGTTCGGTGCAATGTAAGCAGAGCGCCCTCTTGCTGTAGATTTGGCTCCGGTGAGGCACAGCATTTGAAACACATTAAATTTTTGCACTATATATCGTGTCAACTGGAATAATACTAATTTCCCCTGCGAACTCCCAACAACACGCTATTCCAGCACATTAATGTCGTCAAACTGCACTTCGTCTATGAACCTACTGTGTGAAAACATGTAAGAGATTGAGTGGCCTGTAATGCACTACTACCTCCTGTAGGGGGTGCACTGCCCCCTAGAATTAGCTGCAAATTACCATGTGCGTAATCGGCTGTGAGATCATAGAAAGCGAATGGCTCGATAGATGGATTTTTGAGGTAATGTCCAGAATATTGGTTTGGCAATGTATTTGTCTCAAATGGACAGACATTTTTAACATTCATTTATATGTATTTCATACCCCTTACTGTTTCTACAGAGAAGTCTGCGGTAGTTCGTATGATCTCTAACTTCAGAACAGACATTTGCACTTAGGCTATGAGTTACTCTCGTAACTATTGATTACACCCTTTGCATATCTTGACACTACTTCAGAGCAAAATGCCACCTTCGTAAATTTTCAGTGGCAGCCTGCGGGCAGGAAAAATAATTGTTCTGATGAATCTGTCAAGCCGCAGCAGCGGAGGGGAATCCATAAGCAAATGGCTAAGGAATGAAATTGCATAATTCCATTATAAATTCTTAGGAGGAAATTCTGTTCTCTCCAATAATGTCTGCCCTTCCTCTCAACTTAGCGGGTTTGTTTGCGCATAGCTAGAGAATGCCGTTTTGCAAATATCCATTATCAATTAGACATGTCCCCTGTGAAATTCAAAGTGACTTTTTCCGATTATAATTTCTGTTGCGTTTCAAATATATCAAATACTTTTTTCCTTGTTGCGCCTTGAGTCAAACTCGGCACGTTTCCATGAAAGACGGGAATTTCCCCCGTAATGTATAAGGTATTAAAGTAAGGTAATGACACGTGCAGGTGCTGTGTGCATTTTAAAAATTATTTATACACATCTGTTTGGCCCGAATTTTTCTCTCTGAGCCGCTCAGTGTATGTTTTCGTTCTCAGACTTTATTCCCGGTGCGTTTGCATTTCCCCAGTCGTCTGCCGTCCGTGGAAAAGCACTAGGCAGTTTTATGCAGGGCGTTCGTTGATAAAAAGCACAGATTGCTTTCCGGAGTGATTCTAACCGATGGAGTCCGGAGGCCGATGAGTACGTCGCTAATGGCACTCGACGGAAACTTTTGGGATGAGAGCATCGAAATGGTAGCCAGTAGTCCACAGCGGTGGATAGGTCTGGCGTGTCCAACTGCAACTCGAGGACATCCGCTGAAATTACACTGCAGGCTAAGACTGCAGTGGCAGTGGCTGTTTATGAACCACATTAATAAAATACTCAGTCTAACAGATGCCTACACGCAAAAATATCCACACAGTTTTCCCAAGAGAGTAAATTGGTACATGTTCATTTACTGCCATTCCTGGGATTTGAACACATTTTTGTAAGACCACAAAATGCATCACATTTTGACTCAGTGCTAGATGACACTGATTTCTCAACAATACGGCGGCATGTTTCCTGAGTACGGACCAGTTGTTTATCAAGAAGGAGACAGCAGAGACCAGAATGGTTCATCATCTGGATTTATGGCCAAAACAATAATCTAGTTCCCTCAGTTAACAACTTTCCCAAGAGTACAACAGTCGGGTAAAACCCGGAAAACGTGCGATGCTCGGTCTCAGAACACCAGCGGGGAAAGTCAAATCGCTTGACACGACGTCCCACGTGCCGCTGCTGCCGTTTTGGAAGTCGCGTAATTAGTGTCTAACAATGGAGCCAAAAACTGAGCATTCCACCTACAAAGAGCGGATGTGGAGCCATGTGCCAGGGAAGCCCCCCAGGTTCACGTAATCACCCTCCAACACCTTGGCGGACCTCAAAAAAAGATCAGATGCTCCGGAAAGTACCGCGGCGAGCATCCGGCCCCATGGCATGGAGGCAGAGACAAGCCGCTAAGTTGACCTTGGTCTCGTGCCCGTTACTCCAGTTCACCTGGGGGCTCGTGAGTAATGCATGTTTTCTCACAAGCAAGTACTCCCCTTGAAACCACCAGAGGAGCATTTGTTTGTTTGGGAGGGGAAAAAAAAACAGATGAAGCACGAGGGAGATTCTCTCCAGTATCCCGTCATCACCACCGGCCCGCAAGCTGTACGACTGAAATACCAAGCACGTCCCTTTATTTGTTTTTATTCCCTTTTTGTTGTTTTTCTTACAAAGGAGTACCACATGGTGAGGCGGGGGGTTTGAGGGGTGCTGGCTGGTGCAGCCAATGGGACGAAGACTCCACACAGTCCATCCTCATATACTCATAGGTGCTCAATTCTGCACATCTGCTAGGTCAACAAGAGAACGACAGAACAAATGTGCCCTTGCGTTCTTTGTTCATCCCTCTTTCAGCCATATTCATTTTGTGGTTGGGGGGGGCGGGGGTAGCCTATCTCAATTAGCATGGGGTGAAAAACTGGGAAAACGTCCAGGACAGGATGCCAGTCCATTGCAGGGCAAACACTCACACTGTCATCTGTCTTTTAGAGACACCCGTTTGCCTATCTGCATTCCACATGTCTTTGCAGGGGGGAACTGCTGATTGCAATGTTTTTATTTTCACCTGTCGTGTGTATTACAGATCTTCACTAGTATTCTGAGGTGACAGTCACTGCTGAATGTAGAAGAGTTTGTTAATCACACAGGCACACAGACAGGCAGGCAGGCAGATAGATAGATAGATAGATAGATAGATAGATAGATAGATAGATAGATAGATAGATAGATTAGTTGTATTGTGTTTTACAGTGAATGAACAGTCTGTGAATCTGTAGTGTACCGCAGTCATACATGTCAATCTAGCTACATTTATGTGATTTGTATGTTGTCGTGAAGCCATGCGTCTGCTGGTATGCCCTAACATGTCCTCGCTGTGGACCCCTCCATCGGTTTTGACTGTGTGTGCGGTTGCTTTGTTGCGAATGTGTCGTCTCCGGTCAAAGGTGACCTCAGGGGAAACTCCCATAGCCCCGTCTCCACAGCGGGGGCGCAGCCTGCACTGCCAAACTCCAGACCCCATCTGCTTCCACAACACATGGTCCCCCCCCCCCCCCCCCCATGCAGGAAAATATTTAAAACTCCGTTACCGAGGTTTCTACCTTACATCTCCGCTCCCTCAGCAGCTGAAGGTCCGTCCTCAGGCTATCCTGTGTAAATATGCAGTATTTGAGCCTTACGTATTTAAACTGCCTCTGTGAAGTTACCCTTGGGCCAGCAGAATTTCTCTCCTACTCCATAGATCCCAGAATGCATTGCTTCTGACTGTACTTCAGGCCTGACTGCATCTTGAATGTACTCCTGACTGCCTTTGTCAATATGACATCACCTGCAGTGCGGCCTGTACTCTCAGGCTGCTTTTTGCATATTAACCTGACAGACTATGTATCATACCATACTGGTATCATACCAATGTTTTATCTTCTTACAGTTGTAGTAAGACTGCTTAAGACTCTCTACACTAATGTGTGTGCTCATGCTTAATGCAAATATGATTAGGACTAATCTTCAAGTTGCTTTAGAGAAAGGAGTGTGGCGATGTTTGCAAATAATGTTGTCTTAACTGTTTACCACCTTCTTCTGAGGGTGCAGAAAATAGGTTTTCTCCATACAAAGCAAGCTGAGTGTTTTCAGTAGCTCTGAGTTTATGATCGTAGAATACAAGCGTTAGTTCCAAAAGACATCACTTTCCTACATTAAAACAAACAGCAATCTTAAAAAAAACTGAGGTTATTTTTACAGATAAAGTCAAGTCAAAGTTGTTTCACATCTATGATGCATGTGTACTATCATCTATCACATTAATCGAGTCAATGTAAAGGGGAGATTTCATTCAGTCTGTATGGGTATATATTACGCGGTGTTGGGTGTGTGCATTGCCTGAATTCACCCCTGTTCTTTGTGGCTTTTTTCTCTCCGAGTCTATATATAATTCATGTTTGTGACAGTGAGCTCACACATGCTTGTTAGATGACTAGTTTTATTGTTGCAATTTTCTGCAAAACACCTCGCAGTTGATTTGTGAGGGAAAAAAAGGTGATGTGTAGCATTATGCCATTTAACTGTAAAACCTCTCCATCTCACTTATATTCTACCCTATGCTGCACATCAGTGTGCTGTTCTATGTCCTTGCCTCCATTTGGAAGACCAGAATTTGCTTCCTTGACAGGGACAGCGGTTTGCCTTTGGCGGTGTTATGTGCCTCAGTGGGCTTCTGTACCTATGATCCTGTACCTGTATCTATACTTCTGTACCTATGATCAGATGTTATTGGGTTTGAATCTCAAACTTGTCTGATTAGCCATTTGAGCAACATTCCTAGTGTTCATGGGCTGTTAACTAAGGGCGCTTTTCCACCGCACAAAGTACAGTACTTTCAGTATGGTACTTTCACTTTTCCATTGACGTCCGGTCGAGTACCAGTACCGAAAGTTCCAGTACGGAAAGTGCCAAACCAGCTGGGGTACTTCTTTGGTAGCCTACTTCTGTACTTTGGGATAGGATTTGCAAAAGTATTTGCTATCGATTAGTTATGCAAATAGCCTGCCACTGAAACACAAAATGCAATCGCCATCTTTTGAAACACACAGCAAACAGCGAGAAACAAATGGACAAACGAAGAAACACTCCGTCCAGAGGTGGACCTCAGGGGAAACTCCCTCAATCCCGTCTGGCTTTAATCGCCATATGGTCGGATGAACAGATCCTGCGTGATTTGGATGGCACGACTCGAAACACCAAAGTTTTTGCCATTCCGGGCAATTCAGTTTCCCTGTTTCCCCTGTCTTTTTACGAATCTCTTGAGGTGAACAAGCCATATATTTAATAACATCACATATGCCGTTTCTATGTTTTTTGTTTTTACAGATAATAGATGAAATTATTTAATTCGCTGGATAGAGATATTTCTTAATGAAAACGGTATAGTATTGCTTATAAGACTATATTATGCGTGACGATCTACTGAATTCACAAGTAATAATGTACCTGAGTGATTTTCAGACATCTCATGAGATGTGTACATACATCTTTGCCTAAATATTAGGAGAAACATTATTTCCTGACATCCAGGATATTTGGTTCCCCCCTGTTAAAACAGGTAAAGAGCAACTCTGGGCCTCGGTACTAATAACAATACTGTATTCACATGTAATAATGTACCTGAGTGATTTTCAGACATTTCACATACCTCTTTGCTTTAATGTTAAGGGAAACATTATTTCCTGATAGACAGGAGAAACATATGGAAACATGAATTGCCCGGAACACCGTAATATCAAGCAACTTATTGGAAGAAATGTGGCACACGCGAAACACCGAACAATGCCGCTTGAAAAAAAAACATAATTAAAAAAAAATTTTTTTAATTAATTTGTTTGCTTTCAAAAGACTGAATTAGCTCATTCTTACTGCTTTGATCGGCGTAGCCAAAGTAAGTGTACCTATGCAAATGATGGCAGCATTCATGCAATTTGGATATTGGATGCAATTAGAAGCTGACGTAATAAGATCGATACAACAATAAACCGCATTTTCCAACCTAAACTGTCAGTTTTAATTTGGGGCTGCTTTTTTTAAAATAATGATTTAATTTGCGCTTTGTGACGATGTCAGCCAGGGCGGTCACTAAAGATGTCATTTGGCGCCGGTACCATTTTTTACGCCAGTGGAAAACCGACACGAAAGAAGTACCAAACTTTCAGCTCTTTATGGAAGTACCGAAATACGGTAAATGGTGCGGTGGAAAAACGCCCTAAATGTGCTTGGACTTTAAGTGTTGGTCTCAGTAGTGCAATTAAATAATAATTTTATTTGATTTCACAGAGACCACTGACCTGGGCAGCCGGCGGGAGCTGAAATCGGTGCCCTTCATCACCTACGTGTCAGGCCTGCTGAAGACACCGCTGCTGGCAGGGGACCTGGTGTCTGGGGTGGAGGTGCGCTGCCAGGAGAAGGGCGGCTGTCCGTCCGCTTGCCACCTGTGTCGGCAGCCTGGCCGCGAACTGCCCAGCCCCATGCCGGTGCTGCTGGAGGTGAACCGCGTGGTCCCGCTGTACAGCCTGGTGCAGGACAACAGCACCAAGGAGGTAAGCAAATCCCCCCCCACTAAATCCCCTGATCATAATTGTACAAGTACCTGGGGATCCACCTTGACAATAAACTGGATTGGTCTGCAAATACTGATCCACTTTACAAGAAAGGGCAGAGCAGGCTTTACTTCCTTAAGTGGCTCGGATCCTTCAATGTCTGCAGCAAACTCCTGCTTATGTTCTACCAGTCTGTCATGGCCAGTGTCCTTTTCTATGCTGTGGTATGCTGGGGAGGCAGCACTAGGAAGAGGGATGCTGGACAACTGGACAGGCTGGTGAGAAATGCAGCTCTGTGGTGGGCATGGAGCTGGAGTCACTGACATCAGTTGCAGATAGGAGGACCTGGAGCAGACTGCTCTCAGTATTGGACAATGACCGTCACCCTCTGCACACCACTCTCTCCAAACAGAAGAGCATGTTCAGTAATAGGCTCCTGTCCCTGGCATGCAGAACAGAAAGGCTCAGAAGGTCCTTTGTCCCTAGGGTCATACAGCTCTTCAGCGTCACATGGAAGGGGTGGAGTGTGATGGACTTAAGTGTTAGACCTGTATAGCACACTGCCGTCTTGTTATTTTCCTTTGTACTGTTGCAGTATGCATGTGTGAGTGAATGTCACAGGTCTGTGCGCCTCTGTGTATGTATACTGTGTATAAGCTACTGGACACCTAAATTTCCTTCTGGATAA
This sequence comes from Stomatorhinus ivindoensis, assembly GCA_019775895.2. NCBI lineage: Eukaryota > Metazoa > Chordata > Actinopteri > Osteoglossiformes > Mormyridae > Stomatorhinus > Stomatorhinus ivindoensis. Next base: position 5,560,268 of record JABFEB020000113.1, read on the forward strand.
ATAAAGTATCTCTGTCTATCTGTCTGTCTACCTATCTGTCTGTCTGTCTGTCTACAAGCTGCACTGCTACCCTACAGGCCCTAATTTCACACTTATTCATTTTTGTGGTTAATTTTCTAATCAATGCAGATATTTTTCATTACGTAGTACAGGTACATTGCTAGGGCTGC
>JABFEB020000113.1:5591384-5611247 GCA_019775895.2 Stomatorhinus ivindoensis
GGGGGGGTCTTGGGCGTGTGACCGCGTATATCCAGAACAATAACATCTCTTCTCAATTAGTAGCAGCTTCCTTACGTCTGGGAAGTACGACGGATGTTTTTGGGGGAACTAGGGCCATTGGTCACAGTGAAGAACCAGGTTCCGCTCCACTCCGGACCCTCCGATGTAGGAGCAGACGGAAAGTGGCAAAAAGGAAACACCTGGGGCATGTGCTGTCCTCAAACGTATGGGTAAACCGGCCCACGGTTCGAGAGCAGATTCCCAGACACTCCTTCCATCTGACGTTATATGCCGAGTCTATCCCTCCGCTTTGTGTGGAGGAGACTACAGACTCCAGGATCCTGTACATTTAAAATACGATTCCTTTCTTCGGTCTATTCCAGTTTTTGTTTGACGAACATTTATTTGATGTTGGAAAGCTGTTTATTAAATTCAAAGAGTGTGCTAAAGGTTGATGACAGTACTGGAGCATTAAGGAGTTTACATGAGGGGCCAGCCACGATGCCCCCTAGAGGTGGTCCTAGGGTAACGCTGGAGTCTTTCCAAGCAAGATAGAAACGTCTGCCGTTAATCATCATATGTGTCACCACAACAATCCCCCTCCCCCCAAGAAAACTATTTAACCCCTCATCTTTCCACCACTTGCAGACATGCTATCTTTGAAGAAAGAGCTTTTTATTTTACATGTTTGTCATCTAAGATTTTGGAAGGGGGTGTGTTTTTGGCCAACCAAGGGGGTAATTGTGCCAAAAAGTTTGAATTACTCGTCTGTAGTGGAAACCGAATGAACCACACTATCCTTTTTGCACACATATGTGCACGTTTACACAATACACCATATACATCGGGGATTAAAGGCAGCCCAGATAGATACTGACACACAGCTTCTCTACGGCTGCCCCGTCGAACATGCCACTCATACCAAACAGAACGTCGCATATCGATATGGCAGCCATCCCCGCTTTGCCGCTTTTCAAAGAACTCAAGGGTCTATTCTTATAGTCTGATCAAAGCAATTCCTTTCTGCTTGGGCTGGCTGGGTTTCCGTTTTATAGTATCATGCTGACAGAAAAAAAAAGCACGCCGTCGTAAAACCCCCATGGCCAGAAATGTTACGGCTGCCCCCATAACAGGCCGGATATTCGCATTCTCCTGTAGCTTCGGGTGAACTAGCCAAAGAGCATTGCTTTGGTTACCAGCTCTGTGGCAGCAATTGTTTTCATTCTGTTGACCAAAGTAGCATTGTTTTTTCTTGTTTTTAACTTTTGTTTTATACAATCCTATATGCACACCCTGTCCTTCGGCGCTCGGCGTGATTTAGCAAGGTGCTAAACATGAACATGGAGGTTCATATAAATCTCTTCATATGTGCTCGTAAACTCGTCTTCTTCTTCTCCTCGTGTCTTATTCCAAGTGTTGGGATCATGCAAAGAGCTTGGCTCTTGTTCTCTGCCACAGATGAATCAGGCTCATGTCGAGCGAGCGCTCATCATTGATGCATGCGGTGGTCACAGGAGGCCAGTGTCGGAGGGGACGTTCTGGCAGGAGCACAGCCCTCTCCTGAGTCCACCGGGACACTTGAAGACAATCGGGGAGGCCGGCCAAGTCACCCCTTAGCAGTTCCAGAAGGTTCTCTACTGGACGAATTCCCCTTAAGTGTCAAGCGGAAGATGTTGGTTGTTTGAGTTAGTGGACGACGAGTGAAGTCACAAGCTTACTGTTGTTTATATTGTAGCTAAGGAAGAGTGTTTTGGGCTGCAGAGGCCGGATCGCTGGCCAAGCGAGAGTGAACTGGGAGGGGCGGACCTGAGAGCCCTCTAAGTACAGGAGATTTACTCAATCAACTCGTGTTAGAATCTGTCTGGTATACCGCATTCAGCAATTGAAGCTGAAATTCAGAAAGAAACTGCGCTATGACACCACTGGAATGGTCTGAATAGCTTTTTGGAGATCGGAGCGGACACACTATACGCTCTTCTATTGTTAGCTGTAGTCATCAGGAAGCCTTGGTCAGCTGAGTTCAATTTGCATATCAAACCACACACCCAAAAAAATCCCCATTAATAATTTTGGTTTCAACCACTGATCCACAGACTGCTTCCTATGCGGTGACCGCCAACCATAATGGCAACTCCAGCAGATGTCCTTGCTGGGATGAGCTGAGAGTGTATAATTTCCGAGCAATGGGCCCACCCAAAACGTAGACAGGGAGTGTGGGGGCACAGATGATGTTTGGTTCCAGGGAGTCAGGGACTTACCTTTATGCTGCAAATACGGAGCAGGAGGAGGCTCAGAGGAACAAGCGAGAAGCTGGTATCTCCAAGCAGATGTCCAGTTGGTTATGTGCAGAGGTGGAAAGTTCAGGTCCAGAAACTACAAATCCAAACCAAGATTTTGTTCCAACCAATCAGTTGAGAACTCTGTGACTCTACACCAGGGGTCTCCAACTCCGGTCCAGGAGAGCTACCATCCAGTAGGTTTTCTATCCTGCCCAGCTTCTGATGAGCCACACCTGTTCTCAGGTAAATACCAGGCCAAGCCAAGTGGGACAGAAAACCTACTGGATAGTAGCCCTCCAGGACTGGAGTTGGAGACCCCTGCTCTATACTCAACTGGTTGGTTGAAACGAAGTTTTGGTCTGAATTTGTATTTTCTGAATCTGGACTTTCCACCTCAGGCTATATGGAGGAGCATTTCAGCAGGACATCGCAGCAGCAGGCATTGACACATGGAGGAGAAAGCGCCGTCAACAATATTTGCCACTTTGAGTCATCCGAACAATTAGTAGGAAGCAAGGGGGAGTCTCTTTTTTCCACAGACCACACACTGCACATGCCCCACCCCCTGACCACAAAATGTTAGCGATCACCACCCATTTTTCTCTGTCACTCCTATGGATGTTTTCCTGCTCGGTCTTCGGTGGTGCATTTGCGTAAAGAGATCCGGCTTGCGTCTTCATGCTGGAACCTCCTCCTCTCCTTTCCATTTTCCTGACGTCATCTGTGGGATCGCTCAGTAAATCTTGGAGGTGAGATAGATTTATACTGCCAATTAATTACATTTATGGTAAATAATGGGGTAACTGTTTATAATTAAAGTAATTTTATTGCATTTAATCATTTTATTTCCACCTTCTGCGGAATGACATGGTTATATATTTAATTGTCAAACTGGAATTTTACTGCAATTCCACAGACTTACCATATATCCTCAAGGGGAGACTGACATGTCTAGGATCTGGGTCTGACACCAATGCCCCAAACTGGTCCCAAACTGGCCCAAAACTGGCCCAGCAGATAACGTTTGACTTTTCTTAGATGGGGTAAGACTCACCCTGTGGGAAAAGCAGATTCACCAAACCCTTGCTAGTGTAAAAAATGTTTTGCTTTGTAGAGCCAAGTATTTTTAAACTGAATTGAGTAGCAGTTTTTATATATGTGCGTATGTGTCTATGATTTTTTAAAGATCACTTACCAAATTCATTGCAACTTTTGCAATTCTTTCGACCATATGCACTTTTTTTTCATTCACAGAATGGCACGCAATTACTCCCATCCATTTTTGTATATTTAAAAATAAATACAACACAGCAAACTGTGGAACAGTTGCAAAGATTAAGAACAATGTTACCCTGTTTGTACATTTTCTCTGACAAAGCCATGAGTGACCTGCCATTACTGTCCTTGGCAAGATCCTTATTAATGCCAAATATTTGTTGAATGTGTAAGATTTACAGTATATCCACACTACAAAATAGTAGTCCTATCTATCTATCTATCTATCTATCTATCTATCTATCTATCTATCTATCTATCTATCTATCTAATACCTGTCTGTCTGTCTGTTCTTACATTGCATTTTTGTAAAGCAGATCCTTAGCATGAGGAAGCACCCAGTTCAACATTGTCTCTAGGTAGCTGATTAGGAAAATTTAGATTAAACTCAGCAAGAAGCATGAATGACCTTTGTACTCCAAGCAGTGAGGGAGCTGCAGTGAGGGAGTTGCAGTGAGGGAGCTGCAGTGAAGTTGGTGCATCTCCCTGAAACGCATCTCCTGTGGTCTAGTCTTACATCAGAACAAGCGGCAGCTATTGTCCAAGATGTTTCCTGGATTTTAGGAGAAAGTCTGTAACAACCATTTTGGTTTGGAAAGGCTTTTCATAAGAGTGGGATTTAGACATAATGTCGGTGAAATGAATATGTTTAGAAAAGTGCCTTTTATCATGCCAGGCGCTTTTAAAAACAGAGCAACAAGTTGACAAGACATCTCCGAACCCCAACGATTCTGACCAAAGTCGCTGATAAAAAACAAAACCATTAAATTCACTGGACCATAACCCAACCACTTAATTCAAACAATTGCATACATGGAACATTGTTACAATAAGCACAGATTTGGCACTGGCTTTGCAGTGAAATCGAATTCTTTCATTGCCTTTTATGAGGTTTTTGGGGCATACCAGCGATCCCCCTCGACACAAAACACGATCTAACGAAAAAATGTTAACAACGTACAAACAAGTCAAAATACAAACAAAACAATCGGTCAGCGGTATAAAATGTGGTTTGCAAGACTAGCAACGACAGAGTCAGCTATTTAATTATGCTTGCTTGAATGTATTCATGTATTTTTTTTTTGGGGGGGGGGGGGGGTGGAAGTAAATGTGCAATTTGTACAAATTGGGTCGTTATTTATTTATTTTATTCCGGTACTAATTTTAAACACAGAATTTGGATCCCACCACAGACATCTGTGGTTTTTTTTTTTTCTCTTCTCGTGCAGTAAAACTGAGCGAAGGCCACATGTATTATTTGTGAGTGTGTATGAGGTCGCCGTTGAATAATTGGACGAGGTGCAGTGTTTAGAACATTAAGAGGAGGCTATTTACAGTATATTGAATTATGTGCTGGTATTGGACAAACGTGCTGCAGACGTGCTCCAGACCATAAGGCTCGGTTTGCTCTGTTCTTTCTCAACGCGCCGCCATGTTTATTTTGAATGTAGCCAGTAGTAGGGTGCAGTACACCCTTATTGTTTGCTTTATGGAAGCGTAAAAGCCGACCGACCCACTCCCACCCCGGCGACCGCCGCCACCGTTTATTGGACAGTGGCACACTGGGGTCCCAGCGGGGAGTTCACTGTTAGTCTTGGCAGCTACCCCCACAACCACCACCACCGCCACTCGCCAGAGAAATTAGCTGCTAACACAATGTGAGATGTGCTGTTGTCCATTGGCCAGAGGGACGAGTCCATAGCTAAAGGGAGAGATGGTGTCTGGGTGGTCCTTTAGTGTTATGGTAGTGTGATTAAAAAAAGCAAAGTAGTGATACTTACGACTCAGGGCAGTCCAACATTCTTGGCTATGCTTCCATAACACCCAGACTGTTATGGTCTCTTGGTCACTATTTGTTTATATGGTACCAGTTCACCTTTACCGATACTAATGCTATTGTGGCATATCAAGGCGTACCTGAACTTTGAGATGAGTAATTCAGATTTAATATAACCAACAGTATGAGTGTGAAAGGTTTAGGGAACAGAAACAGGGTAATAAATCAATTTGGTCAAACATTATACCGTTTTCAAAGCAATGCTGCAATATTAAACAAACAGAAATAAGCTCTTTAGACACCTTCGTTTGTGTTCATGCAACGACATCCAAACACTGAATGTGGTAAACAATGCTGACGGACACTGCGACGTTCGGTGTGGCACCGTGAGCAGCCATGTTATTGTGTCGTTGAGCAGCTGACATCAGACATAGCAACCGATCTCAAATTATTTCTTACAGCCAGTGGGTGATGGCCGTACGTGTGATTAGTCGTTAGTCACATTCTCCACACGTACCGGAACAGAGAGAAGCTCTAACTGATCACGTTTCAAGTTTGGACAGAAAGTTGGAATTTGTTACTTAATATTTAAGAACAACATTTACAAATGCCTGGCAATGATAAAGCATGTTGTGGGGTGTATAGATGATTATCAAGCAATTCCACTTTTATCCCATTGGTTCTAGTGCATCAATACTGGCACATTCCATCTCTCTGAGAAGTATATCATTATGTGTGATTATCCCAGTTTATTTAATAAAATTCACTGGTATCAAACACTAAGTACTGTTTTACCATACTAATAGCTACAAGTCAAGCATGTTGTGGGCCTCTAATAAAGCAACGAAAATATTATATATTTTAAAAATATTATTGCTCTCAATATCCTATTCAATTAATTTCATTGTTTTGGTGTATCTCCCAGAAACGCTGTTTCCACATCATTAGTAGAATTTTTGGCTCCAGGTTGAGTCAACGCAGCATTTAATTACGAGCTGAAACGCTATATTTCTTTCCCAGCAGTGAGGGCCAAACCCAAATGGTCACGAGGCGCGGCAGGCCAGTTCCTCAACAATTAAATGTATTTATAGTGGGTTTTGCGATATTTACAGTCCACCGTTTTTTCGTTTCGCAACAAACCATGTTGAAAATCAAGCCGGCTATTTGCATATGAAATTGTGCGGAACACGCCTCCACTGTTTGGGAATTTAGCGTATGGAAAGTGCCCAGTTTCCTTCGCCCTGGCTTGAATGGATTAAGGCCTTTTCAGCCCACCTTGTACAAAAGCCTGTTTTTTTTCTGAGCTTCTCTTTCTCTGATACACATTGCAGAGGGAAATCCTTTCAAGAGTCCCCTTCTGTTAAAAAAATATGGAAAATGTGGCACTGATTTATATAAATATAACAAGTAATGATGCTTACTTTATAGAGGAAATTGGATGTAATTACAATAATAGTAACATCAGTAATGACAGTAATTTTAAGTCTGTTGACAATGTATTTACAATTAAAGTAAAAGTTAATCAAATGGAAAATAGTATTCATTTTACATTTAGGCTGTAAATTCGTTTAGTCCCGTGGTCCGTAATTTTAGAGGTATGTGGCATGATGCTTGGCTCACCCACATTTTACAGCTAGCCTTTCCCTGTTTTTGATACCTCGATTACACATGCTCAGAGCTGTACGCATTGTAACAAGCTGCAGGAAGCCACCGTCCTCACTAAACTGTGTTTAGGATGTGGCAGCCACGGGGCCCACTTGGTAGTTTGAGAGCTGCCCCAGCACTACCCTCCGCCGCACACCTCAGACGTCTCCAGAGGATCACAATTAAAGGCTAGATGTCTGGGAGAAAATCCACCCCAAAGTGGGCAAATTGTTTCAGGAGAGCTGTTTTCTCTCCCGCACAGTAGTTATATAACTTCCAAGAAGCCTTTAGTCGTGTAGACAAGGGGGTGTCTTTGTTCTGTTATGACTGGGACTTACCGGGGGGGGGGCGGGGTCCCCGGGGGCCACGTGGAGGTAGAATATGTTTTGTATTTGTCGGGGTGTAACACTGTCATTACAGGCAGCATAAGATGGTTATTTAAATTTCTGGTGCCTTTTCTGCATCACGTTCCAAGACAATTTAGGTAAGTAACAGAATTGGCAGCGGACTCAGTGAGAGCTATGGAGATCTGCGTGGCAGGAGTTTCCCGGCCATTATTAGGGGCTTGTACCAATCATGCATGGGACGGCGCGATGAAGTCTGGAAAATGTCACATTTGTTCCCAAAGGACGAGCCCCCCCACCCTTAACATGCTTCGGATATGTTTTCTTTATTCCATAAGCAGCATTTAATTGTATGGGGGTCATCTGTCTGGCCTGCTTGGTTCTAGGTTCACACTGTACGCCTTGGACAGCCGTGGGGGGCGCTCCGAGTCCAGCTATGTGTCAGTCAGGACGTCGTGCTCCGTGGTGGACGACAGCACAGCAGAAGGTACGGGAACCACCAGCGACGCTCTCCACTTCTCTGCTCACATCTCAACACTTCTTCTCATCATCTGCTAAACAAGGGCACAAAATTCACACTCCACACATTTCTGCTTCATTGCATTGCCTGAGTAGATATCTGTGTTATAATCACATTGGTAATTAATACCAGTGGCATAATTTTATGCATGCTTTTGTTATTATAAATATTCAACTATACAGAAGAAAGGCCAGTTCCGTGCTTTAAGCCAAAAATTTTATGACTTGCCTTTAACCAGAAAACTGCTCTGAATGCACACACAGGTCAATATGTGATGGATGACCTTTGACCTCTGTCCAACAGAGATTGCTGACAAAGTGTACAACCTGTACAATGGCTACACAAGCGGCAAAGAGCAGCAGACAGCCTACAACACGCTGATGGAGATCTCGCCTCCAATGCTTTACCGCATCCAGCACCACTACAACTCGCACTACGAGAAGTTCGGGGACTTCGTGTGGCGGAGTGAGGACGAGTTAGGGCCCAGGTCGGTCACCCTTCCTAAAGGTCCAACAGATTCTTTCCTGTCTGTCTAGCTGACTTCATAAGATATAAATGTATAAGGAGCAGGAGCTGTGGGCTTCATTTTGGCCTAAACGAGAAAACAGTTCCTAATCCACCCACTGAGTTTGGGACCTGAGTGAAAATCCAGTTCTCAACCATGTTATCAAAAGTTAATCCATGTCTTTCCCAGGATTTTTAACCTGGATGGTCAGAACCGGAGTGAGCTTATTAAATATTTCAGTCAATAGTCACATTTTTAGCAAATGCTTTTAGCTTGACCCGGCATTCTTTCCACTAGGTGTATAGAGGCTAATTTGTAATGCAGACAAGTCAAAGCAACATACTATTTCAGGAAAAGAACTAGTATCCTGAAGACTGTTGCTTCACGGCCCTTTTGTTGTATCTATATGTAGGCAGCTTAACCCAAATTGAACCGATAAACATGTAGAAGCATCAATTTCTCACTATTTCTTTTTTAATGATTTTTTTTGTTCAGTTAAACAGACTTTTAAGAAATTGGGTTATCAATTAATACAAAACAGTGTATTTTCATTGTTATTATTATTGTCAAAGTTGTCAACTCTGGTCAGCTGGCTGGCAGGAGATTTTAAATTCAAGACTAGTCTGCACACACATGCACATGTAGCTGTTTTATTGCCTTGTAAACAGTTTGTAGGGTTTGCAAACTACCCCAAGGTTATAATGGAATAATATAGATTTGCCCTAAGATTTTTTTGCGTGAGCGTGGGTCAAAAAGTATGAGTGTCACGCCAGATGTGTGAGAGTTGGCATCCCTGTATTGTAGCAATGTGGGAGAATGTGGGATGGGACATTAACATGAAGCTACACAATTTCTGCCCAGCAAGGTACATTAGGGCACTGGGTCATCTGGATAGTAAAGATGCTCTGTGATTGGCTCAAGTAAACATACAGTAAGGGAGACCCCACCTATCACTAGCAAGTTAGTTCAGCTGCAATATAGGATACCTGAATCTGTGCCAAAAATATAACAATCGACTTGATTAAAAGCTGATATTAATAGGTTTGAAATTGCAAGATTTTTTTTAATCAGACTTCCCCAGGGCCGTGAGCAGGAGGCTGGATTCGTGACTGTCACGGCTAACGCGTGGGAGTTGGCAGCCTCCGGGTCAGTTAGGGATGTCGGCATTCTCCTCTATGGATGAAATCCAGACCTGTCCTCAGCTCAACCGCTCGTGTTCGGCCAGCACCGGCCACGGCGGCACAGCACCAGGCAGGACTGTGTGCAGTATTCCTCCAAATTAACTGTGACTAATCAAAGATATGGCGACCACTTTTAAAAATGTTTTTAATCCCCGCACCGGAAAAGAAACGCAGATGGACAGGAAAAAAAAAGTGAAGTTCCCCGAGCGATAGGCAGCTTCTCAACGTTTCGTGTTATTTGTTTTGTGCAGAAAGTGATCGATAATTAAATTCAGTTGAGCTGGTCTAGTTGAATACGAATTTCTCATTATTGCTGATTTATATCTCTTTCTAAAGAATTTACTGTGGCTATTCATACTACAGTACTTACTATTTATTAGTTATTAGTGCTTAATTACATATAATTTGACATGACTTGAATTCCCACATCGCTTCCTGTCAGCCCAGTGCACATTTTCATTTATCCAAATGACTCATACGTTTAAGCTCTTTTCACCCAATAATGATATCAATCGCAAAATACAGCGAGCAGCGAAATATGGGGGGCTTGAATAAATCAGTGTAACACAGTGACTCTTCACGGGACCCTCCAGGGTTGTGGGTTTGATTTGCATCCCAAAATTTGTGCGTGGACAAGAAAAAAAAGACTGTGTGTGTTCATTATTTATCACGAGTTTAGATGATATACAAAAAGAAAAGTTTTTTTTGTGATTTGGGAACCGGCTCTGCAGTTAATAACTTCCAGAGACGATTTAATTTTTTTTAGATTAGCAGTATAGTTTTGAGAGACGGAGAGGATGCAGTGTCCCGGCACCTAAACCCGAACGACCCCACTGAGCGCAACGTTAAGGGAGCGTCTATGAAAACACGCAGTTATGAAAGTGCCTCGGGATGGGCGCTCCGGCCGTGCCAGCGAACGGCTGTGATTTCGGGCTGGCTAGCGGAAAACCGAAATCATCCTGCAGTAGGATATTTGACTTGACTCAGACTGCCCACATGGTGCTAATTTTGAAACGGGATCCGGCTGGAATGAAAGGCCTCTTGAGGTGAGAGGGACTGGAAAAGGGAGGCTGGGCTGCAGGCAGCACCCTGGCTGTACGAAACGCAGCGCTTCTCCTGCCTTTTTTATCTGACCGTTCGTAAACAAAGTCGTATCGTTCTGTTGCGTTAATGTAGCTCTCCGTGGTGTTTATTTCCCCCATTGTATATTTAAACTACACGGTATAATCAGCATTATTTAAAATACATGTTCGACGTAGACAGGTCCATTCAGATAGTTCGCACCCTAACCCGATTAGTCATTAAAGTAGATGGAAAAAGAGAAAAAGCTGGCGGCTGACTGATTGGTTATAGTCTGATTGGCAGGTTAGTAATACTACGGAAGGCGGCCTTCGCATTGCTTTCGTTCACGTACATGGCGTAGTGCATTAGGAGCGATAAAGCAATTCATATTTCTGTTTAGAGTATTTTAAAGGGTTTGTAAAATATGTTCAGTGCAGAGTGCATAAACGTTAGATATCGATCGTATAGACATCTATGATGGCCACGTGCCCTTTCGCATTATCCAGTTGTGTGTAAGGGGGTGTTTGTGTATATATATATATGTGTATATATATTACATTGTGGAGGGCATTTTTTCTATTCCCTCAAGGGGAAACTCAATTTAATAAAAACTCGTGACTGAAATAAGCCAAAAGTCTTGTATTTTGGTTGGTTACGGTAAGGACCGGGTAGGGGTTAAGGTTGTGATTATTGTGATTAGGGTGGACAATCCCCACAACGATATGCATATAGACGTGTGTGTTTAATTGGGGAAACTCCCCCATATATATAATTTAGATTAAAGTTGGGACATTACGTTACGCATAAACGACTTTTAATGAAAAGCCACCACTTATAATCTTAATGACCACCTAGAATATTGTTTATTCATAAATGCATTTATGGTTAGTCTTTATTTCCGTTAATAGTACAATACTGCACATAATTTATTAGTGTTGTGGGGTGAGAGTTTGATTGAGTTTCATCCAAATTCTGCACCATCTTTGGATTTCATCCTCAGCACATTGTTAATCTCTTGGAAATAACGGAGATGCATCAGTACGCATTCCACAAAGAGCTATTAAGACTACTTAAGTCTACTACTATCTTAAAACGACTCCTCAACAATCTGTTATGGAATGTGCAATTGCTATTTATAACTTTCACTGAGTGGCAAACTCCCATGCAGACCTTAAAATCCCACACATTTTACTCTGAATTGGAACTGGGTTTACTGGCATCACCGCACCATCAGGGCACGTGATCTAATCTCCTCGAAGTCCGTTTCTAATGTAAACCATTCTGGAATTGTAACCATGGTTACAGAGTACTTTAAGGCTTTACATTAACATGGTGAAGTGGAATTATCTAGTCTTCTCTATCCTTCACCTCCGTTTCAGCTCATATGCTCCTTAATTTGCATTTGCTTGCCTATATGAGACTTAATCTAAGTGGCTTATATTTTTTATGCCTTTATACAGTGAGATCACCTAACAACATTGACTCAGGGTTCCAGTGCTAGTGGCATGTCCTCCTGCAGGGGGCGCACCTTGAACCAGGGCTATTGAGCTTTAGCTAGGTTATGAGTTCATGCGTTTCAGCCATGTGTTCAAGTCTTAATAGAGGGCTGTGTTTACAGAGGGCCCTGGCTGGTGTGATATGGGCGTAAGGCAGGTTCGCTACATTGTGCCTGGCCACAGTTATACCTCACCACAGAGACTGGGGGCAGCAGGTCACCTTACCATGTCCAACAAAATTGCACTTCATATACTCCCACAAGAGCCCTTTTATAGAGGCTAAGTGGTAACTTTATGAATGTATAAAAAAATTGACAATGAATTGTCATATTGCAAATCAGAATCACTTGTGATGAAAGCTCATGGGCGTTTTACTTACACAAAAATGTTCTGAGAGCAGAATGAAAAATGATTGGTTCAGAGAGATAACCAATCAGATTGCAGAGGAGGTGGGTCAAAGCAACTAGGGGAGGGAAGATGAGATTGACTGATTGGTTGGTCTCACCTCCTCTAGTTGCTTGGATCCACCTCTTCTGCAATCTCCCCAAACCAATAATTTTCATTTAGCCCTCAAAATATTTTTTTGTAAGTAAAACTGTCATGAGTGTGATGAGACTACGTCGTACTTGGAACATTCTAGCTCTCAGGTAATTAAAAATAAAATGACTGATATCATGGCCACGCCAAGTCAAACAACACGTTTGACTGTCAAATCATGCTTACAGTGCATCAGGCCCCAAATCCCTCATTTCCATACACATGTATCCTGTGATGGGGGGGGGCATCCACACACACAGCTTGTTTATTAACATAGCGACCAATGAAAAATGCTGATGACAGCGCAAAAAAAAAAATTTTGTTAAAAAAAAGAGCGCCTTACAGATCTCGTAGTGGAGGGGGGGTGGGTACGAATTTTGCAGCTTGTTTCATCCTTGTCCTGTTGTCTGGAGCTGCTCATCAGTAGGCGTAAATAATAAGTCTGGAATTAGTTTGTGCTAAAGGAGCCACCACAACCTGGGAAGAGCCCTTTGGAGGGCGTCAGCGTAAAAGACAGGAAGTTATTTACAGCCTGGGATCTGGCAGTGTTTGGGCTTATTGCAGTAATGCACAAGCAGTGCTTTTAAAATGGCTCTGTTGGCCAAGGGAAATGCGATTGCACAGCAATACTTGCGTCATGCAGACTGGATTCCCGCCATTGCATAGCTAAAGGAGATACCTTACTCCCCTCAGTGTCCATGCTGTCATCCCTGAGATATTTATTTAGCGTTGTTATTAAACTTTCAAGTACTTCAACAATAAATTGTTAATCTTTAAAAGTTATTATTATTATTATTATTATTATTCATACATGTGTGCTATCTGCAGACAGCCTTTACTGCTTTCTGGTTAAGCTGAAAGTACTGATATTGATAAGCAGCAGACGATTCCACCCGGCGCTTTTGACCTCTCCCTGTCCGGCGGAAGAAATGTCTTAAAATAAATAGTGTCAAGACATTTCTCACCAAACATGCAAAATAAACATTTTTCCTGTGACATTCAGTCAGTGGTGTTGGCTGCCCTTTTCGCTTGCTTCGTATTATTGTGTTACTCTCTGGACTGTGGAATTTCCAGAAAATTCTTGCCGTTTTCTTTTTTTTTTTTTACCCTCCGAGTGAAGAGGGGTGCTTGTACTCTGCGTTAATGCGAGACAGATGCCGACAGCTAGCAGGCTCAGTCTCGCTCAGGTGGCCGCTCCAAGCCTCCCCGCGCTCCTCTCACAGGGATGGGGAGACGGTCGCCGTGGCGATGCCGGTCGACAGTGGGAAGGTCACTGAAATTTAATCCGAAAAAAAAAAAACCTGGATATGTTGAGGATATGTGTGGTGTGACGGCTCCTCTTTGGCATGGCGTGTGTGTGTGAGCGCGTGTGTACAAGAGGCAGTATCCGGAGCAACCCTGAACTGGCCTCTCACCCCCCACACACACCCCCCCAGCTCCCTCTGTTTCTTCTAGGAGTGTAAGCACGCTGCCAATTCAAGCCTGAGAAGGAATTTTCTTTCTCTCTCCCTTGCTCTTCCCTCTTGGACATTTCACAATCTGTAATCCCTGCTCTTGTGCATCTGTGAGTTACTCGTTACTGTAACTGGTCCTTACACCCTAATCCCTCCCCTTTCTAGCACAGACTTAGCCACCTCCAAGGGCTCACTCCGTTCAGACGTCCCCTTCTTTCACCTTCTTTACATGCTATAGCTTGTGGTGCTTTAGTGCCAATAGGAGGAGCTGTGTGCCATTTGCAGACACCTGATACCTAATCGGTAAATACTTGGTGTAGTGAGAGAAGCTGTTTTTTTTTTTGCTGGTGTGGATCTTCCAGTCACAGTCACAATCATGACAAGACCCCCCCCCACCCCCCCGAAAGACTAGCTTGCTGCTATTTTTTTGTTTGAGCAGCAGCTTTGGACTGGCTGCCAGTCGGTGGCCCTTGGTCGACCTGGAGGGATTCATTTGTGATTTTTTTTTTGTCACGTGTCAGGAGTCTTTCAGTGGAACTGCATTGGTGCAGGCAATGTCCTGTGTATGATCACGCCGAATCCGTGTAAATCTGTGTAAATGGAGACCCCACGCTAGCAGTCTTGAGACATGTGATGTGGGAGGCTGGTCTCGTCTGTGACTCCGGCTGGTCTCCACAAAGAAGCAGCAAATCATGCCTGAGCTCAGTGCTCTCTGGGAGGGTTTCATGTGGCAGTGACTTGGTGTGGGGTAAACAACATGGTGTATTTTTAAGTAGCACCTACTCCTTCATAAGTAAAATCACATATTCTGTTTCCTCTTGTTTCAGCATGTCCTATACAGCCTGACATTTGCACACTATGAATTATTTAAGCACATGACTGGTTTTATTAGTGGCATTTACATTTTGCAAAGAACTAAAAATACACACACACACACACACACGTATTCCTCCACACTGGACGAAGAGCAATTTGCCACAGCCTCTGACCTTGAGACTATAGATATGAGCGAAGCTTTGTGGTGAGAACACCTAGCGGCCAAGCAGCTGATTGTTCAGCTGGTCCAACAGGTTTGGAGGGGCCCATCTGTGATGATTTTTCTCTCCCCACCCCCACCCCCACCCCCAAAGAAAAGCGCACCTGATCATGCGGAGGGTGGAGCGGCTGAGCCGCTACTGCCGATCCCTCCTGCGCAGCGCCTACATCCAGAGCCGGACGGAGACGGTGCCGTACGCGGTGTGCCGGAGCGAGGAGGCGCGGCCCGCTGAAACACTGTGGCGCAGGTCCCTGCACGAGACCCGCCTGTCTTGCGTGGAGAAGCTGGCTTCGGTGCGCAGGAACAGCTACAGTAACACCAAAATGCGGTGAAGGGGGGCATGATCCCCCCCTCCCCCCATCCCCGACCCAGCAGAACCCCGACTCCCCCTCGCTGCTGCTCTAGAACCTCGCTTACGACGGTTTCCCGTTGAACGGGAGGAGGCCGTGCAGGTGCCACCGGGTTTGACGTCGACTGACTCGATCGACCGGAACGGATGCCGGGATACTGACGCAAGTTGCAGAAATGAAAGCTGGCATTTGAGGTTATGTTTACCTTCGCCATTGAGGTAAAGTGTGTGCCCCCCCCCCCCCCATCCCAGCTAATGATCACATTGTTACCACGGTGCTTCTTCCATAGGGTATAAGACCAAACCAGGACAAGCTGCAGTAGGAAATGTAACCACAATCGACCAGTTTTCACAGGGCAGTGAGGATGGAGACGGTGATGGAGGTGTGGATGGGGCAGATGCTTAATACTTGAATCTGTGGGAGAGTCTAATTCATGGCCATGAACAGTCTCTATACTGCCAACTACAGGACAGCCGTGTGTATTGCGTGGTGATGTCGTCCGATGTGAAGTGTAGCTTTCCCGGCAGAAGCAGCCGGTTCGTAAATGTTTGGTAAAAGCCATGTTTTCTGTTTGTCTTACATTGTCGCCCAGGGTGTTAAGTATTACATATGTTAGAGTCTTCATTAAAAAAAAAAACTGGAAAACACAGAGCTTGCAAAGAAACCGCGAGTGCTCCTTCAAAGAGACTCTTACACAAAAAGGTTGTAGGCTAATGATATGTAGCGGAAGAAACGATAAAACCCTGATTCTTACACCGGACCCCTGAAGGATTCCGAAATGGATGAAGGAAAATCACCAAGCAAACAATTGGGAAATTATATATGACCCTATTTCTTAGGACTACTACCAAAATAAATAAATAAAATCCGTTTTATCGGTTGTGACTGTCAGCTATCAGAGTTGTACATATTAAATTGTAAATATGCAATATGCAGCTTTAATAGTCTTCTTTTATACTCTGATTTTTTGGTTTTCTTGTTTGATGTACATCAAACATTTTATGTGTTTGAGATCTTTTGTTTTCTGGTGCCACATTTTGTGTCATTTTTAAATGTCTCCTCAGGTGGTGGAAGGTTGTTTTTCATGGATATGTAGTCAAGCAAAGAGGAAAAAAACGTTACACTGACCTTTTCCAGCAGAAAATACAACATAATATGATATTCAGTGCTGTACTCAAACTAGCAGGAAAACACTGACAGTTTTCAAACACTTGTCAGTACATAATTGTGTGTACCTGCAAGTTTAGTGTTCATATCTGATAAAATACTGTTTGCCTTTGTTAACAGACTACTTATATACTGTATATTACTTCTTTTTGAACTGGCTCTCCTGTAAATCAGCGCCATGTCATAGGAACCCCTCCGCCTGCTTCTGCGTTTTCCCCCTGGTGGCAGGGAGTGCCATAGGCTGTCATCCTGTTTGCTGGCCCGTGGCGCTGTGGCAGCTTGCAGTACGGTTAAGGATGTCGGCGTATAACCTATAGGCCGTAGTACGTTAGCCTTTTCTACTCTTGATTTCTCAAAACGAGTAACTGAACTTAATGTTGCGGTGAAAAAGTAAAATTAACTGACAAAGGCGTGAAATTAAAGGTGGTGTGAGTCACTGGAAAAAATGTCTGGTAAGCAGTGACCCCAGTTTGAATAAATTTACACCCATTAGTGGTTTTGCACCAGGAAGTGAATGCAAGTGGCAAGTGCTGGCTAACTTTGGCGAAAGCAGATTAAGTGAGCGAGGAAGTCCTGCTCTCATCACGCACTGCCTCTGGTTGGTCAACGGTTACTCAGAAAGGCATAGAGGCTGATCACTGTTATGCGGGCGTGTGTGAAAACCCAGACAGCCAAACAAAAAGAGGACATTGGCGGGTTTCGGTCCCGGGACGGCGATTCGGGAGAAGGTGCTGCCTAATCCGTGTCCCCTCCCAGAATGCCTAGCTGCACTTTCTCCCGCACAGTGCTGCGTTCAACCTTTTTGCTGCACCAATGTTAGTACATTTCATCCTCTTAAATATTAGGCTTTGCATTTTCTATTGCTTTGGAAATTCTTGCAACATGAACACATTCCCAGCACCATATGTGCATAGATGTTTTTCGTCCGCCCCCCCCCCCCAGTTTTTTAAATGTCTGTCTGTGAGTTAACCCTACCTGTTCAGTGTACACTCATTTTTCTACTAGTTAAAGACTTCCATATACTTGCCCCTTGTATCGTTATTATATTCCATGTAATATTTATTATAATAAATCATTTTCATTGACAAATGTTATTGCTCAGCTTGAATTTACTCTTATTCAGTTGAATGTAATTTGAAATACACCTTTAAAAATGTATTTTTTATTCTTGAATTTCAATGGAGTCATGCAACATACAAGTAATGGATAATTAAATATTGCTGAAATTAATGCATTGCTGTGTGTAGTTTGCTATTGTTTTTCTTTTATTACAAACACTGAGAGTGTCTGCACATTGCCAATAAAACCAACCTACTTATCAGTAAAGGTCACAGTGATCTGTTAACCTCTGAATTCCAGTTTTGTCAATGTAATTGACAAATTATTAACTTATTAACTTACATGTGATCTAATCTATCCATAAACTTAAGTACATTACCATTTTTAACAACACTGATGCTTAACCAGTGATTTATTCCTAAACAATTCATGATCTGAAAAGTAGCATCTCTATGAAACTTGTTTTTTGATGAAAATGAGAATATATGGTACGGCATAAATCAGTCGTGCAACTCACACACAAATATCATCTGTGACAATGTTCAATAAAAAAAGCCTATATATTTGTGATGTGTCCAATGCATGATGGGATTGATGGTGGATAGCTACCAAGTACAGACACTGTTTTTAGGGGTACCATGACTGTATACCGAGGTGTGAAAGGGTGCTGACGGCTATGGGAGATGACCGCCACACTGGGAATGATGGGGAGGGAAACTACCCAAGAATGAGAAATTACAAAGTATGGTACTAAGGACACAGTCTTATTTTTACATACTGTAGACTTTGCAAACTTCGTATTGCAGAAAGAAGATTGACTGAATGTCTGTGTGGATTTCCCACCTATAAGAAGCCTACATAACAGGTGACGGACATCTTGCTTTAACCGCGTTTGAGCCCAAGCCTTTGAAGGCTGCCATTGGGCTTGAGCAGAGTCTAAGAGCAGTCATTAGCGTTAGCGTGGAGTTTGCAACGGCTCGGGATCGTTTTGCGGGTGTTACATAGACATATCACATGACTTACAATCACACGCATTTTTAAAAATAAATTCCCCTTAACGAGGACTGTCCTCATTAACTTTGATGACTTAAAATGTGTGTGATCTGAACAGCATGTCACCAAGTTCTTCAGAACCTTCTATAGTTAAGAGAAAGATAATCTTCGGTTTGTACAATTAACTCCTGGGCTTATAGCCGGACTACGATTTGTGGTTTCACCCAGCATTACCTGCTGATCCATTATAGGGTCATTTGGAGGCTATTCCATCTTGCTTGGGTCAGGAGGCCATGGAACACACTAGGCAGGATCCCAGCCCGTCACAGGGCACACATACTATGGACAATTTAGAAATGCCAGTTCAAGTAAATGTATGTTTTTTGCATTACGGATAACATGAAAACTACACACAAAGACCAGGTGTGAGACCTAAAGCCCAGCTCTACCCCTAGAGATGCGAGTACACAGTACCACTCAGCCACCAAGTCTGTTACTTATATTTGAAATTATACCTGTTATACTAAAACATGTGGTAAATCACACAGAGGTGAGGAGAAAAAGACAAGCAAGATCAAGCTATGAGCTCACAAAAAAGCGTATTTCTTAAAACTGCATATTTTTTGTCCATTAAGGCTTGGCATTGACTTACTTATTTCTCCGATGAGAGATGCAGTGTTCACAGCAGGGTTGTGTGTGCCTACGGCAGCTGGGAAGGGGCAATCAGACACATTTTTTAAATTTAAAGAAAGGGGCATGTAAAAAGTAGTTAAATTGATGTGCATTATGTAAGCGGGATGATACACATTATTGGTCAGGTGATCAATTTCTTAAGTAAACAAAAAGGTAGGGTTAACTCTTACCTGACAGTAGAGCTTGGACAATGGCACACCCAGTATTATTCATCACGTGTGTGTGTGTGTGTGTGTGTGTGTGTGTGTATAGAGAATATTTACGCACGCCAAGGTAAATGAGTGAAACTTACAAGGCATTCTGTATTTGTATAAATAGACAGACACTTGCACACTATATGGAACAACAAAGACAGAAGTACAATATTCATCAAATCACTGGAATCATATAAAACTTTACGGAAAGAGCAGCACACTTCACCCCCGTGATTTGGTGGGACATCTTTTTCTTTTTTTGTGCAGTAAGGTTAGACCTACATTTCATGACCCAAA
>JABFEB020000113.1:5631419-5642746 GCA_019775895.2 Stomatorhinus ivindoensis
CCCCCCCCCCCCCCCCCCCCCCCCCCCACATATTAACGATTCCAAAAAGGACAAATCACTTAATTTCTTTTAACATGCCGCGGCCTTCTTTTGTTTTGGCCCCGCAGCAAAAGGGAAGCCATGTTCATTGGGGCAAATTCACAGCAAGGCGGAACCACAGTGGGCTGAAGCCAGAGGTTCCGGCTCTTCAATGGACACGTTGGCCCTTGACCTCATGGACGCCAGCAGTCATGGACTCATCATACCCGATGTGCACCAGACATACCTTTCCACACCAAAAAAAGATTCTCATGCAATTATCAGGGAGACTTTGCATAACCTTTGCAGTGAGGGCGGCTTAGCTAAAGAGAAAGGATCCGTCTTTCGACAAGAAAAAAAAAAACATCTCAGTTTCAAAATGAACAGACTTAGACAGATATTGGGTCGAACTAGCTGAGTTTGTAAGAAATGCACATAATCAATCAAAGTCTCCTATCCACAAGCCCTGGGCATTTCGATGAATATGGTTGCATAAGCCAATGTAAACTCTCCCCTGGGGCAAACACCGAAGCCGGTAGCTAGCCAAACTCACGACTCCTTGCCAGTCAGAACACCAATGCTTGGGTTCCTCCAGTAAACATTTCAGGTCTCTGTGGGGCTCTGGGGCATATATAGAGAGGCGAGGCCCCATGGGCACTGGCTCCAGATGAAAGCTGATTGGCCCAAATAGTGCCTCCTCCTCTGTCACTCACAAATTCGAAACATATCATTGGCTAAGAATAAGGTTGTATAAATTATGCCCCTCTTATGGCCCCTGGATTAAAAAATCCTAGAGTTATTGATAGGGCTATAGGGCAGTCACACAGCTATCATGTTACTGTGATTAATGGACAACACATATCCTACACTCAACCTCGCCAACCTCCAGTCTGTAATACATGCCTGTATATGATACTAAAGCACATCATGATACTGTGACTAAGGGAGCCCCGCAAACAACGGGAGGGGGTACCATGTTCCCGAAATGACATTCCCAGAAGAATCACCATCAAAGGCGTCTCCATCCGGAAGATCCAGAAAAAAAATAATGAATGAAAACCTCAAGACGGAGGGGTGCAAGGGAAGTGACTTCGGCGAGACTGAGTCGAGGACTAGTGAAAAAGCAGAAACGAAGGAAAGCTGAGAGTGGAGAGCTGTAGAATGGCGGAGCGAGGAGGTACGAGGCACAGACCTGCTTGCATGGAGCGTGCAGTCTCACCGTGTGGTTGTCTCTGCTGCTGGTGCCGTCGCAGTCGATCCAGCAGTTGCTGTCGAAGTGGAAGCCGTTGGTGCACTGGTAGGCCCCGTAGAAGATGGCCGGGGGCGGCTCGCAGGTGACTGGCTCGCACGAGCCTTCCAGCCAGCTGCCGTCCTCCGTACACTGCCGCTTGAAAGCCCGCCTGTGGGGGGGAGCCGGGTGGGGGATCATTAATGAAGACCTGGGGAGACTGAACACCGCTCAACCTTTCCAACCTCCAGCCATACATGCCAGTATAACAAACAGGTTTCCCCTCAACCTGATGATTTTGTACATTTTTCGACGATACGGCACATTTGTAACGTCTTTTAAATGCTGTATGTGGGATGTAATGGAAGCCCATCAGAGGCGAACCCAACTTTTGACCCTGTTCTGCCTGGGAAGGCCTCCAGGCCCCCCCCCCCACGACCCCGACCAGGATAAGTGCTTAGAAGATGGATGGATGGATGTGTGATGCTCCAGAGGAAGTCAAACAGGAAGAGCACTGAAGATACCACAAGCACAAGGGGTAGTGTGTGGCTTAATGGTTTAGGGGAGGTTAGCGGTCAAAATCCAAGACCGGCAGAGTGATTTCGCTGTTGGACCCTTGAGCAAGACCCTTAACCCCAAGAGATTCTGACCCTGCTACACACACAAAAATGCATGTTGTTTGGATGAAAGCATGTGCTAAATAAACATTGGTATGCACATGTAAATATATAACCTAGATGGGGAGATCTGTTTTTTTTTTTTTTTAATAAAGATACCAGTATGAGCCTAGCGTAACGGGCTAAAATGTAGTCAGACCAGCCCTCAAATTGTCCAGCAACTGTGTAGAGAAGCCAGGGAGAGTGATGATGGGATCTCCATTGTCACTTAGTTAGGAAACCAAAGTGCTCATTTCTGAGGCTACTGGTATTTTTTTTTTTTTCTTAATACAATTCGGACATCGATCCTGGGGCCGCAGGCGGAAAAATACATGAGCTGTTTGCATCGTGTGGCTTCTCAACAGCTCGAGGAAAACTGGGTGGGTAATGTCTCAGGTTCTGTGTGTGACCTCGAGGCCGTGGTCTCGCCTGGGGCTCTGACCGCCATGCGTGGCGTCAAGTACCGTGGCGATTAAAGGCTTGAATGTGTGATCGGCGATCATGCTTACGAGGGATCCTGGCCCCGGCTGGACAGTGTGCACAAGATCTGGCCAGCGCTAACCGTCGCTAACCGGCGCTACCCCATCTCTAACTGACACTAACCCACCACTAAACGTTAGCTAACCGTTGCTAAAAGTACTGAGAGCAAATATAAAATGAGCTCAGCTAGAGAAATTAGTACTAAACTGAATTTACTAAATGAATCCATTATCCGTCTTGCATGACAGGTAGTGTCTGATTCAGACAGCAGCATCTGTCTTACGTAGCATATGTGCTATAGTCGTTTCATGGTACACACCAGTAGGAGGCAGTGTACCTCCAGGGGTGTTTGTCAGGTAGTCAGTTGATAATTCAAGTTGATAATTGAGTTTCTTTTCCCCTTTTGCTTGTTTAAAACTGACCTGCTGTGTATAGAAACAGCCCCATTGTTAACACAGATGGACATTAATGTAGATGACATTAGTGTAATGCAGTTTATGTCGCTAAACCGATGTTTCCCAATTCGGTCCTCGGGGACCCACAGTCGTCCATGTTTTTGCTCCCTCCGAGCTTCCTGCCAGAGAGGTCCACATTTTTGCTCCCTACTGGCATCTGGGAGGGAGCAAAAACACGGCCTGTTTGTGCGCGGAGCTGCCGGGGCATTAGCACAATGCGGCATTAGCACACGTGCGGCATTAGCACACGTGCGGCATTAGCACAATGCGGCATTAGCACACGTGCGGCATTAGCACACGTGCGGCATTAGCACACGTGCGGCATTAGCACAATGCGGCATTAGCACAATGCGGCATTAGCACACGTGCGGCATTAGCACAATGCGGCATTAGCACACGTGCGGCATTAGCACAATGCGGCATTAGCACACATGCGGCTAACCACCACCCTCCGTACCTCTTGGGCCGCCCGGCCACATGGTATCCTGGCTCACACTTGTACTTGCAGAGGGAGCCGACTTTCAGGCCGTTGGTGGCGCACCGCTTGGTCTGCAGTGTGGCGTGGGGCACAGGTGGGGGCGCCGGGCAGCGTAACTGGCACAGGGCCTCCGGGAAGGACCAGAGCCCGTCCTCCATGCACGTAAGGGTGTTATTCATACCTGGGGGGGGGCGCAAAGGTGTTATTTCATATTATCGAGTTGTACTAACCAGGCAGTTTTAACCAGTTTTACAGTATAAATCACAACCAGCTTACAACTAGATGACAGCAATTTCCTTCAAGGTCAGCAGTTAACCTGCGCTGGTCGCTATCTTCTCAGACCAACATGCAGTTGCTCAGCCCTACCGCTTTAGAGAGCCATGTAACCTGGCTAAAAGCGTCTGACACACAAACCGTGTAGCACAGGCGTATACGGGGGCGGAGCCACAGAGGCAACTGAAAGCTGACTGGTCCCTGGAGTGCCCCCTCCCCTCTCACTCACTGATTCAAATATCATTGGCTAATCACAAGTTTGGCCCCTCTGTTTGAATAATGGCGCCTCTAATGCTCCCTCACCTTAAAAAAACCCTAGAATGGTTGGGCAGTAGGGCAGTCTGTTATCACATTATAGTGAATAATGAGCAGGGCATGTTATATTACTAATGCCATGTTACTAATGGGGACCCACGCATAACAGGAAGGGGGCACCACATTCCAGAAAAGACTATTCCAGAAGAACCATCGTCTCCACAGGGCAGACCCAGAAAAAAAGGAATGAAAACTGCAAAAACTGCAGTAAACGACACAGCGTGAAAGACTCGAAGACTAGTTAAAGAAGCAAGATAGCAACTCTTATGCCTCCCATCGTGAAAAATCCTAGAATCGCCCCCGCAGGATAGCACACCTGAAGATTTTTTGTCATATGACGCAACAAGTAGACACCCGTCCCATTGGAAACCCAAATTTGGCCCACACAGTTTTGACGCGACAGCAGTGTGATTCCCGATGGCAATTCATTGCGTGGCCTTGACTGGGCAGGTCCCTGGAGGACTGCGGAGGCGGGAATCCTTCCCAGAGTTCCACTCACCCACAAGCTGTGCGGGCTCCTTGCACTGGAAGGTGCACTGCATCCCGTAGGTGGTGCCCTCAGGGAACTGGAAGATGGCTGGGTGCACGTGGTACTTATCGGGCAGGCCGCAGTCCACGGGCTCACAGGACACCTGCTTGTTCCACTTCCCGTCAGCGCACGTGATAGTCACCGTGGTGTCCGACTGGAGGGTGGGGTGAGTGACAAGGTGACATTGTAAATGTACCGTTTTACGCTGCATTACGCCTGATCGAGTCACGTTCGTTCGAGCGACGCCTGATAGCTGACGTAGTAGGATGTCAGCGGGTATTTCGCTTAGTGAAACAAGTGCCGGAGAATGGCCAGCACTCCCAGCCCTACAATGACCCACTGTCCATATCTAACTTGTAATACAGTATGCACTAAGTAATAGTATACAGTATATGTAATGGACAGGTACAATAAGCATAGATGATACAGATACAGTACCTGTACTGCGCTATTTCCTTACATAAAAAGAACTTTACAGTAAAGTACTTAATGTCTTACCTCTCCTATAACCAGGGATTGACATAACTGGTACGCAAGTACGCATTTACCTTTAAAAGCGATACGTGCGGCAATCGATCGCTGTATCATCATGAATGTAAAATACCATCATCATGAAGGTATTTTATGTGCATTTCCGCCTATATGACAAGAAATTATCCTGCATTTTAACCTTTATATGCCAAATTCGCACTTCATTTGCAGTATAAAAGTTCAAATGCATGGTAATTTCTTGTCATATTGGCGCAAATGCACATAAAATCCGTGCATATTTTTGCTGTTACATTAATCGATTGCTGCTCGTATCGCTTTTAAAGGTGAATGCGTACTTGCGTACCATTTATGTCAATCCCTGCAGTTACGTAAATCACCTTTATGTTGTTTTAATTAGACAATAGGCTGCACACTGCTGTTTTGTTCCAATTGCTATGTAGATATTAAGGGGATATTAATGGAGCCCGACTATGAACTCGTGCCTGTATAATAAGAAAGCACCTATCCAATCATGTTCCAACTGCTTACCCAGTTCAGGGTCATGGTGGGCCTGGAGACTATCTCAGGAAGCCCAGGGCACAAGGCATGGGAACAGGCAGGATGGGACAACCAGCCAGGCACAGCATGCGCGCCCCTGCACACTCACACTCTATGTACAATGTAGAGATGCCATGTTTCCCTGCCAGACTGGGGCCCAGAACTTTACAGGGGCCGTCAAACATGTAAAATGATAGAATTACATAACTGGGGAGGGGGCAAAGTGGCATTTTGTCAGGGGGTCCAGAATGTGTAGCTACACCCCGGCACCTCTTTGGACCGTGTGTAGGTAACGCATACATACACATACATAAGTTATTTTAGCTATTAAAAATCTTAAAACGCTCGAACTAAGCTCTGTTCATATAGGTAATGTGCATGCCAAGAAGGTTATTATTATTATTAATAATAATAATAATAATAATAGTAGAAGAAGATCATGATAAAGTTAAATAAACTGGTATCTCAGCTATCTGATAGCTCCATATCCTCGAATCCCAGCGACAACCATCCACAATCTTCTCTTATGGTGGACAAGACCCAACCTCCTGGAATACGATGCTCACTTAATGTATTTTATCCTCTTAGGAAAAGCAGCAAGCAAACAGCAGAGAATGGTACACAAACTGCAGGCCAGACGCGGCTGCAAACCGCTCGTTTTCTGTCTTCCTGTCTTTTTTTTTACATTTCAGGAAAGTGCTTATTGAAAACAGCACTCCTCTTTTTTCACGTCGCCGGGATGTGAATTGCAGTCATGGCTGGAAATGCCAGCTGAAACGTTGCAGGAGATGAATGTATTCGATTAAACAGGCATTTATTTTCTTTGGTCCCCTGTTCTGCGCCAAAATGAATTGTTGCAAGATGAAAAACACAGAAAACGCTAAGAAGGAAGACATCGCCATAATTCCAACTCACCATTTCATCAGCTATAATTCGCTATCCATCACAGCTTAGGATGAAATGATTTAAAAAAAAATTATTATTATTATTATTATTAGCACATGCGTCACTTGATACACATTGGACTGTAAAAAGCTAATTTCTGGAAAGAAAACACCAGACATTTTAAACTACAAATAAATTTGAAGCACATCAGCCAGGTCAATGATAAAAGCACATCAGCTATACTAACAGTCACGACAGCAGCCGCAGATGGAACCGTCGCCCTGCGTGCCTGTTGATTCTTAATTAAATGGCTCAACTTGCAATTGACTGTTGCATCTTAGAATGTGTGTTCAGTGCTCAAAGGTGTGTTTGTTTCCTTATATCTGGGGTGTTTCTCAGGTTGAGCTGATAAGACAGCAATTCTTTCTATAAAAGAAAAAGTGCACTGAAATCCACTGCTGCAGTCACACGCAGAGATACTGTAGAACCATGAAATCATGGAGGGGGGGGGGGGGGTGTTTATTGTGAAGGAACCAAAATAAATTGTCTTTCCTTTTTGGCATGCAGAAGTATAATTCGCACATTCCATATGTCACCTGTTGTCACACCGTGTGTCATTGTGCTGTGCAGATGACCGTATCCTGTCCAGGAAAACATGCCAAAGACAAAAGCACCATTGTCAGGGGAGTATCTCGGTTCAACCGGTGTTACTCGTGGCTCATGGGGGTGCTGGGTCTAGAGGACTAGAGGAGGCGGGATCAACCAATCAGATGTATTGGTCCCACCACTTCTAGTTGCTTGGAGCCCCCGCTCTACAATCTGATTGGTTATCATTCTGAACCAATCATTTCTGATTCTGCCCTCAGAACATTTCTGTGTAAGTAAAATTCTCAGAGCCCAATCCACTTACTATGCTGCATCACTTGGCCCGAAAGTGCGATTGTTCAACGGTTTGTTAATCCCATTCGTAACTAGCACAGGCTCATCAACCTGCCCCTAAAGTGCGAGACAAGGAAAACAACTGGATGCCTCATGGCCCCACCCAAATCGACAGGATTTGATCTCTAGTCCCTAGTTGTCACTGACTGATGAACTGCATTACGCTCCATTTTTAGCTTCACCACATGTACTCTGGTGTTTTGTTGTGCTGTCCAGAAGAGAGATATGGAGTTGTCTCCCTGAGTGGGCGAGGTATTTCGCAAACTAATCAAACTCTCGTCGGCATTCTTTAAGCGCAACGCTAACGGCTCAGCCGGGACAACCGAATGGTTGGGATTCCAATCGCGGCCCCAGCAGGAAAACCCGGAATTACAATATGCTGCAATGTCTTTCTAGCTGAGGGGGCTGAACATGTGTCTGAATGATGGCCAAAATAAAGACACACGGAGAATTCAAAATGGGGAGGGGGGGATGGTCATGAATTTCAACCTGAAAGCCAAATGTTTCCCATGAAAAAGCTGTCAGAGAATCTCACTCAACACTAAACAATCTGTCCTCCAATCTATTATCATGCATAAACTTGGATGCGTCTCCTTTTCATTAGATGCAGAGATCGGCAGGTTACTTCAGGTTAGTGAGCTGCAGAGTTGCTCTGAGACTGAGGTCTGCCTCTGACCGCTCCAGACTAGCTGTTCCTCCACCGATCTCCAAAGCCATTTTCCTATCTCCTATAATTCACCTCCCCCTACATTTTCTTCAAACGCTCAAATGTCACCCGCCCAAACATCTTCACTAAACTTGATCCCCGCATACAGATACGGGGGGGGGGAGCTGGGGGCATGACACATTATCACCAACGCAGTATCTCTGCATAGAGATGGCTTATTGTTCATAATATATTGATTTTTCACACAGGAATCTGTCGGGGATAGTATGACTCCCAGGACCTGCCTGCTGAAAGGTGTCTCTGTCATTGCTAGGGGCCACAGGGCCAAAGACCAAATGCTGCCCCCTAAAGGATGAACTCGATGGACCTGACCTGCTGACATCATCTCCTGGGATTTGAAGGAACGGCGACACGCCTTTCACATGCCTGCTCGCCCACTACGCACCCCCCCCAGCACTCATGCCGAAAACGAACGCGGGCGGGGCGAGCCGGACCGGCCGTCTCCGAAGATACAATCGTCCTGCCTGCTCCTCCACCGGGGAGACGAGAAGGTAACCTTATAACGTAATGAGATAGCATTGCGCTTTGTGCTGCAACTCGGGGAAAAAAAAAGAGAAAAAATAATGGTTCAGGGAATTTGAATTACCAGAAGCGAATCCATGTCGCACATCCGTAAAGATAAAAAGACAGATTCCTGCACAACGGTAAACTCTCTCTATCACTCACTACTTCCCGCTAGAGAGGGGGGGAAAAAACACTTTTACAGATGTTTACTGATAACACCAGTGACTTTTGCTCCAAATTGGTGGCTGGTGATTTAATTGAATTGATGCTTAGAATGTGTGAAAGAACAGAACGGACATGACAACAATTCCATTCCACATCATTCCAAGCATATTTTCTGCTTGTTTTTTTTGGGAGTGACACTGCGTTCATCTAAACCAGTAGCTCCAGTAGGTTCCAGAGCCCACGATGAAAGCATTTACCAGCACGTCAGCCTCATGTGCTAATTCCTTTACTGCTGTGTGGGTCAGTCGCTATGCCCTTTGAATGTAATAAACACTTAATGCGACTTTCCCTTTGGGACTGGGTTGTGTGAAAGAACAAGTCCCAGTCAAATGCTGGCCTGTTTGTGTGTGTGTGTGGGGGGGGGGGGGGGGGGGAGGTAATGGATGACACGGATGCGCGTCTGTCAGTGCGTTTTGTGAGTGTGGCTGACCCTGGCGAGCAAGCGAGCTGCACAGAAGTCCACTCAGCCACGCCTTGCCGCAGCGGCCATACCTGGGTTTTGATGATGTCATCGTCCCGGTGGATCTGGAGCACGTAGCCGCGGTCGCAGGAGACGGTGCAGCGGGCGCCATTGAAGTTCTTCAGACCAGCACACTGCACAGCGGCGTTTCGCACCAGCAGCTCGATACAATCGAGAGCCTCGCAGGAGTAATGCACGCAGCTGGGAGGGGCAAAGAGGACCAGAGGACCGTCAGGTACAAGAGAGAGACTGAATCTCAATCGAATTTTCAAATATCTGCAGCGAATCCAGCACCACATGCAGGAGGAAAGATTTGACAGCAGTTTTATACAGACTCTGACACCATCTTTACACTCCTTATATTTAACACTTTGACAGCTTTAATTTCCATTCCGAAGAATCTTCTAGAAGCATGAAAAGGACATTGATTGGACGCAGCTCCACTCTTTCATGAAGACCTCAGTTGGTGGGGGGGGGGGGGGGCTACCATTGTCATTTTATTAGTGGAAAACAAAACACCAAAGGTGTATTTTTAAATTTAAAATTCACTGAATACCAAATGGACTACAGTTCATTAACAGGGATGGAACAATTCAGAAGATAACTGACCAACTGCTGCAATAACAAACGAATATAATCACGCTCTTTACCCTTAGATAAAGCATCCATGGTTTCGTCTGGTCCCTTGCAGACTAATATTGTCGAGACGAGTGAAAAACAAAATCGCACTTGACTGAATTACAAAGCACATTCACACCAGTTTGAACTTCTGCGTGTCCTAGGTGACTTTCATAGACAACGAGAGGCAGCCGATTTCAAGTCAGCCCCAGATTTGCCGCGTTTCTCTCATTCACCCTATAACTTTGAGTCTCTTTTCACCAAACCGTAATTCCTTGCCACTATTTTGCGTGATTCTCGTTCAACTGTCGTCACTCCCCACCCCAGATGGAAAAACACGTGTACTGTTTCCCAGTCAAATGTATACTTCCTATGCACCCACCCCCCCCAAGACATATGGAGTTGAAGAAACATCTGAAATTGGTTATTTACAGATGGCCGTTCTGACGGATGCAAACACCACGGTGTGTGTTTGGACGGGAAAGAGATGGCAGGTACCCGCAACGGTGTGGGCCAGGCTTTAATCACCGCCGTTCTCTTTTCGGCTTTCAGTCAGCCTGACGGGTCCCCGGGAGAGCAGGCCGAGGCCTGACGGGTCCCTGGGAGAGCAGGCCGCGGCCTGAGTACCGCGGCTCGTTCCCACGCCGACGGCGACGGCATCACGCATACGCCGGATTCCTCAGCACTTACAGAAACAAGCCTCTCACCACTCATGATCCCCGTCACTCGCCCCGGAGACGACAGACACCTGCACCGCAAACTTGCTGCACCTGCATCGTCACCCCCATCAACGATTCAATGTGTTTGTTTCATTTTGATTTGAATTCACTGCAGCCGAGCGAAACATTTAACCGTGAAAAGCAGAGACAGCCCTTGGGGTAACTGTACCATGTCTTCTAAACAGAAGTTCCAAACAGGATTAAGTTGCAAGACGTGGTAAACTAAGCATTTTCCCCAAATTTTTAAACCACAATTTATGCAAAACTAAGTAGTATTAGACAGGAAATAATTTTCTGATTATGCAAATATCTGATTTGAAAAACAAATATTTCTGTATTCATTATATAAAAGAAAATGGTGTTAATTTTTATTTAACTTTGACTAAATCTGAACGATAAAGAAGAATTTTGGAAAAATAAATACAACAAGGATCCATCCACCTGTCCATCTTCCGAACGTTTATCCTGGTCATGATCTGGCGGGTTTGGAGCCTGTCCCAGGCAGCATGGGGAGTGAGGTAGGGGTCAGTGCTGGGGGTGATGCCAGCCCATCACAGGGCCAACACAAAATCACAGAGAGGACAGGACGTGCAAACTGCACACATGCAGAGTGGAAGCACGACTTGTTGTGAAACAGTGGCATTCCTCTGGAATCGAGTCTGGCATCGGCCGTGTCGGGAGTGACCCAGCGGTCATCGGAGTGCTCGGCCAGAACACGCTTGCAATCCCAGGCACCTCAGTTATGATCTGCATTTTAATCACTTTTCTTACGATAAGGACTATTATGAT
>JABFEB020000113.1:5648245-5661983 GCA_019775895.2 Stomatorhinus ivindoensis
CAGCCTTCCCCCCCCAGCACCGGGAGAAGATGCCAGATTCCATCACCTGCAGGCAAAACTCTCAGCTTGGTGTCACTCAGGGAGACCACAAGTCAGCTTGGGGTTCTGTAGTGAGCAACACTCGCAGACGTGTGGATTTTTCCGTGGGCTGGGCCGTGACCGACTTGCGGTAAAACTGACGCGGAGCATTACGATTTGAAAGAGGCTCCTGACATTAATCGGATGCAATACAATTTCATGAGACACTTCACGTCTGAAGCTTAAGTCTGAAGCTTAAGTCCAGTTAAACATCAACCACCTGCTTATATCAAGGCCCAAGATACGCTGTCTCATTGTTTCACATGCACACTTTCACCTAAAGCCTTGGTGTCACAAGAGATAGGTTATGTAGTTACTGCCATTTCCACGTCCTCACCCAAGTCCCAGGTCGTTTTGTCTAATGCATCAGAAGATAATCATAGGGCTTGTTCTCACCTATGCATGTCAAGAAAGGTGTGAATTATACATTAAATTGCTCTAGACGTGTGGTCTATCAGTCCGCTATTTTTGTCTTGCCTGGCAACATCCCTCCCGCCCACATCTGCGTTGCTTCCTCGAAACCACCAGATCAGTACGAACCAGCTCCATCAAAGAAGGCATGCGAGAAGGTGCCGTTGCACGGTCCCTTTCAATTCCCAAGCTCCGCCCTCTTCACTCCAGCGATCGTCACGTTTGCGGAGGTTAAAGCTTTCGTCACGTCCCTGGACCTGGATAACAGAGGGCTCTGTACCGGTCTGAGCGTCGATTTGAGCGTTTCACACTACCCCACGTCTCCTGTGTGCATCATATGCTAGTAATTACTAGCCGGGTGCGAGTAGAACAACGCTT
The DNA here is from genome assembly GCA_019775895.2 of Stomatorhinus ivindoensis. Taxonomy (NCBI): domain Eukaryota; kingdom Metazoa; phylum Chordata; class Actinopteri; order Osteoglossiformes; family Mormyridae; genus Stomatorhinus; species Stomatorhinus ivindoensis. The sequence continues at coordinate 5,649,113 of JABFEB020000113.1, forward strand.
TCCGACCGGCCGTAACCACATAATTAATGTTCCATATCTCTGAGGTAGTTTGTTGCATCAGAGGTTGCTGGGGCAACACACACCCATGAGACGGGGCCTGGCTGCAGTTTAAACAGACCCCCTTCTCCCTCACAGACTGTTGTTGTTTTTTTCTCCCCTGTAAATTTGCCCTCGCCAATTCACTGGTGAAATCATTATCTCTGGCCTGTTGAATGCAACCAACCCAAAAATAAGTATTACTCAATGTACTCGTTAGCAGAAAGAGGTTCCTATTTAACAGACGGATATATAAAGATTAAAAGATCGCTCACTGATTAGAATCACAAAGATGGAATTAATTTTGACCTTGGATTGGGGAAAGGGCGCCGTGCACATCGTGAGCACCTATTTGGGCTAAAACGTTCCATTTTAGCGGTTAAATCTTCCAGAAACATTTGCATATGCAGACATATATGGCCTTCAGAGGTCAAGGTACAAAGGAATGGTTTGTCTTGGTAAGGTGTGTGACAGAAACACCCTGTTGACAGCCCATGTTTTCTATCCTGAAGCTCTGAAAGGGCTCCAGCTTGCAGAAAATCACACAATTAAAAAAAAACATACACACACACACACAGGTTACTGGGCAGGCTCCTCGATGTTACACGAGCACTTTCACAGACCAAAGGCACGAGGCATTTCAATGAAGCAGCGATTCCACACTGATGTAAATGGGTTCACTCAAAACAATGGCTGCTCTGTGCTGGAACTGGCGGCGAGGAGATGGGGAGGAGCCTCCCCGAGGTACCCCAGATACAACAGGACCTGCCCCCGTGTGCCGGCACACTCATGCAAGGTGATGCGCCGACAGATGGAACATCGCCCTTGGCTGGGCCAGAATTGATCGATTTCAGGAAGAGGGGCTGCAAGGTCCGCTGACCAGTATGTGCAGGGATTGCGTTAATAGTTTGGTTCCCCCAAAACAAGACCTACGCGATGTTATGAAATCCCTCCATCTATCTCATCCCCTAGGAGGCTGATGGTACCGTTTGATCATGCTGACTGGGTTCCTTCACAGACAGTTTGGTCTTTGATGCTACAGGAGAGCCTCAGGTCTAAGATAAGAGCCTTGGGTAAACAGCAGCAGGACTATCGATCCATCCATCAATCCTTTATTAGCAATCTGGAGCCCAGCCCAGGGAGCATCAGGCAGACTGTCCCCTAGATGGGGGAGCAGTCCATCACGTTTCTGCATAGTAGTCTATAGGAAAGTTTGGTCTATATTTGACCTTAAATACTTTCCATAGGATTCCAGATCTGCACTAAACACAGATCTAAGGTCCAGATTGCATCTTTTGAACAACACGCCTGTACTGGTTCTTGTTGAACCCAGGCAGAAGATTGACCTAGGATTAAATATATATATAAATATATATATATACACACACACACACACACACACACACACTTGTGGGCCTAAGGTTGCTAGTTCATGGGCCATGAGGAGACTTATTTATTATTCTAGTCAAAACTGTATGTTGTTTTGGATAAATATATTATCTAAGCAACACTCCCCAGATCTCAGTGACTGGATCAAAAAAAGACAGAGAGGAAGATCATTTTCTGCATATCCAAAGCATGAGGTAACACCAAGTGGTTGTGAAAAGTGTTACTGAGGAGCTGGGCTTTACTTCAGTGACAGTTCCTGTAGGTTCCAGCGCATCAGAAATGCCTGCTCTCCTGAAGTCGTGCTCCTCAAAGGTGCCCGCATCAGATGGCTTCCCTTTGGACACATCCTCCAGGGCTACCGATTTACCGTCATGCAGTTACATTCTATGATTGTAACAATCTATCTACGAGCAAGGGAACAGAAGAATCACCACAAACAGTGTCTGTGCCATTCTCAAAAGAGACACTACAACTGCAGTTCCCGAGTTAAGAACTTACGACTTACAGACAACTCATACTTATGAACGGATTGTCATAAAGCCTATTATATTAAAAATTTGGGGTAAATACAATGTTCTGTGATAACGTGTGATAATCATTTAAAACATTGCGTGTCTTTAGTGGTTTGTCAGTTTTGGTTACATATCAGTACCATACAAGGCTACGTTTATTACTCTATAATTATTATTATGCACTATATTATTATATTTCTAACATACCTACAAAGACAGACTTAGGCAATGGACCTGGTTCGTAAACTGGGGGTTGCCTGGTTTGGCTTCATTTTAAAGCAGTCATGATGACTAGTTCATTTTTCTACCGTCATCAACAGATGACAAAAAACTAACTTTACCCATACATAATCAACTGTAGGCTCATTCACCAATAACTGATTTCAGTGACATGATGATTCAGACACTCCAGAGATACTGAGTGATGCGATATGTATTACTAAGAGCTCTACAGAATTACTGTTGTATTGACTTAATTTTCAACGGTACTATCAATGGAGACTCCTGTCACCCTATATGCAGTATTTTCCCAGAATGTCAGAGAATGTCTTCTATCTGGGTGTTTAGGCTTCCCAGGGATATGATCGATTTATGAAAAAATAGGAACAGAACAGAATCACACGTTAAAGCCAAAAACAAACACCTGATTCAACCGGACGAGAACATCCCCCCCATGTCAATCAGACCGACGGTCGAAGGACTTGTTTACATGCCAGAATTAGCTACACCCGAACCAGGCTGAGGAAGACTGAGATGAGGGGATGAACAATCAAAATAACACAGAGGAAAAAACACAGGCCTTCGATAGAACCTGTATTTGGGAGAGTCTCTCAGGTTGAGATGACGAGCAGGATTACGTCATGGTAGTATATTTGGAGCCCGATTTAGGGAGTGATGGAGACTAGGACAGGGTGAAGCAGTGTGAACACAATACAAACATTCATACAAATATCAATAAAGTGGGACTGCTAAAAAAGAAGTAAACTCGGGACTGATGCTCCGAGGACGAGCACGCGATCGGAGGGGCATGCGGTGCTATGGGAACGAGTTTACTGGGACAAAGAATAACAGAAGAGCCCAGTACAAAGTTCTGAGAGGGAGGGGGAGGTAGAACGGATCACCCCAGGTAACCTGGTCACCACTGTTTCACACCCCTGTGGAGATGGCTGGCGTCTACTCATTGACCCCCCCCCCCCCACATGCAGGATCTCCCCAAGCTGGTTCTGTTTCAAACCAACACCATAACAGCCTTACAGATATGGATTTGGTCACTGGTACGCATCTCTAAAAGTATCCCCACAGCAAAACTTTCCAGGAAACATGTATAGAAAGATTTAAAAGTGTTGGGTTTGGATAAAACAGCTACTCGAGCAGCTGTATAACAATAACTGCATATTTTTGTTTCAAGTTACATGCAGCCCCTGAAGTTTTGAGACCCATGATGCTTCACTTCCCTTTTTTTTGCTTCTACTTGTCTAGAATGAGGCTACGGAGCTTAGATTCATCACAAGAGCAGCAACAGCTCTGTGAGATACAAGGCTACCTAAAATGCAGGTCTGGGTCTGCTGACATTTCTTAAACATTTCAAATCTGATCATATTTATGCAGCATTTTCTTTCTTAAGTAAAATAATCCTGGTATTATCATTGAAGTAATCACCTATCAATGCCCCTAGTTCTGTATTTTTGTTTTGAATTACATTATCAACATAGCAACCACTTAAGCTTAATCTAGAAAAAAAAAAGTTATGCATCACGATGACCCACAAGAATTCTTCCCATTCTGTACAGCAGGATTCAGAAAATTATTTTTGAAAAAGGGTGCAATTATTTTTCGGAACATTTTCGCTTCACATCTGGTGCGGAAGCATACGGCTGGATTAATTTGCGGTTGCGGTACATCACTCTGAACGCACTTATTGTAAACTCACCAGATGTTATCCTTAAATGTGTTAAGGAGGCTGAACAGGAGACCTAGATCCAGGCTCACAGGAACGTATGTCTGTATGTATATGAAGAGTTTGCATCAATCAATGATTAGCAGAGCAGGATTCCAAAATGCAGCTTTTAACCGGCAACAACTGTGAGTATGAAGCGGCTGTCAATCTATCGACACAAGACGACAAGCGGAGACCAATTTAGCTGAGTTTAAAGGCTCAAGTCTCTACGTGGTGCCATGGTACTACTGGGTGGATCTTATGGATCTGTCAAATCGGGGAAATGGATCCGAGTGAGCCGTGAAGAACAGCCAGAAACATCTGCTATCGCTTGAGTAGAAACAGCACGCTCAAGACAGTGATGTACAGTGGGTGGAGAAGGAGAACAGTCTGTCACACACAAGGAGTTTCGGAAAGATTTGGGGAGGTCTTTAGCACATGGACTAGAAATGCACGCCCATTCTTAAGCCATTTTCACATCTAATTGACGGAACAGCTGGACCCTTGACGTGTTCCTATGTGGCCTTGGTAACTCCAGAACCTGAAAGCTCAGCGGCTCAAATATCTGAACGTGGAAGAAGGGCAGCCTGGCGGCTCAGCTGTTCAGCAGGTCATGTTATTGCTTCGGTTACTCGAAGTTTTATGTGCCCTTCCGGCCCCGGCTCTGTGTGAGCCGAGAGAGTAGCATGTTCTCCGCATCATCATACAGGTTCCCCTGGGGACCAGCAAACCTCCCAGAGTTTAGCTGGAGACACGCCACCTTGCGCTACATGCTTCAAAAGACTCAATCCCGTTTCCGGAACTGCTTACCTAATTCACGATCTGGCAATATATCCAATGCAACAAGCCTAGAGTTTATCCCGAGACATGCAGGACACAAGGCAGGGAACACCGTGGACGGAAAGTCCAGATTCCAAGTCCGCTTAACCAACAAATAAGTGGAATTTGGAAAATTCACTATTCAAGGTAAAACTAAAAATTAAAAAACAGTTTTTTTTTTTTACCAGTAAACCTTACTACTCATCTAAGAAGGTTAGTTGGCCAACTCAAACAAGCCTTAGGAAGGAAAACGCAATGCCTTCTTAAGCTGTGAATTACTTTCACAAGGAGTCTTAATTAGATTAAGCCGTGCTTGTGTGTGTTTATGTGTGTCTGTGTTTACTTAAAGCCACAAACAATTAGGAAATAACTAGTGGGGATACACTTGAAGTCAGGGGCCGCAGGCACGGACATCCACGGGCACGCCACCGCTGTTTCCAATCAGGCCGCTTTCAGCAGAGAATAAACAGATCGTTCTAGTGCATGAGTTTGCCGTTAAAAAGCAAAGGACTTTGGCAAAAAAAAAATTAAAAAATGAAAATACATTTCTTTAATTCAGATGTTGTGCGAAGGTTCTTGAAACTCTTGATGGAGGATGGCAAAAGTTTTAAGGAAACACTCTTAGCTTTTCCGTAGTTTCACTCTTTGTTTATTTAGACACCTCGTATTTAACGAAAAAAAGAATGTAACAAGGAGCAACACCTTCAGCTTGAGATACAGCCTCCCAGCAAGTCCCTGACCAGCCAACATGCTGTTTCTGTGCTGCTCCCCCATTTCAAGGAGATGGGGGTGGGTCACGTGCCTCCCATCGACCCTACGGCTTCCTGAGATAGACTTCAGATCACAATGGCCTTTAGTGACACATGTGGATATCGAAAACGGCAGGATGATACATAAACTTATTTTTAAATGCTAATTCTTGCATTTACATTGCAAATGCTTTTATCCACGGAGACATACAGTTGCGAAAACATGGCCAGCCGGTCCCTAGAGACACTGAAAAGGGGTTTAAGAGCATTGCGCACGAGCCCAACAGGGAAATCATGATGCTGAGATTTGAACTGGTAACCTTCGGATCACAAGCACAGCATCCTAACCTGCTGAGCCCCACACACCCCCCCCCCGTACAAATAACCTAGTTAAAAAAAATACACATTTAGAGAATTCTGAAGGCCTGTAGTAAATCGGCCCCACACAAGGGAAATGAGGCTCATTTAGCCAGGCAAATGCATTTATTCAATGTGATATATGGCATCAATTTTTACATCTGACCCCTTTATAAAGCTGAATATTTTTCTGAGGTAATTCAGGTTAACCTCCACGATGAAAAAAAACACAACTACTGCCCCCAAGTACTTGAACCCCCAACCTATTGATTAAAAGTACTTTTCTGTATCACCCCCGTATACTGTATACTTTCTGAGGTAGGCTGAATGTTGGTCACCTGCACCAGAACTAACTGTGACCTTTACCCTAGGAAGTGAACTCCCATAGCAAAATATTTACTTAGGTCACATGACCAGCACAAGGGGGCCAAAGGTGGCCCATGGAACCCTTGTGCTACTGATGCCCTCTGAACGGAAGATTCACTCAGGGTCCAACTCTAGTTGGAGGCCCTGCTAGCAATTAAACTCAACCGGAAAAGGGGTGGGATCAGAGGAATAGTGCATTTTTAAATAAGTCTGCTTTTGTTACAAAGCGCATACGGCAACCTTTGCGGGTATTATTTATGATTGCAGTGTGGCTGATTTGGCAAAGGGAGATTTACAAAATGATGGCTTCCTTTCCTTAATGAACATTAAAAATACCAGAAAATGTGTTTGGTAATAAACTGTACTTCCTGGGACAGAGATGAAAAGCAGCACGGAATCAGTTACACTGTAAAAGCCTGCTTTTGTGTGTGATTATCATTTAAAGTTGTGTTCCTTGGCGCAATAGGCAAAAAAAATCAGGCAGCACATCATTAACCCAGCTGTGCATAAACACAGTCTGCTGTTCTCCTGTTGACTTTCTGTCTCTATTTTTTATTATATTAATCAGCCAATCAGATTTAAGGTACCTATGGCAGGCAGATGCCCAATGGCGTTCCTCTGTTTGCCAGGGTGGTGCTTCATTTTTTATTAACTGAGGGAGGTTACAAGAGTGCTAGTCCGTCATTCAGGCTGTCAGAGCAACTTTAGCTAATTAGCAGTAGCACCTTTGACACGCACATTCACGCCTCTGTAGCCGTCGTTAAGTTTCCATTAAATTGATTAACCTATTTGGCACGGTGGGGATGGTTGTAAATATTAAAGATGGTCAGTTCATGACCACTAAGACGCTCTTTGGACAGGTTACTGTTTCCTGAGTTTTTTTTTTTTTTGCGATTTGCCGATATTAGATTGTGAACGATTGAAAGTCTTCACGATTTGCCTTTATGGAGGAATCGTTAGTACCCTGCTACAGTTGCAGTTCTGCTGTGGCTCATGTGTGCATCTAAAGTTTGTTTCGACACCAATAAACTAGTAACAGCGCACAGTAGGTAGTGCCCCCGAGTTCTCCTTCCCTCCCTTTCACGCCCTCCTCCCAGCATGCAACACATTCCCCATTTAGCAACATAAAAAGGACCTCACCTTTGTCAGAGCAGGGTAGCCGGCGGCCACCTCAGCGGGACAGTGCAGACGTTCCTCGTGGGACACCTCCACTGCATGGGCCCACTGGTCTAAGAAGCCGCTGGGAGTGTAGAGGCCACAGTCCCGCACGCTGCTCTCCTGCTCGAAGTCCTCGCACACGCCATCCCCGTCATAGAAGTAGCACAAGCTGGGCTCATCTGTACAAAAGAAGTTCCAGGAGGCCATTCCGACACCTTTATCCAAGATCAACTCAGAATGGCCACGCCACAAAGTTCAAAGGTACAACAGCAGGGTCCCATCTTGGACAGAGCCCCACGTGCCAGGATTTTGAAAACTGGAAACCTTTTTTTTTTAAGCAAGGAATGGCTTTGCAGCCTCCTGGCAGCCGGTCAAATCCACAGAAAGGCTGTTACGGGACTTTTGGTGTTATTACAACTGACGACAGTACAGGATATTCATGGGAATCGCTTCATGTATATATATAACCCCCAAGGGAGATGCTATTTCAATAAAAGAGATTAAAAACAAGAGGCTAAACACATCATGTGTGTGGAATGATGAGACGTGATTGGCCGAGACTGCTTTGGATAAGGTAAATAATGTGGTTAAAATATACATACAATGCAGCTCAACTTCTTGTGCCACTGAAGGTTCTGCAGCTTCAGAGAAATAAACTGAATCCACACTCAACTGGTCGTAAATTCAAAGCATAGATTTCTGCTGCAAAATACATAACAGATACTTAACAGGTTCTGCTTTTTTCTTCTTTCTGTTTACAGCGGCACTGGCATTAGGTATAATTGCACTCGATCCAAATATAAGTATGTTTCATAGCCATGTTCTTACATAGGATGTCATGAGAGAGACAGAGGAAGGTCCTCCATTTCACAGAAAACCAAACAGCTTCAAAAGAAAAATGTTAAAAAATTTAAGCAACAGCTTATCCAATCAATCACCTTAATATGGTTCAAGGCAGGGTCTATACTGAACGGGTTGCCAGACCATCACAGTCAACACACATTGATCCACCGATTGAAAGTGAAGCAGAAATCACCATTTCAACCAGACCGCTCGTCTTAGGACAGTGAGAAAGACCCAGAGAAGAGCTATGCACACCTGGGAAGACCGTGCGAATTTTACTGGTGCAGAAGGATTTCAGAGGGGCCAGGACGAAAGCTGGCAACCCTGAAAAATGACAACCCTACACCGGGGGCCTCGTAAAAGGGGGGTGGGGAGTTAGGACGATTCCCTAAAATATTTGGAACACAACTTGATTGGTCTGGATTGGGGGGTCCAACACGATATGTTTTTATGGGGCCCAAAATCTCCAGCAAGCCCCTGCCATATACACATAACAAGCTAGCAGCCCCCCCCCGAGCAGTGCTACGTTACATAAAGTTTAATAAAGAGATCAGTGAACGAGCCTTTGGAACAGACCAGCAGGAACCTGATGAACTTCGCCTGATCCGCTCGGATTATGTAAAAAAAAATTTTTTATAGGATTTTCAGATATATCACACTCTCCAAGTGAATGTTCATGTCAGGGTGGTGATGGGGTGGTAGAAATGGGGTGTGGCAGAGTAGGGAGTGACATGTGACATGTGCCCCACCGCCCACCCCCCCCACGGAAAAAGGACAATTAGAGCAAGCGTGGCTCCTTTCAGAGTCTCTGTTAATGAAACGACTCTCCTCATTCCCTGAGCCTGTCCAAGAGACTGTCAGACACACAGCAGACAGTGGCTGTGTTCGTTAAGAGTGTCTGGCTTCCCATCACAACGATGACGGGGAGAGAAAGAAAGAGGGAGGGAGAGAGACACACACACACACACACACACACACACACACACTCAGGCACGCACAGAAACGTTTGACACATGCCCGATTTTCGCCGGCTCCGGCGTCCATGGAAAAGGCTGCCGCTGGAATCGCTCTGCACTTCCTAAAGCGACGATGGCCTCAGGATGAGTCTGTGTGGAGCGCCTTTCAGGAGTGCGCTTGCACATAAAACCTGCACCACACAAGGCTGCTTTTGTCCCCCCAACCCGTTTTTCTTGGGTGAAAAGAAAGTGGTTAAAAAATACATTTATCTTTTGTGAAAAAGAAAAGGTGTGGATGGTGCCAAAAAAACGATATAAATTACTACTTTTCGAGTTTTTCCTCCTTGGAATTTTCCCGATTTTCCCTCCCCTCATTAAAATGCGGTTCTTTTGATCAGCATGTGTCTGACACTAGCCAGCGCACTAAAAACATCATTTACTAGTGCTAGACAACCTAGCAGAAGCCTTTGTCTACTAACACGTACTAAAACATCACGCCTACGCTTTCAGTTCTGTAAAGACATCAGATTTCCAAGGATTATCCGGCAAGACGGACTGCTGCTTTTCCAAGGCGGTCGAGCACCTACCGACGCAGTTGAAAAACGGCTCCTTCTTGCACCGACTAGAACAGCCATCCCCATTCACAGGATTCCTGTCGTCGCACTCCTCCCCGAGGAACCTGGAACACCAGAAATCTGGTTGCAGTCTGAGGAGGAATCGACACGCTGCCCGCATTGCACATGCCAAAGCCTCATTACGCAACCAGCTCAACCTCCTTTCTGTTGTGCATATGCACAATGACAATAAAGTTGACTTTGGCCCTGGCCCATCTCTCCATGGGTTGTTTGACAGCTAGCTGGCTGGCGGTCTGTATTTATGATGTTGATAATGGTGAAGATGACGAGGGTGACGACCTCTGACATGTACCTACTCACCTCTGAATGACTCCATCTCCACAGTAAGGTGCTCCGAGTTCATGAGGCAGTTCAGGGGAAGGCACACTCTCCATCTCTCTAGAGAAGGTCAACACTCTGTACGTATAAACCGTCCCGGCTTTCACATCCCTGGGGAAGCAACACATACCAGACACACAGATAGGGCTTCTTAGTCTAACGGTACATAATATGCACCATGCAGCACAATTCATCAAGCAACTGATTTCTATCAATTTGAGTGCTATTCTCACCACCTGGAGCTTCACAATGATTAGTAACTCACTGACACATTATCCTCTGAAATTCTGCCCTCGTTCTCTCTTACGCTCTACCCCCATTATCCTCGCTCATTTCCCCCTTTTTTTCCATGCCTGAATACTGATATGGTCACACCATTTCCCCTTCCCCAACCTCCCTGGCCCCACAGTAGGCTAAGGACAACTGTCGTTTGGTGGATCCCTCTCCACACCGCATTCCTGGAACCCCCTTTCACGCTGGAAGATGATTACGAGGCTCGCCCCGGCCATATAACTGTCTCCACTGTATCGCATCCCTCTGTTTGGCTTTCCTTGCATTCTTTATTGCTCTCGCTTCCAAGCTCGAGTGTGTAAACCAATACCTGGGGTGCTGGCCCAAAGCTTTGGACCAGAGGGGACTGAGACAAACATGAAACAAGGAAAGCAATCCAGTCACTTTGCTGGGCTGCACGCAACCCAGAGAGGGGTTGGGTGGGGAGGATCACCAGAGTATGGGGGTAAGCGCCAAGTCCACAACCACAGCTCTCAATGGCAAACCACGACCCCCCAAAGAACGAGGCCCAGAGATTCATCAGATCACATCTGGAGTGGATTACAGATACAGTCAATCTAAGCCATATGTTGTTCAGTCATAAAAAAAAACTGCATTTATTGTCACCCATCACAAAATGACTGGATGTCAAATGTCTGTTGACGGAGACCCCCTTAACAGTTGGACAGGAAATGCCGGACATGCAAGATGACAACACATCCAGAAATTGGCCTTTTGAACCCCTTCTGTTGAAGAAGAAAACCACCGGCATCACTTGACCCCATGACAATGCCATCTCGCAAGTTACGTGTTACATGTGTGTTACATGCATTCATGTGGCCTTCAAATGCCTGAGCTGGCTTCAGGATGCTGGATGCGATTTGACAGAAACAGGCTGTCACTTTTACAGCTTGGACATGTCACAAGCAGAGAATCTGCAGAAAACAGACCACGGTCCATTCATACGGGAATGACACTAGCTGTTTTTCCCTCATGCAAAAAGCTTTTGGATTTAATTTCAAACAAATATCCTGCCGATTACAAGAAAATCAGCCTGTTGCCAAATCACACAGGACCAATTTATTATGCTAAGATGAGTCCAGATTTCATTGTTTGGCCCCAGTCAAAGCCTTGTCAACCAAAAAAGACTTTCGAAATGCTGAGGATGACAATGTGCTATCAATAAATCTACTTCAAAGTGATCAACACGATTGGTCATGCAGCTTTGTGTAAAGTGCCGTAACTTCCAATAAATCCTGGATTTCCAGGCAGAATCCATATATCAGAGATTTCCAATGATTCTACACCAAATATCCAGAGAGGAGACACGTAGGACTTTTGACAACAGAGGTCTTTTTTCACCCTAACCAGTCTGTGAGAAGATGGGGAAAAGGGGTGACTGAGCTCATCCGGAAAGGTAATGAACTTCAAAGGGATATATCTACAGTTCAGCACATTTAAGCGTTTAAAGCAGTGTTTTCCAATCCAGTCCTCGGGGTCCCACAGACAGTCCATGTTCTTGCTCCCTCTGAGCTCTCTGCCAGACAGTCCACATTTCTGCTCCCTATTGGGAGCAGGGATGGAGCAAAAACATGGACTGTCTATGGGTCCCCGAGGACCAGAATGGGAAACACTTTAAAGAACGTTGTATTTTATTCTGGACGATTTATTTGTATACATTTTTTACTTTTAAGATGTTGGCTCCTATTAAACCCTGTTTGTTTTCTGTTCTACGCAACAAAAGCACTCTATAATGTATTATGGCATCTCCATACTTGAAATGTTGACTCATATTTATCATATTACCACTACACCATCTTTGTAACTTTAATGAAGGACTGTCTGAGCAGACTATGATGGACCACTAAAATCACCCAACATCAAGTTTAGTTTAGAGAGTCTTATCCATACAGAACAGCATGGAGTCCAACATCCAAAGACCTTTTGCGGAAACTTGGGATTCACTCCACAAAAAGAAATACAGACTGACAGGTATAAATTTGTTCCAAATCCAGACTGATGTATTTTTGACCCCCGAACTGAGAACAAATCTCGCCTCACCACGGAGTTTCCTCCTGGCGCTTACATTCACGCCCCTCTTCCTCAACTCTTCCATTTGACTTCTGGAGATGGAATGACAGTTTCCTGGCATTGATCCCAAAGCAAGAAGAAACAGTGGAGGCCCGTTTTTTTATACGAGACGCAAGTCACACCAGCACAGAGGCTCGCTGCCCATACAAAACAGCTCAGAGGATATACAGGTGCTGCCTGCAAAGCCGTGCCAACGAAAAACCTCAGGCATGCCCGCCGCCTTGCTGTAGGCCGAGTGACGTCAAACGCACGCAAGCATGCACACCCCATGCCGCGGCCCTTAAAACACACAGTATAGCCCCTTTGTTACGCTCTTCTTGCCCTATAATGGTGAGAAACTGGTCCCTTTCTCATGTCACGGTGGCGTCTAGTGGTCATGTCCAGTGGAAAACCTGAGTCATCAGTTGTTACTGTGGAGGATTTCATGGGGGGGGGG
>JABFEB020000113.1:5689146-5705958 GCA_019775895.2 Stomatorhinus ivindoensis
CCCATGCAATTGTGCAGTGGGAGGGGCAACTGAGAGACAGGACTTCCATGTAAAGCCCATCTGCCAATCTCAATGAGGGGGCAAGACGTCCTATAGGCACTGGGGAAAATTCTTTACAGTCATAAAAGCCTTAGGGGAATCCCCCAAGTGTGAACTTCAGATCATAAACTTCACCTGCCTGCTCTCGGAACAATCTCAACAGTTAACTACATCCAAATTTCTCAGCATTACTGTGCTCCAAAGGCATGGGAACAAAACAAAAAAAAAAAAAACAAAACGTAGTAGGAAAAAGACCGCTAATCAACTTTATTAATGCATTAACAACCCAGCCTAGAAAGGTCACTGCAGAACAAGCAATAGGTATATATACACTACAAAAGACATAGACCAATCAGGTAAGGACTGATTTAAAACATGCAGAAATGTATTGGAATGGACTTGCGCGTTTGCCATTACATCCCACAAAAGGAGATTCATTCGCACCACGTGTCCCGTTGGAAAGTCGACATCCCGACCGCAGGTCGATCCCGGCCGGTTTTAGGTGGCTCCCGGTCCACGCCGGACACGCACACACAGGAATGCGGAGCGGAGCCTCCTGTCAGCTCGGCCACCCGGACAAATCCACTCCGTCTGTCGGGGTCCGCTAATGGATTGCACAGCCCCTGCCATTAAGGGAAGGAAGTACCCCGGGGGTGGGGGAGCCTGGATCCACCGCCGCATGCAGGAGGCGCGGAGGTCTGCGAAATGCCTGGCAGCAAACAGGTGCCTTTTACGACACCTCCGTGGCTTTAGCGTGACGTACACGGAGTCCCCTTTCAGGTTCACCCCCCCCAGCCATTAGCTAAAACCATTAATACCCCCCTGGTACATCCGTGTGAGAGGGCTTAGATTTTGGCTCCTGGTTCCAAAGCATAGAACTCAAACTCCTTTCAAGAAAATCCCGGCAAGGCACACAGGCTTCCCTTCGTAACCCACGGGTCACCCGGAGCACCCCTGACAGGAGGGATGCAGTGATAGGCCCTCAGGACACATACGAAAGGGCATATCCAATGCATTATGGGAAATCCCAGCCAGCATCGAGTTACTTATTAAGCACACATGTTTAACTGAGGCATTTTAAATAGCTTACCATCGACACGTTTACCTATTCATGCAGTCTGATTTCACCTTGGATTGAGCAACAGATGACTTTCCCCTTCAGCCATGGCCTTCAAGGCACCAGTTCCTTAATCATGATATAACACAAAGCTTAAAAATAATGGTGAATCCCTGACTGCACCATAGTCTTCAGGGAAAACAGATCATCTCTGTACAACAAGGGCAGAAATATTCCTTCCAGTTGATACACGATGGATCACGACACGGTTTGTATGTAGTTAATTTTTACACACTGGCATTTTATGGAGTCTTTTCCTTTCTCCACAGTTACACAAAAAACATCGTACTAGACCATGGAGGGGTGGTGCTGGGTGTGGGGGGTATAAAGGTGAAGGCCACCCTGAATCAACTAAAGTTGTACTGGTGCTTTCAGTAGCAGATGTCAACAGGGCAAGAATTGATTAGTAGGACCCGATCTGAAGGTGTGTGAGCAAAGACTATTTAGCAACGGTGATCATAAGAAATGGGACTCACCAAATTCATGAGGCGTTATAACTGTGACCATTACCAGGGTCGTGAGGTTTAAAGGTCAAGGGGTTGAAGGTCAGGGGTTGAAAGTGGGTCGACATGGGGGGGATATTTTAAGACAGGAGGTGGGTCTGAAAACTGTATTCCAGCTACTGTCCGGAAGCCCTGTCCATGAAATCAAGGTAAAACATGTCCTCCTGTCCAATTCTACACAAAGAGCCTTTGCTAAACTCATCTAATCTAAAAAGACGTTAACGTTGACAAACTCTAAGCACTATCGCCACAAGTGGCTGCAATGGGATTGGCCAAGGTCATCTGTTACAGCAATCACACTGCCTGAAATGATACAAGCCTATCCGTCCAGGCCCTCCCAGTAATAAAAGAGACAAACGGCAGAACAATACTCAGAGACGAGCATTTATTTTCGAGGTCCCTTACAGCCCGACATCCGATGGGGAAAGATTGGGTCCAAGTACAGAGTCCTGCCAACTTGATTTCCCCCGTGGTAGCGGTCCTGAATTTTATACATCAGGTAAAAGCATCAACATGACTTGAGAAAACATGGCAGGCTAAGAGAGGCAACAGAAACCAATTTTCATTTTCCCAGTTTCGAGAGAGAGGAAACAATTATGACCAGCTACGTGTAACAAGATCACCAGCTCCGAGTGGCGAGCAGCAATAAACTACGGATGTACAAGTTCTGTGTTCACACTATGCTATTGTTCACACTTAGCGGTCTATTTGACGCATGGGCATATGCAACCAACTGGAACCACAGAGCTCTTTCTGAGCCAACAGCTGGCCAGCCTCTCGAAACGCAGCTACGTGCTAATGGCCTCAAGCACTAAGAAAATAAACGTGGCCCTTTGTGTCCTCTGTTGCTTCGGCAACGCAGTGGGCTGTTAGTGTGGAATTCCTCAATCAGCGAAGAACGTAAAACAGCGATTGTCGTGTGGTCCAACGAATGCCTTGCTAGACTGACACAAAGTGAATAAAAACAAGTGAGGAGTTGAGAAACGATCAATAACCCATTTTCTCTAATTCAAATCTCTTGCACCTCTCCCAGCCTACAACCCCTTCCCATGTCATCAATTAATATCAAAACATACACAACAGTCTTGTGGTTGTAATTATAAGCAGCCATGGGGAACAGACAGACAGCCAGGGCATTGTTCTTGGAAACAATAGTAAAACCCCAAAACGTAGATGGAAGACAATATATCATAATTATAATTATTATGACTTCCTTTTTCATACCACAATGTTATTTAAATAAGAAATTATGGAAGCTACTGAAGAAACAAAACAAGTGGTCATTAAAGAGCTAGGCTGGTGAAGAAACACCAGTGGTAAGTGCCATAGAATAAGGTATAATTTGGCGCAAAAAATAGAATTGAGTTTTGAAAATGGCCATAGATAAATGTATTAACCTGGTGGAAAAAAAAGAAAAACATAATATACTTATTTAGATGTCAACATTTCCAAAGTTCTTGATCTAACACATGAATCACCAGAAAGATTTGATTAGAAAATCAGCAACAGTCTCAATGCCAATGAATCATGAGCAAGATCTATCAAGTCAAGAAAGCAGCCGGCATTTACACACTTGCTGGCAGACTGGGACCAAATATTGCAATACTTCACTGTGTTACTACATGTCCTCAGCCAATTCAGGTGCTGTCCCAAGAGTGTAAAACTCTCAGCACGGGCTGCTGTTGCTGGGCTTGTAACACTGGTGTAGTAAGTGGGCTACTCATAAGGTCGCCATGTGCACAAAAGAGAGTACGCCTTGGGGAAGATCGCAGAGAAAGTGCTTCACCTTTAACATGAACCTACGTGCGAAAAAGTCAGAGAGAACAAGAGGGTGATAGAGGAGGCAAAAAACAAACGAACTAGCTACAGCTATTGGGGTTTTGGGTAACGAACTGTCAGCAAGACCATCTAAAAGAGAGTCTAGCGGTTAAGAAATTGGACTAGTGACCAAAATGCAGGCCAGCCGAAGTCTCCGGGGGGGGACTCCGCTGCTCCAGCCATTTAGCAAGGTACTTAACCTCAACTGCTTTAGCGAATGTATTTGTTCGGCGGCTAACATGAAATGCAAATGTAATGGAGGAAGCACGTGTTCCCCCACCATCCTCCATCCTGCGTAGACAGATGCGGCGCCCATCGGGACGTAATTATACAAATTCATCATGCCTCGATGACGCGCCAGCAGGCCGCCAATCCCATGATGCCTCACCTCTGACTGGTAGCCCAACAACAGTCGCAACAGCAAGATGCGTTTTATCATCCACGCACTCGGCTTTAGTTTTTGAATTTAAAATTTGAATGGAAAATGTACGGCTCCCCAGGGGTGTCCCTGGTGTGAGATCTGAGGAAAAACACAAATTCCCTGTAGTGCTGGAGTGCCGAGAAAAATAAACCGCCTGGAGTTTCATATCTCAATGGCACATAGTGCTAATGCTGAAGTCATTAAGCTTACACCTTCTCCCTGAGTTTATGGGGGTTTCCTCTAGTTAGTTGCCTTCCAACAGTGTACAAGCTGAGAAAATCTGTCTCTAAATTGGCCATTGTGCATGATCTTGCATTTCAGCACCCTTCGATGGAATGACATCCAGTCCGAAGTGTGCCTTTCCTTGTGTCCTTCCCAGAGCAGGCTCCAGGCTTACTGCAACCCTGGAAAAGCAATTTACTACACCAGTCCACTACTGAGTCAATAACTCCATCACCCTCTTTATTAACAAATAGATGTTGATATTACATGTCCATACAAGCATATATCTGGATTTATCAGGTAGAAAAAAATATTCAACTGTCTGTTATGCATTTCCAGTTGAATGTGTCTCTTAAAAGGATGAAATTTAGCTAAAAATATGATTTGAACTGGGGTCATCCAGAGTAAGTGCCTCACCAGAGACTTCACTGAACAGCAATTCAATTCAATTTATTTTTATATAGCGCCTTTCCAAACACAGTCGGTCAAAAACACTTAACACAGAATCAGGCGACAATAGTGCTTACTAACATAACACGGTTGATACTTTGAAGATTGGCATTGCTGTATCTATTCTTGTCTCAAATGTAATTTGCTTAACTGCCAGACAATTTTGTTGCCGGGAATTGATGTCACATCTACCGTCCAGGTCTAATACCAATCCACTAAGGAACAGACACACCAAAAAGAACAGTTCATTCCAGCTTAAAGATGGATAGAGCTGTCTGGCACAAAGAAATTGAGCAACCATCCAGAGGGCATGAAATGAATTTGCACAAGCTGATACACGGAACAAGGTCAACTTAGTGGGTAAAGTAATAGGATACGTGACAAAAAGCCCAGATCCGATTGCTCACCTTTGCTTTGGTTTGTTCCGAATAAGAAGGACGGTGGGTAAACAAAAATATTTAGGCCAGTTTCTTGTTTCCTTAATCTGCGTGACCTTGGGTTTGGAGAGTGGGGCTGTAATCAGAGCTAGAGGTCATCACACCCAAAGTTTTAGCTAATCGGCTAAAAATTGGAACCTGTGGATTTTACATGGCAAATACCTTAAGAAAACCTGTGGGAAAACCTGTGGAAAACCTTAAGATTATGAGATAGCGTTGATTGGCGACCCCTCCCCAATTGATCAGCTGATCTACAACGAGCCGTCGTCATTTTCATTTCTGTCTATATCAACATGGGAGAGACAATTAAAATGTAAGTAAGAAGGAAGCCAGCAGACTCTCTCACTTAGTGGACATCCCCCAAGAAGAAAAACAAACAAAAATGTTCCATCTCTGTAGAGAAGAACAAGTGTTCGCAATGCAATATTATCAGTATCAATATGATTTGACCTCTCACCTCCCACATTCAAAACAGCAGTTTAACCAGAGTCACATCAAAACAGGCAATAGCAGGGTCTTGTCAAATAATCCTTTCGGGTTACTCAAATAATGGCATAATGGCTTGCAGCTTTATTAATACGAAGCGGACCCCCAGCCAAATTACAGGGAATTATATAGACAGATCCACACAACAAATCAGCAAGCCTGTAGTTAACCCCTGTCCCAGTCATACAGGACTGCACCAACAACCTGCGGAAGCTTCCACACTAATGAAACACCGAGTAATGATCCTGTATTTAACCTTTGCTGTCTTACATTGCTAAGCTGTGAGTCAGTGACACTCTGGGCCTCCTCATCCCATTTACCTTCTATTCATCACTGATTTTTATGAGGGACAGCAACTATATAAAAGAAAATGTAATCAGTCCAAATAGACCAAGGGGAGCAAAAAGGAAATAACAGCACAAAATTTAAAATTTTGAAACCTGCCAAAGGGAATGCATGTCTTGCCAACAGTGCTCAGGGATTTAGTCCAATAATTATTATCCCATCCCTTTTCACAATGCATCAGTCATTGTGACATTTAAATTCATTCAAAAAGACATTCATTCAGATATGTTGGCTACACAACTAATGGGGAGAGAGGCTGCACTGACCTGAGTGACGAAGCTGGATTGAAGCAGTTCTTAGTGACATCGGTGACGTTGGGGTTACAGCAGTCCCCACTGTCGTAGCTGTAGTTGTCCCAGTTGCACTCGGGGTCACAGCGCCCATTCCCCAGCTTGTGCCTGGGGCAGCTGCCCTTCTGCTTCTTACAATAGCCTCCGTCGAAGCCTGTGAGGGTGTGGCTGCACTCGGGGTCACACTCCTCGTCGCCCACCTTGCTGATGTCGCAGTTGGCCAGCACCAGCCGCTCGCGCAGCGAAGAATTGAACACCTTGTGCTCACTCAGCACCCAGGTGATGTTGTAGGCGGCAAAAGCCTCGTTCAGGTGCTGGTGCTGCAGGTTCACCTGCTGCGGAGTGACACTGGGCTTGCGGCCGGTGTCGTCATGCACGTTGACCACCCGGTAGCGCACAGTCTTAGGTCTGCGGAAGCTCCAGAAGCGGTTGTAGTTGGTGGCCACATCGACATTGTCGCAGACTGTCTGGCCACACGGAGGCGGCTCCAGAACTGTGTCCAGGGACGCTGCCACGACCCCTTCACCTGGGCCAGCCTTGCCGAAATCACCCTCTGCTTGGGGGAAGGAGCCATCCTTTACCGTCAGCCACTTGCGCGCTGGGTATTCAAAGATCTCGTTCAAGACCAGTTCAGAAACATCACCACGCGGCTGGCGGCTGTGCATGTCCCTCACAATCTCCAGCTGGGACCGGGCCTGGCGCCACAGGCTGAAATGTTCCACTGAGCCCCGGTAATTGTGGCTAAGGGCGTTACCACCCAGCATCAGCACCTTGCACTTCTTGGTGAGAGGGCTGAAGACCTCGCCGGACTGCTCACGGCTAACCGCTACCTGGGCACCGTTCACAAACAGCTTCATGTACAGTCCATTGTAGGTGACAGCCACGTGGGACCACTGGTTGGGGAGGTACCGTGCATTGGAGGTGATAGATGTGGCTTTGTGGGCGCGGTCCGTCTTCAGAGAGAAAAACAGGCGCGGGTCCCGGTTGCCCTGCTCACTCACAGCCTTGATGCCCAGCAACCAGCCACGGTCGCTGGAGGCATAGAAGCACTTATCATATAGACCTAGAGCCAGGAGACAGCATTAGCATTAGCATTAGCGCCCAGCTACTGAAAGGAAAAGAAAAAACCCACATGCTGTGAAAGCTATGCAGCAGCCCATGAAAAATCATGAACCTCACAAAGCTTCTTCAAAGCTAAGAGCTCAGAAATGACACAAAATGCATCTGCACCATGTGTTACGGTCCTGATTCCCTAGAAGAGAAACCAAATGTCTGCTTTTCACATCAGACTGATCCGGAGCAACTTGCACTGCTCACAAATTTACACCTCGCATGCGCTGTAACCCATCAAGCCACACAGCTGGCTTTCTGCTCACTGGAGGGAGGATCATCTGTGTCCCAGCTGGACTTTAAAGCCCATGGCCCTGAAAGAGAGTGTCGCGCAACCTTCCCTCAGCCTCCCATACCGCGATCGACTAAAGGGAGCTGCAGTCTAACATCGGGAAAACTGAGGAGACATCATTGTGAGAAAGAGGCTCTCTGGAGAGCTTATACAAGCTGGGTTTCTTTTTGTAAGCTGGGTAACAGACACAACTGTCGCATCAAACGCACTTTTGGTGGTCCGGACAGTTGCCCATTTTGGACCAGGAGCAGCTGTTCTATTCAGCATGTTCAGCGTTGGTAGTATAATAGTTATATAGCTGCCTTTTAAGCAAATGAGTGGGGTTCGAGTCCCAGTCAACACAACCCACCTTCTAAACATTTCTGCCCTTTTGATGGGAGGCTCAGAAAAATAAGCATGCAATCAGTGATCAGAGAGTTGCTGGTTTAAATCCCAGGGAAGCAAAGTGATTTCCTTGATGGGTTGTCAAGCAAGACCCTTAATTCCAAAATGCCTATACTGCCTTCCCAGCTTCGGATAAAAATGTCAGCTAAAGAAATTTAATGTAAACATATAAAGTTGGTAAAACAACCAAAGGAATGTATAACTAAAATGGCTTGATATTCCTCATGGGACTTTTTGATGTACACATGACAAAAACAAGTTTCTAATTCTAGGAGTGCAAGAAAACCGCTGGCTTCAATATACATTTGGCTAATTCCTTAGTTTCCACACATAATCCTCAGATAATCTTGTTGGTGAACTATGTGACTTCAGCAGACTGTTTTTTATCTCCGATCATGTTTACCTAGCTGCCGTGTTTTCTGCCATTCTTATCTTGCTCGGGTCAAGTCAGCGCTCGCGAGATGCGTTATCTCGGAAAAATTTCAAGGGCATTTTTCTAGCAGCCGCGAGATGGCCTTTTCACATGCGGGGGGTGCAGGCCCATCAGCCAGCAGACATCAGTCACTTGGAAGTTGATTTAGAGGGCTGACACAGACACAGCGGGCAGGTGGGGAGGGAGTGAAGCAGGGCAGGAACATCCCAATCTTATATCGGGGAGGGGGGGGGGGGCATTGACCAGCAGTGTCTTGCTTCTCCAGTATTATACAAAATCAGATGCCAAACATCACCTCTGAGTGAACACAGACTACTAGAATGTGTGACGCCACTTTGCAGGGCACTTCATGTGGTTGGTGCAGTGGTTGGTGCAGCTGTTTCTCAAAAAGCCTCGTGCACATTAATCAACCTGACAGGTGATGCCTGACTGTCTTTTTCAAAGGGGAGGCAGGATGAGTTTACCTCCCTTGTCTTCTTTAAAATTCCACCCCCCCTGGTCCTTCATGTCCCAGAACACCCAAATTACGTTCTCCAGAAAATTGTTGTGTCACATTTTTTTCTTTTTAGGGTAAACTTGAAAAATGGCCTATTCAGCTAACCCCGGAGAAACATACAGCTGATTAAGCAGAAACTCTATTTTCTCTCTCCCTCTCTCTCTCTCTCTCTATCCCTCTCTCTCTCTCCCCCAATGATACAGCTGTTCCACAGCTCACTTGCAGTCAACAGCTTTCTCAGCTCGCACCTTAAACGAGTAGCGAGCTGCACAATTTCACAGAGGAATCTGAGACCAAAAAAGGTTATCGGCTAAAATCTCAGCAAAAGGATCCAGTGCCCTATTCTTGAGCTATAGGCTGTTTGACAATTTTACCGGACACTTGAAACTTAGGATATTAGCTGTTGCAAAGTCAGTCCGGGCTAAAAGTGTGACCCAGAGGAGGGAAAGGTAAATGAACAGCAGGCTTTAGCAAGGCCTGGAAAAAAAAAACGGCAAAAAACGAGGCGGCTTGGGAGATCTTTTTTTAGATCACGCTGACCTATTGATTATATGCCGTGTCTGAAATGTCTCCGAAAGCGAAAGCGGGCTCACGGCGGCTGTATTTCAGGCCGCAGACCGAAAGCACATCGGGTTTTCAGAGGACAGCCGCAATAAGGGTTGCCAGCATGAGGAACAGAATGTAGAGTAGGAAGTTTCCGAGGGATCGGACGCTGGAAAGTGGCGCACCGCTGTCATCTCCAGTCTGCGGAAGTGATGCAAAGTCACAGATACAGGTTAAATTATTCAGATCACAGGGAGTGGAGATTCCCCACACTCAGTTCTGGTAAAAAGGGTCCTGGACATTCCTGTTCCGACACAGTGAGCCTCTGAGAAACTACAAGCTTGCTGTGGTTCAACTCTCTGAGCCGGGATGAAGACTGCGACATTGTGCCTGGAAGAGACAGGCTGCTTTTGTCCTTGTGTGTCCTGTAGACGCACACGCATGCGATCCCCACTCCGCGCCGCTGTTCAAGGTCCTGAAGTAGGCTCCCTGTTAGGCTCCTCAGTCATGTTTCCACAGCTCTGCTCATTACAGAATAACACTTGTGACTCCATACTCCCTTGCGCAAATTGAGGTAAAGCGCATTTCAATTAATGTCTTAATGCTTTATATATAAAATATGAGACTGAACTATGCTATTTTTATCTAGTGCACTATGGAGAGAGGGGGAAAGGGCCTTTAGTACTCTTTCACTTTCCTCAGGACTGAAAAAGATATGAAGGTTTATGTCCCAAGGTGCAGAACAAAATGATATAAGAACAGTTTTGTTCCAGCAGTCAAGACACCAATGAATAAGTTACAGATACAGCAAAACAGTGTTTTATTTGATTGTATTTAAACTGTATTCATCGTGTTATATTTTTTATAGTTTTCTCTTAAGATGATTGTGTTGTATGATGAATGGTGTCTGTCTGTAATGTGTATCTATGGATGAGGACAATTCACTGGAAGCCAACTCTACCTATGGGTACAAATACAGTAACTTGAACTAGAAACTGCCCCCATCAAAATACAAAGCTAATTTTAATGTTTATTTCATGTATTGGGTAAGTCTAACGCGGTCACCAGAAGCAATAACTGAAAACATAAGTACACTACAAAATCACTAAATAATTTTACAGTTATTTGTGGTTTATCCTATAATAAATTGTGAATTACTTATCCAACTGAGTTTTCTACAACAGCATAAACATTGAACTCAGTAAGGTAGAGGCTAAAGAAAATTAACTTGTTGTGTTATTGAAACTTGAAATTTTCCAAAGTTTTCACAGCAGAAGGACTTTTTCCTTCAGGACTTGTGGGGGGGGGGGGGGGTAAATAAACATTCACAGCCTTAAGAAAGGTTCACTGCAGTGTCTTTGGGAGGAAAGACGGCGTGATGGCTCCAGAGCCTTTTCTTTACTAGGACAATTTTGATGTCGACGGTCAATGTAAATATATCAAGTGGTTTTCCCAGCACGGGAGGGACGCTGCTTTGAACCAACCTGTCCTTTTAAAACACCAAATGTTTGCATTAAGTCACTGGGAGCGTCGCTGGAATAGACAGAAATCCTGTTATTTATAAACACAGAGCACTTTACTGATAAAACGGACAGCTCCATTGCATACAGTGCCCTCAAACACAGCTTCCTTTAAACTTAGCAAAGGTGTTTACACAGTACGATGCATAAAAAGTGGGATTCTGCAAACAGCGAGTAAATCCGCACTATGCATTTCGACACTAAAATTAGCCTGCGGTGGACTTATAGAGACTTACTGTCTCAAAACAAAATCTCATATGATCTTGACACGTGACCTATGAGATCCAAGAACAAGATATTATTCTTTTTATTCTGAGGCATGGCGTACCTGCTTTTATGGATGCAAGACCCTGTTTGTCCGAGGTCATGGGTGAAGCAGATTCCATTCCAGTTGGAAACTAAGCTTCCATTCCAGTCCAAACTAAGGTTCCCTGTCTCTGTAGAGTTTGCCAGTCCTCTCTGTCTGTGTGCGTGTCAGAATTCCAACCTCTGATACATGCAGTTGAGGTGAGTCTGAACTTCCCTTGGACTGTGTGTGTGCTTGTTTCATTGGGTCAGACAGTATAAACACCCTTCACGAATCAGAGCACCTAGACATGCTGTGTAAAGGACTCATATCCTGCATAAAACCCTGGTTTATCTAGGACTCTCTATCTGGTTCTTCAACAGACAACACAGTGTACCTGAGAGCAAATACACAAAAAGTCCCTTTCCCCAAAAGCAAAACATTTTTATTTCAAATAACTTCTATTCCATCCCTGTGCTTTGCATAATTAGGCTGTGACACTAATTAATTTTAAAGCATACCTATTATGCACGGTTGCACCATAGTGAAATTACATATGGCAGTTAGCCAAAGAAGGGACCATTCTAAATGACTTTTCATATTATGCAAAATGCAAATCACAATTTCTGAATACAAGCTTGCTATTAAGACTGCTTGCCCCCTCACTCTTGACAAAAAATAAGTGCTTATCTTTTCGGGACGCATTTTTAAGGGGAGACTGCTTTCCAATGCATAATCTATGGACCCCCTTCAGATGGAATCCTACTCCATTTCCCCACCCTCCCCACCCTGAACCAGCCCTACATAGCAAAAGGAAATCATACTACATGCAGTATAAACGGAAATATCTTTTAGATATGATTTCATCCAGCGACTGGGACGTGATTTCAACTGAAAGTCTATGAAGTACAAAATGTATGGGTTTTGAAAACCATAAAATGACGCCTTCCTGATCCCTGCATCAACACCTGCATCCTATATCCTTGACTGGTTGTTATTAAATCCACATTCCTATATGATGCTATTTACATTAAAAGACAGGAACCCCCTCATTATTGTCTGGGTCCTCATACTCAATTTCCCATGATTCCTCTGTGATATGAAAAGGTAATTAACAGTTTAAATGATGATGAAAGGTTCCCTGGGAGTTGAATGGCACTGCCAAGTACCAGCTGTGATCCACATGCCAGGAGACTAAAGACAGAAATGCTAATTTCATGAAAATGAAATAAGCGATATTTGGTGCAGGTTCATACTAAAGCAAACGCAATGAGGGACAAATAAAACATTCCGGTTTCGTGGAATTCCCTTTTGTAGAACATGCATGCGAAAATAGCTGCCAAATCCTGATGTATGACAATCAGCACCTTGTAACAGCCACTGGAGGGCATCACACGGCCCCTGTTATCCTGTAATGTTTGACTGAGGAAGAGAACTCAACCACGCATCATCAAAGCAGCTGCCGCCATGTTTCTAAGATGCCTGCTCCTGAAGGGTAACTCCTTCAGTTGTCCAAACCAAACATGGTGGAGACTTGGCCACCTGCAGTGGTACTGTAAAGCCAGGGACATCAACTGTTTATACTAAAACTGGTGGCGACTAGCTTTCTGGTATCTGTAGGTAAACCTTGTTAAATGCAGGCCATGTCGCTCTTGATGTTCGGCCTGCTTCGGCAGTCATTTCATCTTTATTGATGAAGCTGCTAAACTGAAGCAAGTACTGGTGCTTCGTGGTGGTCTGTGATCATCTCACGATCAACTCTTCCCTCAGTAGACTTCCTGCATATGATTAAAGGCCAGCCTCAATGAAAACTCCTATGACCAGCGCCAAAGAGATGCCATATATTAACTAATATCTCTCTCACTTTTACCTTAATTTCCACAATGCCGATAATTATCCATCCTATCAACCTGAGCCAGGCTAAAACGATCTTTTCAGTTGTGCTTAGAGTTTACACCATGTCCATCCTTTCTCACTTAATCTAAATTTAAATATGATAAATTAATTAATAATAGGCGCAAGAATCAATTAATTTAACTCATTAATACGCGAAGAAATACCAAATATTGATGTAAGTGTAATATAGCGAGAGGATTTATGAGACAAAATGCTATATTGCAGATGCAGCACCAGGTCCCGGATTAGGCAAAATACTTGTTGATACACAAAGCGCGCACTGATGGCGGCCGGCGCGCATTCGCGGCTTTGTTTACAGTTTTTCTCCAAACGGGCGATGTGTCCGCGGCGGCTCCCTGTCGGCGGCCGAGGGGATCGGGTGGAAAAGCGGATCACTTTCACTCTTGAGGAACTAAAACGTCAAGCACTTTGCTACTCAAAGCACCACAGCGGGATTATCTATCGGGCGCGAGTAAACAGCCATCATCCGTCACCCCGACTGTTTGGCAGTTTGCAACACACGGCGTCACAATAACAGGCCGGGCGCGAGTAACACCTCCGGCTTATTGTTTAAAGGAGAAAAAAAAATCGCGCCCCCGATTGACCACACTTCGGCGGGGGGTTTCCGTGTGGACATGTGGAAATGCATCCGCTATCTCTTGGGGTACATGACTGCGGAAGCGCCTGGTGATGGGACGCCGGCAGCGCTTTCACTTTGCGGGCGATGAGGCCCCATAGACCTAAGCTCCGTTAATAAAGTAAATATTCACCCCTGATACTGGATCTCCTGTGCGGACTGAACGCCGCCCCCCCCCCCCCAGCTCCACGCTTTCGGACGCTGATTCCGCAGCCGCGTCGTTCGCGTGCAGATCGTTCACTTTATTAATACCTCTTTTTTGCATATCCTTTTGCTTACACGTATGTATGCACAATCGTTTTTTAAACGGCTACAATCTCCATTTATACCCATTCACCCTTTCTCAAATACAGTATACCCCAAATTAAGTAGGCTGCTCAGTTGTACTCAATCTTATTACAGGAAATATATAGCGACAGCAATATAAGCAGATACCTAAGTTGCCTGCCAACCGGGGTTTACCTGTTAATAACACGCATCGCATAAGTTGGAACCGCGCTTGATAATTTATACAGGCTGACATTACATGTTATCTTCAAATAGCTGCATTACATCAGTAGCTCCGGGCATAGCCAGAACAGTCATCGTCCGTCTCCTTCGCCAGAAACGCGTTTTTTGGGCGGCTGGCTGCTTTACCTGCCTTCGCTGTAAGTCACGGTACCTGCGACGAGACAGCCGTCTTATCTCCGCCAAGCTTTGTAGTAAACAATCTTTCCCCAGGACACCGTGATCTGTGGTGCAGTTACAGTAAGGAGGGAAAAAACGCCTGGGAGCTACTTTAAAAATAATGAAGGAAATGGAGTAACGTTAAGTAGCATCTAAAGATCGATAAACTACGATGCAACTGTAACTTTTTTTTTTCTTTTTTTACTTTCTGCAAATCAAAAACTATTTAAAAAGAAATAAAAACGGAGCCTGACTTGTATTGCTCGGTCATTTCCAGGCGATAACCAAACAGCTATTGTAATATATGCGAAACCGTGCTCAACGATTTCAAATATCATTTTAAAAGCTACTTAACACATTTTCCCTATATAAGGCTATATTTCAGTCGTGCACAGAACCTCGGGGCAATCTGTAACACTTAAAACTTATTCCGTTTTCTTTCTATTAATATGTTGTTAGATTAACATTAAAACAGCGAGTGAAATTTGGGGCATTACAAAGCATTTCTTCGAGGACGAAGATCTATAGACAACAGTTGTATATTATGCATGTCATAACGAATGCGCTTTAACTGTATGTGTGGGACGCGGTAACGTTTCTGGGTTAACCTCATTCATTCATTTCGAAAATGCATAAAACTGGTCTCTTCGGGGAGATTTAAATACCTGCGATTACAGCAGGGGATCGCTGGCCTCCCTCCGGTTTGATCCACATTTCCAGGGTAAAATTTCCTCGGGGTATCTCCACATTGGGCTTAAGTCGTATCTGGTCTCCCCTGCCCGTAAAATAAACAGCTTTCCCCCGACCCAGAGAACTCTCCTGCGCTTGGGAGGAGCGACGGTGCTGGTGAGGCGATCGGCGGTCCACTCCGGGCAAGGAGCGTTTACCCCGGGGCAAGCGTGTAGCACAAGCCCCAGGGAAGGTAGTTCTGGCTTCCCTAATGCGCACCAATTCCCTTTTAGATCTTCCCTTTGTCCAGACCGTCCCGCACTCTGATCCAGAACTCAAGACGAATATCGCAAGGCAGGAAAGCCATGGGAGAATTGTCCAAAGTTTCATTTTCAAGGGGGAGCAATGATGAATTCTTACAGAAACAAACAATGAGACGAAATAAATAAAGTCTTGGGTGTTATCTCAATAATATTCCTCTTCACCGGCTCTTCCACTTGATTTTATAACAGCTTGTCAAAGAAACAGATTCTTGCCTGACAAACCAATAAGGCGATGCTGTTATTTTTTTCCCTTATAATGTTAAGCCACGACCCCCTTTTTTGCCCCTTAAGCAAAAAGTAAAACACTTAAGCATGGGTCGAAAGGGAACGGTGCGTTCACGCAAGTACTCCACTGTCCCCAAGGGGGATATGCAATAAGTAATCAATCAGGGTCGACAGGTCAGAACACCCCTTCATTTTCTCTCCCGCCGATCACCAGAATCTATAATAATTCAGTTGGTGCAATTTGTCACAGCTTTTTTTTTTTTTTTTTAGTTGGCGTTTCCTTATATCCACCCCGTAAAACAGTATTTAAAATCACACCAGTGCATTTAAAAAGCAAAAGCGAAAGGCGCCCGGCCGCAATTTCTGAAAGCCAGTGTGGACTTCCCAAAGTTGGCTCTGTGATATTAAAATGCAGGAGCGGTCTGGCAAGCGCGGAGGGTAGCAGACTATTCAGCATCGGGAATCATCACTGATTTGTCTGAAGCAGCAACCACTTGACGTGCCGGAGTTGAGCGTCCGCCTCAGAAGCTCTGACTTTTTTTCCCTGTGTCTTTGCAAAACTGTGACAAGCCGCTCTGAAGTTTCGGCCTTTTCCCACCCCGCCGTGTGAAGTCACAGGTAACCCATGACTGCTATTTTATTGCTCACCACGCATCTTAAACGGGACGTTTTTTCCCCTTTTTCTTTTCTTTTTTTTTGAGAATTTTTGAAAGAACGCGCAAGTAATGTATCCCTCTGGCGGCCTCAGACGGAACAGCAACGCACGAGTTATTACACTTATTACAGAATAAATTATTTCTCTATAACAAGCCTGAAGCAAAACAAAATGGGTCTAGGAATAGATCCTACCATATCACAGCGTTTTAGCGAAATGAGAAAATTTGACAGTCCTTGGAAGGTACAAGACCTATGGTCGTTACGTTTGCCTGAATCACCCTTAGTTGACGCAATTTTCCACTACAACCGCACAGAGCACTAGCCTTTTAAAACGCATTAAACTGACACCAGTACTTAATATAGCATGTCTAAAGTTTATAATGTATTTATTGTAGGTTATATATTTATCCAAAAACTTTTTTCCCCAAAAATGTACTTAGTATTACTTAGAAAAAGCCTATTGCTTCTTGTGTTTATTATTAGACATCATGCATACACACATGATGAAAAAATCAATATATATGATGCTTCACATAGAACACGTGTA
>JABFEB020000113.1:5709962-5724965 GCA_019775895.2 Stomatorhinus ivindoensis
CATCCCGCGAAGCACGGCTTCATCACTAAGTGCACCATCCCGCGAAGCACGGCTTCATCACTAAGTGCACCATCCCGTGAAGCACGGCCTCATCACTAAGTGCACCATCCCGCGAAGCACGGCCTCATCACTAAGTGCGCCATCCCGCGAAACACGACTTCATCACTAAGTGCACCATCCCGCGAAGCACGACTTCATCACTAAGTGCACCAGTGTAGCAAACGGAATGAATGTTAATGCAACCCTTGCTTTGCCGTTCCTCTGCGCTTCATGGAAAACTACACTTTTTTTCAATCTCTTTTCTGCAGCATGACTCATGACTGATTCAGCACCTCCAATATGATGTTGCAGCATTAAAGTAATTAAGCCCGCTGAATCACCGGGCAATAAAACAACAGGATCCCTCGGTGAGGGCTCCAGGACCCCTCCCAGTGCTTCCATGCTTTAATCGATACAGGAAGTGGCAGCAACGGCATCCAGTGAGCTCTTTCCGTCACACAAGAGGGAGAAGGACCAATGAAATGCGAACTCCTTCAGGATGTAAGGCTGGGTCATCCTACCTGGGGTGACTGGAGCCTTTCAGAGGTGACCTCGTCTGCATTGCTTCAGTTCAACCTAGTGGTTTGGATAATCGTTAAGCGTCAATCATTAATCTGGCTCCGGAATATGCAGAATAACACGTGTTCAGTGTTTCGGAGAGTACAAATCACTACATTCCTGTGACCCTGGCCAGGATAAAGGGCTGGAAGGATGGAAGGAAAGGAGGAGAGACACCAAAATACTGACACCCGCTGCTGTTCCAAGTACAAATCACGCATCAAAGATGAGGCATTCTCAAAATTCTCCTGTGGAACCTGCATCTTGGACAGCAGCATTTGACGCAGCCATGAGAGACGTACGATTTGTCACTGGATCTGACGTGCCCCTGTAGATGACAATGGAGGTGAATCAGATCATTACCTTCAACAGAACGGCCAATGACACTCAGGCAGCCCAAACGTCCACACAAGGCTCATCAAATCGCTCAGAGCGGAGTCTGCTTAGGCACCATGTGATCTGCTCATGTGACCTAGACACCAAAGTGATTGTGGTCAACTCCACCAGAAACAGCGGCGCCATTGTAAACCTCGGCACCGGCGGGGTACTATAAACAAAAATAGGAACCAGAGAACCTGAAGGAAAACTAGGGCTGATATGGAGCCCTTTGTCCACCCAGATCGACAAATGCCCAGAGCAAATGAGGCCAAAAATTCTCCTGCTTGTCAGTTTGAAATTTTTTTAATTTTTTCCCGGTACATCAGCAATGGCCTTCACAGCCTACGCCAGGCAAATTAGGTCTTTATTTCTTTAAAAAGTGAGTACTCGACACGTTTTGGGTTTAGATTCATAAGTTCAAAGCTCTCTCTCCATTAATGCGATGATGTTCTTGTGTAAATGCCATCTATATAGCTTTGGCAAAAGTCCTTAAAATTACATGCCAGATACAAATAGTGTAAATTGTGCATAGGCACATTCTTTGAGGCCGACATCGCATAAAAGTGTGATATCACCCCCAAGCAAAAAAAAAATGTAAAAAAAAAGGACACAAATAAGTTGCACTTAAACGCAAAATTAAACGTAATACCCGGGTCGCAAAACAGAGAAAGACAAGTGAAGTCAATGAGAAACGGACACATACAAACCCGACATTAACAAAGCTGCAGACAACCCAGCATCCATCCCAGAGGCAGTTAATAAACGTATATGAGAAGATGGGTTGGAAATTACTCACTTCGAAGCCAGGCTGGAAAACAGTTCATCATACATGATATTTAGGTGCGAGTGAGAAATTTTAATAAAAAAAACACATCACCCTGAATTTTCTGGAAGTGTCTTTTCGGTAATGAGCGGCATGTATACATTCAGGAGATGGCTGACAGACCTTCTCGCCATAGGACACCGTCTTATGCTACCGTGTTACTGTTGTATGTAACAGTATAACTACAATATACATTGCTGCACAGGTAGCTCAGAAACACTATTTGCTATTAACATTACTAATTCATCAAGGGCACCTCAGACATTACTCACATTACTAACCTATGACGACGTACATCTAATGTGATTCATGGTCGCATGCCATGCTGGATCCTAATGGACACCGCAAACCACAACCGGGCCGGGACTTGAACCCAGTACCCACAAATATTACTAAGCACATCTCAATGTCTCCTTGTTCTTTCTAGGAACAGTTATGCAATCAGCTTGAGGAATGGCATGACTGTGGCTCATTTATAGGAAAAGTTATTTTGTGGACGCGGCCGGATGGAACCACTAATGGGAGTTCCACTTACACAAAAATGTTCTGAGGGTGGAACAAAAAATTGATTGGTTATCATTCTGAACCAATCAGACTGTAGTGGAGGCGGGACCAAAACATTTGATTGGTTGGTCCCACCTCCTCTACAATCTGATTAGTTATCTTTCTGAACCAGTCATTTTTCATTCGGCCCTCAGAACATTTTTGAGCAAGTAAGACTTCTATAAGTGACGGAACCTGCTTGTCACAGCTCCTTCAGGTCTGATGACACTGGCTGTTATATACATCACCTTACATAGGATGCTAGTCCAAAACACCTGGCCATTTGTAATCTTTGAAGGGCATGCTCACTTTTAATGTCCACTTAGCTGGGTTTTGTAACGGCCTGGAGTTTTGATTAAAAGCCTCAGGAGCACTATTATGTATCAAAGTATACAAACATGTCCACCTACATACTAGACCTATGCGGTTCATGAATGATTCATAGTTTTAATTGAACGGAGTCATATCCTTCACAATACTACCTCTAACATGTTCATTGAATAAGTGTTAGAGTAAGCAATTAGGGAACATCATTCACAATCACAAAAAAACACATTTGAACCACATCATATTGACCATGACGAGAAATGCATGATAATGTGGATACACTGACTAACCCATTTCTTTAGCCCACCAGACAGACAGACAGAGACATGCCCAGTCAATCCGACAAAGACGGCTGCTTAGAGCATCACCTTCTGAGGGGGCGCTGGCAGTGATGCTCGCTTAGGGTGCTACGTCAGCTTGGACCATGCAGTAACGGATGGATGGATGGACGTATCGCCATCTACAGTACAGGCAATTTGGTAACCACTGCGCCACCATGGCAGCCCCAGATACATTGTGCACAGTTGATTATTTCACCGTACTACTTTGGAAAAGGGATTTCATGGGGTAGCAGTGGAGACTTGTGCCTGTGCCCCACCTTTAAAACTCCCAACGAAAAAGCAACCAGGGACAGCAGTATCGCCGTGCTTTCAGATCTGCCCAGTGGGCGCCGCCCTCCCAGATGTGGGGGGGAATATAAAATATATAAAAATAAAAATATGCATTTTTTTTTTATCAATGTCAGTTTTACTTAATAGTGTGTGCCTACATGCAATCTGAATTATTTAAACAACATTTCCACTGACTCTCACTCAACAGTGAATTTTCACTGACAGATTTCCACCAATCATTTCTCTTCATGGGCACTCAAAGTGCCCCAGAAGTGAAGCGAAACAGCCAATCGTGTATGGTTGCTAGGCAAAAATAAAGATTTGGCTTATCAGCATCGCAAAATTAAATGGTTTTGGGGCGCTGGAAATTTTGCCCCTGCTACAGAAAATTTGGATTGGTCTCAGGTCAGTCAGAGAGATGATGGCGACGACGACAGTTGAGGGGCAGCTTCCACCAAATTTGGCGAGATAGTTATTGAATTACCCTTTTGCGAGAAGGACAATGGTGGAAAAAAAATCATGTTAAGGGGGCTGGGACGTGACAACCCCGAAATAAATATCACCCAGCCAACTAAGGAAATTAAATTATGATTGTGAAATTGTCATTTTCTGACTGTTCATTTGAATGCTTATACTGGACTAGGAAGGGAAATCTAACGGTACATCAGCCCAACCAAGAATTCTTTTCACCAGCCGCCACTGGATCTGCCGATGAGCCTGGAACGACGGATGAGAAACCCTTTCAAAACCAAAAAAAAAATCGAGCGGACACCATGACGTTTATGGTTGCTATTCCACATTATAATTACAAAACTATTTTAGAAAAGGAGCTGCGTTGCAGAACATGAAAACAACAGAGTCCAGGAACCCCAAGGCACATACTCCCAATCATCATAATGAAATGTTTGATCATATTTGATCATTTGGTGTTTAGCTACTATCTTCAGCCACGTAGCTGCTGTCACTAGCATGAGTGTTTGCCATTTAATATACCATCTTTTGGGACATGACAAAGATGACTAGGGTTGGAATACCGGCAAGAGTAGGGGAAGCTTTCTCTTCTAAAGAGGTGAGAAACACACCTAAAGGAATGAGGATCTCTTACGAAACCAGCAATAAATTCCACAAATGTCAGTTTTGCGCACAGTGAAACCACATCATGACTGCCAAAATACAAATGGCAGCGTGTTATGGCAAAATTAAAAACAAAATCATACAAGAAATTTGGCAGCAGCAACTGCAGCTGAATTTTAAAGGTGAAGGCGGAGTGATAAATCGGTGAATGACGTAGACAAAGCGTTGTACTGTCAGAAAGGTTAAATTCACAGACTGGAAGACCATAAGTAAACGTCTGGATATGACGAGGTGAACTGGCAATTACACCTAATCATGTAAAACCACTAACACTTAACCTGTTACAAGATTCCAAATAGGCCTACGTCGATAGATTAAATATCCTTCCCAAACGACAGAAACTGAAGTGTTCATATATTACCCTTTAAACTGGTCTGATTGCACAATAGAAATGGATTAAATCTTTTTAATAATATCTGAAAGAATGCACATAGCCCAGAACCATCCAACCCATGTTTTTTTTTCCTTTATGACAGTCATGTCCTTAAGTTGCTTGTTTTGATGGAATTCTTTAATGTAATTACTGGATTTGGCCTAGATAAGGCTACAAGGAAGGCAGAGCTAAAAAGCAGAAATAGGCCTGAGCAAAATATCTTCCTGCCTCCATTTCTTGATAGTCTTCATGACCTTGAAAGCAGTTATGTTCAGGTTATATCAAAATAAGTTATGAAAATGGCTGTAGCCTCTTCCCAAGTGCCAGTTTGCAGTTTCAATGGGGACAAACTCCGTGGTAAGAATCTGCCAACAAGACACCAGCTTTCATTTTCTTTCCAGCAATACGGGATACTAGCTGGCCTGGGTATGTCAGCCACTCCAATTAGTTCTGAAATCGCCACCGCGTCTTTCTCCACGAGATGGTAGCAAGCGCGGCAGAAGCAGCCAAAACTGGAGAGACATAGCAATGCCTTACGATACATATTCACACAGCAATTCATATATTTTAGGTTAGCCACTTGCGGAGCAGACAATTCTAAGCATTTTACACACCTTAAATGGTTTCATTTACCTTCCAACAAAACGCTGCCTCTGTATATTACGAGGAGTACAAGAGACCCTTCATTATGACCTTAACAGCTACCTTCTGGCCCTGATGTCCGTTAAGCAGCGCCGGACACCGGCTCACCAGGAAAATGGTCATTATGTCAGCTGTCCAGTCCAGCCATCTGAACTTCATCAACAATGACTGCGCAGCACAGAGAAGTCATGTTACACAAGACTTACGAATGCTAGGTGGTATTAGGAGACTAGTGTAGGCTTGTAGAAACACACAGTTCCCTGCTAATTAAACAGCATCCACCCGCTCGACAATTTAGATAACATATAAACTCCACTCAGAGAAGTCAGGATTTGAACCATCACACAGCAGGTGATCGTGCTCCTTGCCTAGACCTTCCATTAGCGAAGCAGCTAATATCTCTCAGTCTGGGGTATATCCCTGCGAGTTACAACTTCATAACTAAGAACGGACAAGCGTCAGGTTCTCATAGCCTCGTTCACGGCTGTGAACATCTTTGCACTCTGGACAGTCGATGGGTTTGCGGGCTTAACGCTCCACATTTTATTCTACAGGTCGGCAATACAGCCGCACATTGAAAGTATCAGCTATGATCAATAGCATCCCCATAGACAGTGATGCTTTCTAGTGCCTTAATGAACATCTTCCTTGCAGAGTTCAACAAATTGGTCTAGTTAGAAATATATATATATTTTTTTTAACCAGAAAGTTCATAATTATCTGCTTAAGAACTATAGTGCTAGAGTTATTTCGCTAAACAACCATGATAAAAAAATGGAGCAGAGACTAGAGTTATCCCTGTCTCTACATGAATGCGATTCCACTAAGGGATTACGTCACGGATTTCAGCACAAGTTGACAGACGCGCTCTCAGACAGCGCCAGGATACAAGCGCTGCAGCGCTGGGGGGCGGGGGGGGATTGCTTTGAATTCCCAATGGCGGTTTTTTTCTTTTTCTTTTTTCTTTTTTCGAGTGGGCACTTAAGCACGACTCTGAGTCATGCTTATTTACAGTGACATCGTCCGGATGACATCATCCGGTGAGCCAGCAGAACGAGACGAGAGCCGCATAGTCGTGCCCCGGCACCCGGTCAGAGCCTCTGCAGTGGGTGACATCACCACGGGGTGGGGAGGGGCCAGCCAGGAGCCCAGCAGCAGGCTTGCAGGCGTGAGGCTTGCCGGAAGCAGCGGACTCCGCTACGTCTCTTGCTAACTGCTCCGACCGGCACGTTTTGGGGGCGGCTGGCATGGGAGGCCCATACAGAAACTCCACAGAAACGGATGATGCAAGTATAGCCCACGCTCACCTCATGCAGCTTGATGGATATTACTACGTATTACTTAGTGGCCAACTGGTCATTTTCATCCAAGTAACAAACCAAGGAATAAATCTGTTCTCAGAAAATATTTGAGTCAGATAATGAGAGGTTTATTCAGACATTCAGACAGTGTACTTCCTCCCATTAATACAAAGGATTATTTTAACTGCAAATGTTACTGGTCAGAGTGTAGAAAGGAGTCTTCATGCAGCACAGGGACTACAAAAAGCAGGGGGGGGGGGCAGAGGGGCACGTCCCCCCCACCAATATTTAATTTGGCTTCATTCAACCCCACCAGCAAACACCATTATATTTCAAATTGTAACCCCCCCCCAAACTCTCCCCTATGCCATTAACAAGTAGAAGGTTTGCAGTTTCCATTTACCTACCTGGTTCATCTCCCACAAATAGAGCAACCACTCTATTTAAAAAATTTTTTTTTTTAGCCCTTGCATATTATTAACTGTGCTACTGGGACCTGGGATGCACATCCAGCGGACAATTTATTAGGCACACCTGCATATACAAAGAACAAACCATCAGTATGCAACTAAATACACAGAGCAAGCAGTCAGGGTCAAGAGGCTGTTACTGTGTGACTAAGATTTAAAATGGCCTGGATGCATTATCTAAGGGACCACGTGCGGTGCGGTCGCTGCTGCCGGAAGTGGTGGTCGCTACAGGCAGCCGGCATCCTGGGATGTTCACACACCGTCTATAGAGTTTGGCAAACATTCAACAAAATGACATCTGGTCACTGGCAGTTATGTTGTGGAAAAACTCGAGAGGTCAAAGGAGAACAACCAGACTGGTTAAATACAACTGGAAGGTCACACATATATATTTAAGAGCTTAGTGCAAAAGTGGCAAACAGAAAGGTGCCTTCCAATGTATAATTTGTCCACCCCTGAACTGGTTCTGGAGGCCTACTTGGTACTGGTCAATTGTCCCTAATAAGGTGCTCACTGAGTGTTTAATGAAAAGTCATCAGAAACACTCTCATGCTGGGATTCATAAATTCATATTCTACCCCCAACTTAGGAAAAAATACAGAGAATAGAAAACTACATAATGCAACTATTAATGATTGGATTGTTTTAGTACAAATGTTAACAATGTCAATGTCCAGATGTTAAAGAGCCTTTATATACTGTAAAAACGACCCAAACACCAAGTGAGACATCTGGCTTGCTGAATGAACTGAGACCTAAGCCACGATTTAAACCAGAGCTACAGAAAAACAGTGGACAACTTGCATTTGGTTGTAACCTTTGTTGTCGGTAGTCAAATGTATTAACATCTCGTAAAGGCCTATGTACACTCCGAAGTACAGTACTCCACGTGACCGTATGGACACCTAGTCAGGGTTGTGGGTTCAAATGCTACCCCGGCAGTCTTCATGTTAAAACGTCATGAGCGTCGGAGCAGACTGCAGTGTCTCCTCCCAGGATACAAACCCAACTGTCTGAGAATCTGACATATCAGTTTATTTAAGAGAAAGTTTTTAAATGGGAAAATTGAAGGGAGGGAAAATCTCACATCTAAATGAGTGATAAATAGAACAAAGGTATGGAGAAAATCTAGTAAATCTGACACTGAACAACCCTGATGTCTCAGCTTTCTGTGAAACATTTAACTCCTAAGTGCACCAGTGATGTCTAATTTAAGATGTAATTGTAGCCTTTCACTTTAACACACTCAGGCTTTGCATTAAGAGAGATTAATATGCTAATTAAATCAACGCTGTCCTTTTTGGTAACACAGCCCACGCTACACAGGTTATTTAACCAAGGAAACCGTTTTTCACAGTTTACGCCATTTTCCCCACCTCTTGCCTCATTACAGGTGCTATAAGAGCCATCGATGACATTTTAAACCAGCTTTGTTTAATAAACATGCCAGGCCTGAGCTCATCTCTGCTGAGTAATAGCTGTCACTTCCAAGTGAAACCAAATTAATGAATTTTTCAAAACACAGCACAGACTGTCAATGTAAAGGAAAGAAAATCCCGTTCATTCCAAGGCATAATGACCTTAAGCTGACAAAACACTCAAAGAATAGCGTAATGCACCTTCCAGGGACCGGATAGTACAGTCAATCCAAAACAGTAGCATAAGGAATATTGAGGTTGGATTCCAGTCCAAGGAACGTACAGTCCATCCTTATTTCTGACATTACCTCACACTCAACAGCCCATCCAGAAAAATGAATGGCCCATTTTAAATTCTACTCGTATAAATGACAAGTTGTTTCTGTCCAGTGAGGGATCCTCATCTGTTACGCAGCCAGGGATACCCAGGTCAAAGCTGAATCCGTAACGCCAACATTAACACACACCAGCAGTAATGACCATTTAAGAGCACAGAAATATCAGATTGAGCTAGTTTTATTTACACAGCACATACTACAGTGGATAACATATTCGAAGTACATTTTACAGTGCTGTGGACATTCTGAAACGAGACACACTGAATGCTATAATCAGCAATATATAAAAATAGTGTAGCTAAAAAAGTATAAATTAGGTCTACTGATTAGACAAACACAAAAACTCATGGGAAACTGTCAAAATCTTGGGAGAAAAAAAAACTGCATTCAAGAAGTTCAGCATTCTGACAAATAAAACAATGTGTGTAATTCATAAATAAATGAACCAAACATGGAGATATCTGAATTTAACTGATGTTGACAGAAAACTACAGCATCAGAGCATTCATATTGTACTTTTATATTTACAAATGATCCATTTTTCCACCCAAAAAAAGGTTAAAGAGCAAAAAAAAATCTATTCAGCAATAAGTCTCTAACATAGGCATAAAAATGCATAAGAACATTATTCTAGGACTGTATCTATGATGTCATTGATTAAATAATTTATTAAAAACGTTAATTTCAAAACTACAGGTGTCCCTCTCATACTCTGAACATGTACGCCCTCTAGTGGATTTAAACAGCAGTTTTTGTACAGTTGCTTAGAAACTCCCCGAAAATTTAATTTACTATATATGCAAACAAAATCAGTTTACTTTTATTCTCATGTCATCTTCACTGTTGTTCTACATTAACAGCATGCACATCTTTGTAATAGTTACAACTCGATTAAAAAAAGCCTGGATAGGCAATACAAATACTAACAATTTTAGGAGAAATGCTTTAACGCTTTCCAAAAGAAGGCTTTTTGCAATTTTGTACCGTCATTGACATCCAAAGTCTAAAACCTTTGGGTAACAACCATCTCACCACAGCCGTTTAACACGGAATAACAAAACTTCTAGTCAATATACAAAACTATGCATTTGCCAAGCAGAAAACCAGCATAAACATTCAAGAGCGAGACAAAATAATTTAAGTTCAGCTGAGTAAACTGAAATGCACTAGTAAAGTCACTAAATCTGAAACATTTAGGGCAATTTCAGGCCCAGATTTCACCTCCCGGATCTCTGAACAATAGCACACGGCAAAGCAGCCTTACAGCACTGCTGCATGTTCATCCAACAAGGAATCTCTTTCCTCAAGCTACTGCAGCTTGCAGATGAGTCAACAAAAGCAGTTTGGGCACCAGTGGCCCTTTTGTGATGACGGAAAACATTATTTGCAAATACAGTACAGATGTTTTTCCTGCGATTATTTCAATCTGCAATCTAAATATATGGGCACTGCTCCTGCATTTGCCACATTTCAGTCTGGTACACAGACCATCATTAGGTCTTAGAATAAGTTAAGTGTACTTTCAGTAAAAGTTTAATTTACTCAAATCCTTGTCTCGATGTAAAATGAAAATGCACTCGAGTGACGAACTAAGCATCCTGTTACAATGGTTATAATGAATAAAGCGACTGATTTCTGAAAACAGTGGCTGCCTCTGAAGTTTTACTACAGATAAGATCAGTGCTAAAAGTACAACGGCTTGCTCTCGAATTGAATTTACAGGCATGGATTGATTCATTTAACAAAACCAGGATTTTCAAACATGTGAAAGTCAAGCTCTTTCTGGGTCTTTGCTGGACTTTCCCGTGTACAATGTGCACTCCAGGTGACAGGAGGAGCACAGATTAATGACCATAAGATCCAGCAAGATGGTTTATTCTACAGGTCGGCAATACAGCCGCACATTGATGGTCCAACTGCTCAAACTCACATGTAGGATAAGGCTTCTAAAGAATACAAAGATTTAAATTAAATCAAACAATCAAATAATTACAATATGGAAAAAGTGATCATAGTTTGTGCAATCTGTTGGATGCGCTCTGTGGTTCTGTCAAACACATACATAGTCCTGAATGGAGTGCCCTATTTCAAGTTATTCATAATTAAACTAATGGAAAACTTGCATTTCAAAGCGTAAAACCAGAAAACATTGTAACACGCCAGCTCACTTTGGGCTCTAATCTCATTTCCTGATGTTGACAGCAGGGCCTAAGAGGCGCATGGAAAATGCAGACCACACACCTCCCTGCGTGGAGTGTAAAGGGTACAGATTTGCACACCGTTGACCCAATTAGTTGTGACTCATAAGACCGCAGGAGTGGAAAGTGAATAATCTGGGAAACAAAACGGTCAATAAATAAGCAGCGGTCTGGAAATTTATGGGACATTCCCTTCTGTTTGACATGAAGCACGGCTGAAGTGTAGCTGTAGCACAGATGAGATTCAGGTTTTAGAAACAGCATCCAGTGTAAAACCAACAAAACTGGCCATTTCTAAATGTCTTTGGAATATTTACTATTATACAAGTCTGCACAAAAGGACAAAAGAGTTTCACCACTGGGCTGTACTGATCTGTAGCTTTTACACAGAGCTCACAAGACCAAAGGAAGACTGAGAAATTAGGTCAATGACAACAACGGTATAAAAATTAAAATCGAACTTCCACACTGTTTGCGAGCAACACTGCCAGTGAGCCTTCAAAAGCAGGTCCACAGACGGTGCTATGCGGGACGCCATCAAACAGGTCACAGAACAAACCTGGGTGGGCACAGCTACCCAGCGGGTTGTGGGGCTTTACCAAACCTATTCTGGGTGCAGACCTTTCAGATGCGTTTATAAGTAGGGAGGAGCGAAGACTAAAACTGGACGAGGTTAAATAATTAAACTTTCCTGAATTATAGTGTCTTTTGTGATTTACCACGAGCTGTAGTCTCATTAAAAAAAATTAAAAACAGGAGTACAGAAAAGGAAAACACAGAAGGCCACTTTGACAATAGAGAAGGCATTACTTAAAATGTCATCTGTAACAAAATAATAAATAATCCTGGAATCATGCAGATCAACTCCAAAACGGCCATACTCCGTAGCACCAGTGAAAGTGTTTGTGTCATTCTTACGGCATTATAGAGCAGAGGTCATGTCTCGACAGCGGACGTGTGTTGACACGGTCCCAGGCCATCTCCGAAGTGCGCACACAGAAATCGGCGTGCAGACCCCCGCTGTGCACGGGGGGAGGGTTGCTTTGCCATCCCCAAAGCCCCCTTTAGCAGAAGTAGGGATCGGCCAGTTTGCAATGGGATTTTAGCAGGAGCATTGAGGATAAACGGTTTTGCCAGGTAGAGTTCATGGTGCATCTCTGTTAGGATAAGCCCGCAGGGTTCTTTTGTGTTTTTTTGTACAGGGGCAGGGTGTGTAATCACGTGTTCAAATGAATTTCTGTCTCACATACATCTCAGAGTAGAAAAAGAAAAAAGTACTAAATGATATCACTGCAGAGTGTACTCTACACACACAAAAAAAACCTACTTCTTTCTTAAAGGCTTCCTAAAATACACTTCAGAGGACAAAATAACTTTAAGCGGGTCCCTCGCCCAGGGCTCTGCTTACAAGCAGGACTGAGGATATTTGGTTTGCCATGGTCCTTCAGGACATATTGGAGCGCAGGAAGATAAGCTTGTTCATCTCCTCGGCCGTGACCTGCTGCCTCCTCTTCAGAGCCAGTGCCTGCTCGCACACGCCGGCGCACTCGCCACGCACGCCTACTGCGGGCACAGCCAGCAGCCAGAGCGCCAGGCGGGCCAGCCGCGGGTACTTCTCCATCACGGAGCTCCAGTACTGGAAGAGGTCGGGCGTGGCGTGGAACAGCGGTTCCGCCAAGTACTGGAACACCTCCTTGCGCACCTGCTGTTGGTCTGAGGCGCAGGACCCGCGGCTGTCCCCGCCTTCGGCACGGCACCGTTTGGCCCCTGAGGGACCGTCGGGCCCCCCGCTGTCGCAGTCCTCCCCCTGCACTCCCCCGCCCCCACCCGGGCCCTCCTTCATCTCTGCGGCCGCCTCACACACCTTCCCGATGATCTCCTCGTGCTGATAGGCCGGCACGGGCCGCAGCTTCAGCTGGGGGTCCAGCACCATGGCCACCTGGTGGGCACGTTCTACCTTGAAATTCTCCTTCAGTGCCTCCAGGAAGTAGTGGCACAGCTTGCTCCCGGTGCCCGCCTCGCCTGCCTTGGAGGTGAAAAGTTTCTCCAGGCGCAGGTAGGCGGGCAGCACCATCTGCAGGGTGGGCCGGCGCTCCGAGCTCAGCTCCACGGCCGCCTGCCGCAGCGGCGCCAGCAGCGAGGCTAGCGTGCCCAGCAGGTGCTTGTTGAGGCTCTGCAGGAGGGGAGCCGTGCTCTTGCTGCGGCCATAAACCTCGCAGATCTGGTCGAAGCGCTGGTGCACCTTCAGCAGCGCCTCCGTGGTACGATCCCAGCAGGGTGGAGGCGGGGCCTGTGGCGAGGGCTCCTCGGGGCCTCCAACACCCGCATCCCAAGGCAGCCCGGCAGCCCCGGCGATGTCCCGGCAGGCGGCCAGCAGCTCGGCCAGCTCGTGGAGGCCGCGCGTCTGCAGGCTGCGCTTGCCCAGTACGGCCTGCGCCACGGCGCCCAGCGAGCAGCCGGCACAGCGCAGGCAGGCCCCCACCCGACCGCAGAAAGCCGCCGCCGCCGCCGCCCGCGGCTCCGTCACGTAGACGGCGCGCACGTCCGACATGACGAACTCCGACAGCACGTTCTGCACCCAGTGGTGCACCTGCTCGCCGGGCTCACGCAGATCCACCTCCTTGACACCGAGCACGTAGCGTCGCAGCCGCACGCCCTCCACCTGGTAGGCGGTGAGGACGTAACAGGAGCCGGCGGCGCCCACCGCCTGTGAGTGGCAGGTGACGGCGATGCCCAGGGAGGCGCTGGAGCCCAGCGCGCAAGTCACCTTCACCTTCACCTGGTTGTAGGTGCGCGGAAGCTGCCGCAGCGCCAGAGAGCCCATGTCTCCTAGGCCCTCCCGCACGGAGTAGGCGCCATGTCGCGCCCCGCTATCCACCAGCGTTTGGGCCAGCTTCAGGAAGTCCTTGCTAGCGAGCACGCCCAGCAGCCCCGGGTCGGCACACATCACACGCAGCAGACGCTCCGCCAACTGCTGGCGTTCCTTCTCCGGGAGGATGCTGTTCACTGGGGGGGGGGNNNAACGAGCCCCAGACGGAGAGGGCACAGAGAGAGAGAGGGGACAGCACTGTATTACCACACTGCACTAAATGCATTAACTAGGAAAATGATGCGGCCACCATCACACATGAATAACCCCTGGCCTTAGAGGGGTGATTTCCAATCACCAACTCCTGCTGTAACCTTGAGACATTTACTGCACGTCATGCTGCATAATATGTAAAGGTACATGCTTTGCATGAGGGGCTCGCGGAGCAACTGCTAACCAGCACAGACAAAGGTCGCCATTATGATGCTGATGATAATGAAGGAGGACGCTCACTGCTGGTGTTGTGGTTCCTCTGTGCCTGGACCAGCGGCTTCCACACCTGCTCCTGCGGCGCGGGGGTCGGCGACGTTTTGGGGGACTCCACTTTGGTGTGGTTTTCGTTATCCGCTGCAGGCGAATACGGTGGTGGCAGGGGAAAG
This sequence comes from Stomatorhinus ivindoensis, assembly GCA_019775895.2. Lineage (NCBI taxonomy): Eukaryota > Metazoa > Chordata > Actinopteri > Osteoglossiformes > Mormyridae > Stomatorhinus > Stomatorhinus ivindoensis. Next base: position 5,724,584 of record JABFEB020000113.1, read on the forward strand.
GGGGACAGGACAACAGGTCATGAGCACAAGGAAACTGGAATGTCACTAGATCCTTCTTAGAGAGAGAGGGAAAAAATGCATTAAAAATGTACATAAAACGCAGAAAGGTGAGTGAGTGTTACGCTACCAGCCCAAATAATTCTTCCTGCTAAACTGTCGCACCTGCTCTCAGTGTACCGGGAGATGCTGTGTAGCAGCTCCATAGATATAGACATACTAGATTGGTTGCGACTCACCAAAGAGCCGTCAACTTGCTTAAGCAAGTCGGCGTCCTCAATGGACGCAAAATTGTTTTTTTTTTTTTAAACCCACAAATCCTTCTACTGCAGATAATTACAGGTGAATCTGGATGCAATTCTTTTTTTTTTTTTGAAGGGCGGGG
>JABFEB020000113.1:5725247-5736489 GCA_019775895.2 Stomatorhinus ivindoensis
CCCCCCCCCCCCCCCCCCCCCCCCCCCCCCCCCCCCCCCCCCCCCCCCCCCCCCCCCCCCCCCCCCCCCCACCTGCAATGTCCTTCTAAGAAAGAAAAAAATGGATGAGAATAGAAAGACATTAACCTCGAACATCCATTTCTTTTTGTGCTGGATAAAAATTTAATGGAGACGTGCACAGAATTTTTCCATTATCAATGAGCGTGGCGAGATGCCATTAGGTTTAAAATAGGAAGAGACCACAAGAGCCATCCAGCAGGGTACCTGTCTAGAAATGGGTAGAAAATGCCTCGGGGGGGGGGGGTGTAAAATGTTTGGTGACAGGGTGACAAGTTACCAGATAACCACACTATTCTGGCAATGAGGCACTCCAGGTGTGGCTAGAGGTACACATCCATCAAGGGTACAACAGAGGGTACCCTCGCGAGTTCTTGAAAGTCCTAGTCTTTAACCGCTGCGCCACCTGCTGGGGATGAGGATTTCGGCATGCTAACAAAAACTGAGTGCGCTCTGCGCTACGACATCCATGGCGATGCCGGTGGGGGGCATACAGGACGCAGACGCGACACCAGAACCTCGAGGCTGGCTCTCTCACCACCAGCCACTGGACAGACTAAATCCATCGCAGATCATAGCTGGCTCTCTCACCACCAGCCACTGGACAGACTAAATCCATCGCAGATCATAGCTGGCTCTCTCACCACCAGCCACTGGACAGACTAAATCCATCGCAGATCATAGCTGGCTCTCTAAATTACAAGCACCTTCTCTTCCCATATACACACAATTTCATCAGAAATATCTTTTCTGCCAGTCCACTTTCACAATGGCGCCCCCTTCCTGTACACATTAGAAATGTCAGGCGAACCAAAACCCTTGAGCAAGCAAGGCAGACAGAAGCTATGGGTAACGGCGATATCTTACTGTGTGTGGGTCATCTAGCACTGAGGGGGGGGTACTTACTCTGCACAGTGGGGAAAGAGCCAGACACCTGTGGGCTTGCCGTTCCTGTGTGGGGGGGGGGAGAGCAAATGACACACACAGAATTAACCAATTTGTAGCACCAGTGTTAAGGCCTGGGGGGGTCACTGAAACAGTAGTGAAATTCAACAATTGTGCCGGGAAAAATATGAGCGTACCCCCGAGTAACCCTCTGACCACTTCCCCAACTCATTTCATGAGAGCGACTGGGCAATCCCACCCCCCCCAGGCCGGGAAGGGCCACTCACCGCTGGAGTTCTGCGAGCTGTTAGTGTCGCCTTGGCTTGCCTGCATCTTCCCCTCCCTCTTACGGCAGGTGGCGCCCTCTAGGCAGGAAGAGCAGGAAACGTCAGGAGCTTTTCACAAGGGAAGGCGGCCGGCTATTTCCTTTCATCCCGCGTGTGTTTTCAGCTGCTAACAGGCAGGCAGTTATAAGAAGAAGGCAGAGGGGGCGGGGCCCTGAGACATTGACAAAACGCCTTTGAGGCCCCCAGATCCACTCCAATCCTTTTTAATTTCAGCCTGCAGTGCCCTGGGTTCACGATTAGCCATTACAAAGCTCGGCTATCGATAATGCATTGTTTTAAGGACACACTATAAAGTGTTTTTTTTTTTTTAACTGCCTTTTATCCCTCCTTAATATTCGGCCTGACCCACTTACATGACAAACTTTAAATAGTTTTCAATGACGGTGGTTTTGGGCACAGACCTAAATTGATGCAGAGCGGGAGATGGGCAGAGAGATGGAGAACAGACACCAACAATGGGGAACAGCTCCAGGAGGAGAAAGCATTTAGAGTAGCATATTGTGCATGCCAGAGGGTCATCCAGATTTTTAGGTGGTGAACAGGTTTCACTCCTTCTGCACGCCACAAACACATGCACGACCACTTCAAGGTCTGACCTCTACAGCCATGAGACCTTCAGCTCCCCAGTCATCATCTTGTTCTGGCAATCACCACGGTAACAATACACATACACACATACACACACACACACGATGAAAAGTCCACACTCTTTACCTATTTGCACGGGCTCCGATTTAGAGGCGCTGAATTTGGCAGAGTCGACCGAACGCTGCTGTGAACGGGGCGGTGCCGACTGCAAGGATCGACCTGCAAGGATAATTTGTGGGGGGAATCATTTGAGATTTTCTTGATGCTGATGACATGAACCAGTGACCATGTGACTTCATAAAGGGGGCACTCATCACAGAACCTCCCATGCCCACCCATTACCCTGCCTGCATTTCGGCGACGTGGCCGACTGCCGCGCCTCAACTTGTCTCTCAGGGAAACAAACAAGGCAATGAAAGAGCCCCAAAGCTGGAGAGAAGCAGGGCGGGTGAGCGTCCCCGATCTGAGACGGGACGGCCCTCGAGGCAGGACAGTCCGATTCCAGAGAACCGCAGAACCCGCTTTCCGTCCTCATTACGTGCCGAGGCTTCAGAACGCTCTCGGAAAACGACCAGCCGAGACTAAGTGGATTCTGCCGGATATGAGGCCCGGGTGGAACCACCCGCTGATTCGGGGGCCTCGGGGGACCGGAACTCGCACCCCATCCCACTTAACGACCACAAGCTGGCAGACAGCTACCAGAGAGCGAAGAGGTGCTGAGGTATGGGATGGGCTGCAGCCCCAGGAGAGGCTCGACGCTCAGCCTCACTATGCCCAAGGGACTTCACGAGCTTTAGTGGAAAAATCACAGGGCACGGCAAGCGAGAATGCATGAATATTTACACATTTATACAAGTACAATTATTATTATATGTGTATGCACATATTTACGTATGTATACATTTATTCATAATTAATTCACAAGCCAATACTGAAGAGTATTGAAACCGTGCATTTAATCTCTCGTAGCGATGTAGACCTGCCCGCGTAAGAGGGATTACGTTCCAGAACCTATAGTAAACCAGCAGCTATGTGACAAAGACTGGGACCTCCCACAATGAAATGGGCAGAACAAAAGAAAAAAAAAAAAACCTTGGGTGTATGTTAAACAGGAACCGGTTCGTGTGGGGGGGGGGGGGCAGGGACAGACAGACATACCAATGGGCGTGTGCAGCGCCACGTGCTCCTGGTATGGGTTGAAGTACTTGTATTGCTTTCCGCAGTACTCGCAAACGTAGCTGCCGGTCTCTGAAAGAAAAGGGACAGACAGATGTATGCGGCATCGGGGAGGGGGACGAGGTGAACCCACACCCACACCCACACCCACACCGAACTAAGGTCTCTTTCAGGGGTGGGAAGAAAACATTTAAATAATCTGGCAATGCGAGAATATGAGGATACATATCAATCAGATTTATATTGTTTAAGAATCATGAAGATTTCCAAGGTCAGCCCCAGCACTCAAAGGCTCCCTGACCATGGAACACTTTACCTGCCCTAGGTGTCAGGTCCGGTGCCCCCCCCCCACCCTAAACACTTACTGGGCCCAATCTTCTGGAAGGGTTCCATCTGCTCCTCATCCTTCTGGTCGTCCACAGGTATGACCACCTGGTCATAGGGATCTGCATTTGTGAGGAACAGCGAAGACACACAACCAGCCTCAACGCTCATCCAAGCTACACACATTCCCCCAGTTATATTGGTTTTACAGTCATCTATACCAGTGTTTCCCAAACCAGTGCTCAGGACACTCGGGGCAGATCCACATTTTTATTTTATCCCAGTCACCAGCTCACCAATAAGGTATTTAGAGTTTCTGATTGCTTGGGTCAGGTGTGTTGGGGACTGGGATTAAACAATAATAAGAAATTTATTATTATTCATACTTTATTGATCCCTGTGGAGAAATTCTCTTTATGCTTCCACCAACTTGCTCTCTGTAGCTGAGAGCAAGTTGCCTGTGAAGGGCAGCCACCCATAGCAGTGACTAGGGAGCTGGGGGTTGAGGGCTTTGCTCAAGGACCCGCAGATGCGATGAGGCAGGGTTCAAACCAGCAACCTACCTATCGCAGGCACTGAGGCTTAACCCGCTGAACCACACGCTGACCAGTGTGCCCCAAGGACTGGTTTGGGAGACACTAATCTATACTGCTTGGCCAAAATTATTTATTGTTGCCATCTATTAATATGCCATAATGTGCTTTTAGCTCTCTAAATGTGTGAGCCTAGCTGTTGGACAGCTACAGTTTCCTTTGGGATTCTATCTATCTAGGCTACATGATATCACAGCGCGATTATATGTCTCATGTGCCATAACCAGGAGGCTTTAGGTGACGGCCGTAAACATCTCTTCAGACGCCAGCCTTTCGGTAACTATACAGACGCTTGCTTACCCACGACTTCATGAGCAGATTAGTAGTGCAGCAATAAAATTGAGAGGCATAATGTGATGTGCAAAAGTTAGTATAGAATTGACAAATCCTTATGCTTATTAAATTTGGTTAGTGGAGCACACCACATACTACTGTTTTATCATGAAACGATAAACACTGAAGTGGCGGTGAAGATAGGCACAGCTCAGCATATACAACATCTTTTGAAGGAAGAGATATTGTGGATAAACAAGGTAAAGCAAAAAAAAAATACATGGTCTGGTGGTACTTTTTACAGTTTAAAGTCACATGTTTATTAAATTTAAGGATATGCCAAAAAGCTGGCATCCAGATAAATGTTTACACCTGTAATCTAAAGCCCTGGTTACTAATGCACATGCATCACACTGCAATGTGATATCATGCCGCCCTAATATCTATCTGCAGGAGTCAGGAGCCTATCCCATAAACAGTGGGCACAAAGCAGGGAATAACCCACTTCCATAGGGAACAAACACATCCACACACTATTTCACACCTACGGACAATCTGGAACCTCCAATTACCTTTATGTTCGTGGACTATGAAGAGAAATCAGACAACCCAGAGATCATCCAATGATGACACGGGAATATACAAACTCCACACACTTAGATCAGGGAACTAAACCCTGGTCTTAGAAGCGTTAGGCAACCATGCCCATCCCTGTGCTACTGTGCTAGCCCATTACGTTAAAAGGTTCCTTCCAATTAGCAATTTCTAAATTTCCCATGAAGCTCATTGGACTCAAAACAGGTACAGGCACCAACAGTGTCAAACATGATGACATAAATTAGAAATCAATCTGTCAGCTACTGGTCACGATTCACCTGACAAGAAGGGTCATACCATCTCAATTCATCAGAAAGGGGGGGGAATTTTTTTTTTAAAAATTTCCCCACATGACCACCTCAGATTTGGAAAATTTCCTAGGCTAGTAGGAAAACCACAAGCTTTCGCATCTACCTTGATTAGTTTTCTCCAAAAAAAAAATTTAAATCATGAACGTGGTGTGGGGTGTATGTTTAGGACTTTTTCTAATATTTTACATATTTTAAAGCTGCGATATCTAGAAATATATTTCAGCTAGGTCCTTCAAATATAAGATAAATATCTGGTACTATAAGAATATGTACTCAAGAATATAGCTGAAGTCCAACACAGAATGCTAGGGGTTAAAATAGCCTAGAATTACATGAATAAGATTGGGGGGGGTCCCAAATCAGATTAATGGTTTCAGAGATATTAAAGCTATGAAATGTAAGGTCTCCATCTTCAAAACACTGGTTCTCACAAGTGTTATTATATACACTTGGTGGCCATTGTACACATATTTCAAAAATTAAATTTTGGGAAAATAAGAAAAAATGCATCTCAATGTTTTGGTGCAATGTTAAGAGAAACTTGTTCCATAAAACTCAATCTGTACTTGGTAGATGTCATAATCAGGGAACATCACAGATGTGGTTCCTACAGGTCTTCAAATCTGCTGCTGGAGGTCGCACAGTCAATTATATATTTTTCGCATGATATTCAAGCATCCAGCATTCTATGTTGAGCTGCATTCCTGAGAGTCCATATTCATTAGTCAGTGAGCTTAGCTGTCACAGTGCTTCTCATATACTAGGAAAAATATATAAATTTAAAGTGAGCCCCAATTACATGATTACAAGTGTAAGAATAAGCTGCGGGCTTCCAGATACAAACACAGGAGTATATCAAAAAGAAGAGAACACTATCACAAACTGGGCTTTAATATCTCTGAAACCATTAATCTGATTTGGATAACTTCAGACAATGTGTGCCGTACATAAAATATCTGTTCCCTACCTTTAAAATGGTGCTTTCTACTGGTCTTCAAATCTGCTGGCAGAGGTCGCAAAGTTGATTTTAAAAAAATGAATGAATGAATGAAAGCATGCACGCGTAGAAAATTCTACCACCAAGGATTTTTAAATCGAACTTTTTTGAGTTCACTGAATCGTAGCATTTACCTTAATATTTACCCTATAAAATTTGAAGGACCCAGCTGAAGTATCCTAGATATTGCTGGTTTTAAATGGCTCCCCAATACACGATGCTAGAAAAAGACCTAAACACACACCCACAGAGATTCCTTTTTTGGAGAGAACTAATGACAGTACAGACCTGAAATTTAATACTTTTCCTGCAAGAAAGTACATCTACGCTCTGGAATATTTTTCGGTAAATCTGAGATGGTTTGGTGGGGGGCATCTGATGAGCTGACATGGAATGACCCGGAAGCAATTTCTATCCAATCACGTCTCAGTGCATCAACAGCGAGAGATTCTGTACCATCAACGGCATGGAGGTCGCGGTGTTCTTGGAAGCAGCTGTAGTACTTGTAGTTCTTGCCGCAGATGTCGCAGGTGTAGCGGAAGCTGTCTGCAGGAACACAAGCGGAGAGACCGTGCTGTCTGTCTGCCCACCTGCCTGCAGTAAACGTGGGTGTTACTGGCCTTCGCTCTCAGGCTGACGGACACGGCTCAGCCTCAGCAACCATAAAGAGGTTCACAGAGAAACGGCAAAACACTGATCACAGAGTCACTTCCTGAAGAAAAACAAACCCACTAATAACCGCCTTGCATGCCTAAGGGGATGGGAAAAGGGAAAAAAAAAATCTTCAAACCAAATTAAAAATGAGAAAGGGGGGAATGAAAAGGACACTAAAATAGAAAGGCAGAAATGCAAAATAAAAATAAACATGACAACGAGAAAAGATGCTGTGGAGATATGAGCCCCTCCCTCCATTTTCAATTTCCTGTTGTTTTGCGAAACATCGCTCATCTGCTAATCGCTCCTCAACGACAGCCCCGGGGAAATGCATTTATATACCTACACGTGGGTGGAACCTACTTTCAACGGGCCTGCGCTTAAAGCCACAGTGACCGCAGATGTTTGCGTACTGGGCGTGACCCGTTCGCCCTCGTGCCGCTTAAATACGGACCCACTGGACTGCACACCCACTGCGAGTCACCGAGAAATTCTAAACGACAGTGATAACGATCGGATCGGGTTTCTAATCCAGAGCACGACTGCAGTGCACGTGCTCACAACGGAAGCATGGAGAGAACAACTGCACATTACAGCATGTCAGAGGGAGGGTGAACGCTCGACCAGGCCTGACACCCACTAGCCGTCCCGCGACAAAGATTTTAATGAATGATCCAGCGAAAAGTTGAGGAAACCACAGGAAACTTTTGGCCAGAAAAAGGAATTCATAAAGTGACGAATCTTCCAGTTAATTGATATGTAATGAGTTTTGCTTATCTTCATTTTTCATATACACAAACACGGAAGGGGATTAATACATAGCTCATTATAGCCCCCCCTCATAACAATTAAGCATTAAGACCTTTACAATTAAGTTCTTTTCCTCCCACTATTCAGCTTTAACATACTATCCTGATAAACATGACAGGCGATAAATGATTCAGCTTGACACTGCCGCCAACAGTTGTGATTCGAGTGATGTTCTGTACATATCAGGTCCGAAAGAACAACATTACCCTAACACTAGCGCAGGAACCGAATCAATAATAAACTGAAATGGAACGGGGGAAACCCATTCATTGTGGACATTTCGGGGGAGTGAAGAGTTCAGCAGGCAAGTCTCTACTCACCACTAATCTGTTACACTGCATAAAACAAACCTTCGCCTCTGAGAGGGAGAAAGCAGGAGTAACCATCTACCTGTCATCTGTTTCTGATTAGTGCAGGAAAATGTTGTTCTTACATTTCCTCAACTCACCTACCCACGAACCCCCACACACACACACTCCATTCTCCCCACCAATCCCTATGTCACGTGGGTGTATCTACCAGCCACAATGTGAATTTTTGCATCATTAGCTAATGAAATGCACATCAATGACAACAGACTCCCTCGCAGGGCCTGTTTTTTTTTTTTGTTTTTTTTGGTTAGCCTGGGTGACTGGGTGATTAATTCACGGCCATTATACACCACTAATTCTTCAAGTTGTTTTTACAGTGGTGGTGGGGAGGACAAACAGAGGTTACAGAAAATAAAACCTGCTTGCCTGCTCAATCTAGGACAGATTTTTTGAGTTTGTTATTGAGTGTTCATAAAAAAGACAGTCTTTAGAGGACAGAGAAAATTCAGTTCCAAGGTGCACCTCAGGGGGAATGATTGATTTCTCACCATCTTTCCATGCCGACAAACTATTTCATTTCTTTTCAGTAGGTTTCTCTATCTTTTGCTGTAATATCCTATGTTTCTTACTCCACCCCCCACCCCCCCAGTTAATTTCAGTCTTGCCCCCGAGCACCCAGCATACTTGGAGTACACCACTGGCATTCATTGATGTACAGTTCAGGTCATGTTTACGGGCATCTGAGAATTTTATCCATCTTTTTAAATTTTCTGAAACCGACTAGTTTCACTTGCAAATTAAGAAAAGGGAATTTCTGCGTAAGCAAAAGCATGCTTCTTGTATCAGTTAGCCTGATGCTCTTTTCTACTGAAAATCTGCACCTCCCCAAATGTAAAGCCCTAATTTGTCATTGTCAGAAGGACACTTTCATCCCACTGACATTTTTAGGTTTCCCCCAAAGGTTTCATCTCTAAGAAGGTCTAGGATTTCCATCAGCCAGTCTTGGATGCTTCTAGGTTTTGGTTAAAGGGTCATCCTGCATTATCCTTCCATGACATGACTGTATTGGACATGACTGTATTGGACATCAAGCACCAAAATGCCATGGCAATATTGTGTAGCCAAGGTCTCCAGCACCAGAGAGCAACCCCAGAGAATTATGGGACCATCACTGTGTTTTGGCTGCAGGAACGGTTTGTTCTCTCAGAAGCCCTATCTGTAAGCAAAGGGCTGATTTGCATTTCCACAGCACCAGTTTTGTTTCCTTTGTCCATTTAATATTTTTCCCTGAAACACCAAGTACGTTTTTATGTCTCTTTCAGCTGTGTGGTTCTCTGAGGTGTTGCACCATAAGATCATCCCAGGTTCAGGGCCCTCTGGACGGCACAGGCTGCAACCGTGGTCCCAGGAATCTCAAGACTAACTTTGGGAAGACACACAGGGCACCTCCACCCCCCGTCGACATTTCAAATGACAAAATTTACGGCTAATTTTCTACATGCTCAAACCCTAGGAGGGTTGATGAGTCACAAATTTAACAGCATAGCAAAATGAAGAAACGGGAATGCCAATTACTTTGGAAATGGATCTGCAATCCTCAAGAATTTGACATTTGCCAAATTTATCCAACAACTACAAGAGCTGGAGAAGAATCACAGCCATTATGTCACTCCGCAACATCATTCATGTGAAGGTTTATGGGAAAACTAACGGAAAAAATAATTAATACTTATGGGAGGTGATAATTTAAGTCTTCAGTGAATTATCCTTGAAGAGCACCAATCTGCCCAGGCATTTACACTTAAGTTGAAAATAAAATCTAGGCAGCCACCCGTTTTCCTTTGTATCCAACAGACAGAAATTGTCAGGTACCAATAAATACACAGTCATAAGGAAATTAAACTGTGACAGCAGGTTAATGAGGGAGTGAAGTAGTTGACTGATTAAAGAGAAAAAAAAAAAAGACTCATATTCCCACAGACGCAATCCATACCCTGAATTTCAGCTACTGGGAGACCAAGGTTTTGGGGCAACTAAAGGCATTCCCACGCAGCGGGACAAATCTTTTATGAGATTCCCACCATCATACAGATGGTGTTTTGGAACGAGACCTTCATCCCCACTGTAAGTCTATCAAGAAGAGGGGCACTGACCAAACAATGCCAAGATGGATAGCCGGGACGCTCCGATACTCACAGTTCACTGCCTGCGATCCTCCTTCCCCAGATCCACCCTCTGACTCTGAGAAGAGACACGACATTTACCGGCATGGGGTGTGACGTGCCAGAAAGAAATCAAACTACACAGAGTGCTTGGCGGTCCGAATGGACCGGACTCCGAATCCCTCCTCAAAGTCAGAAACCCGTGTTAAAAATACTAGAAATTAATTCTGTGGACGATACCCGGGTCATTCTGTGGTGTGATGGCTCACCTCTATGTGCCCGAACATGCGTCTGAAAGCAGTTGTAATACTTGTATTTCTTGCCACAGATGCCACAAACGTAGGAGCCTGTGAAGCAGAGACTCAGATGAGCAATGTCTAGAGACAGGAGAGTCCATTGTGCCACAGGCATATCCCCAGGGGCAAAAACAAATACATATAAAGCTGGAACCTCACCAATCAGCTGCAACTATAAAAGATATTAAGCGACCGCATGTGAAAGCAGCTGCTTTAAATTTGTAAACTGTGCAACACACAGAAACAGAAGCACATTTATAAAGGGCGGGGAGGTGCGAATGACCCAATTTCAGCCAGTTTGGAAGAAATTAAACCAAGACAGCAACAGTTCTAGACAAAACAGAACCTTTACACATCCTGAAAAGATTGGTCCAGAAGAGTGAGATTTAGACAAAAAAAAAATTAATAGAAAAACCAGAATCAGAGGAAAAAAGAAAAGTTTGTTCCATGTGAAGCATGAGCAGGTGGCTTCCCGCCGGGGGTGGAGGCTGTACCCTGTGCTTGCGCGTTGCGGGACCCCCCGATCACCACGCAGATCTCCGCAGGCCCGCTGCCGTCCCCCACTTTCCCGTTGCTAGCAGCGGTGGCAGCGGTGGCAGCAGTGGCAGCGCTGGCGACCTCTGGCTCCTGCTTCACGGTGGACGGGGAGGTTCTGGCCTGGGGTCCTGCCGGGTCGCTCTGGTCATGACCGGCTCCTGGACCATCCTGAGCACTCTTGGCTGTCTCAGGATCTGCCATCGGGTTTCAGAAAATGGATGGATGGATGTTGTGCCCTAAGAAAAAAAAATGTATGATTTATTCATTAGATTTGTTTGCCTTCAAATTATATAATACTTATCACTATTGTTTGATATGGAGGAT
>JABFEB020000113.1:5744280-5759473 GCA_019775895.2 Stomatorhinus ivindoensis
AAAGCTGATCACACCCTCATGCAGACACTGCTGGAGCATCACAAACCAGACCGTGAAGGTGCGCAGGGCACACATGGGCGCCCAGCTGGATAGCCACACCCCACATTCAGCACCCCCCCCCCCAAAACACTTAAAATAAGGCACTGACAACGAAAGCACTTTTACAGCCATTAAGGTGAGAACGCTGCTGCAAACTGACATTAGCGCTAACTGCCACTGTTTGAAATGATGCAAGTTGCTATGGAAAAGGGCAAATGACAAAGACGAGGGAACTGACTCTTGGGTAGGAAAGGGGGAAAAAAAAAGTGATCAACATGAACCGACTCTGAAAAACATTAGTTAAGCGAACGGTGCCGTAGGTTTGCAGGGTGGGGAGGGTATTAACTATGAGCAGAATATCTAAGAGCAACATGGAATTACAGCCCAGCAGACTTGTCTACCCAGGCATGTCTATCGCTCTCAGTTAACCCACCCCCCTCGTTTAATAACTGACTAATTTGTTCCCAAGATAATCAGAATCACTTTTATTCACCAAGCACATTCAGAGGAATGTATAAGGAATTTTTCCTCATGCTGGTTTTACACAGACCCGTATATGCACACATCAATGGAAAAATTAGGGGTATGCAGACAGCCACGACGTGCACCTGAAAGCAAATTTAAAAACACTGTGCAGGGAAGCAAACAGCTGAACTATGCTTAGCAGCTGGGTGCGATTTCCCATTCCCACTCACACCGGCCGAGAGCAGACAAACGACCACCCCAGTCAATGGGCAACGGAGGCAGACGCTCTTATTTTAATGTGTCATTAATTATCATCATTTGTAAAAAAAAAATCCTCATAATACTGAGAGGGGAGTTTCCCCACATTTTTCTCGAAAGCGACAGATGTGCAAACGGCATCATCACCAACGGTCCATCATCAGGTGCAGTGTAATAAGTGTGTTAGTGTCCTGCCAAGGTCATGGCTGGTTGGAGGATTTCGCACAAATCACACTCAGCCCAAGCACTAATAAGACTCAGGTCGGTAAACTTGATGGCAGCCACTTCAATATCCGGGGGGGGGGGGAAAATTCTAACACACCCACATACAGGCAGTTAAACTAGAACATCATATGTGTTGGTGTGGTGTGTGTGGGTTATATACACTCTCACACACAGACTCATATTGACAGCACATTGCAAGCTTGCCCCAATGGCTTCAGTCAATAGGACAACTGCAATCAAATTCACAGAGAGGGCCACAGCCTTCATCTCCAGGCAGCTGTAGAGACTTAACCACATAAATGACATATGGGCGGGGATTATGAGACACAGGTCATGCCCATTAAGCAGCAGACACCAAGCCTCACACAACATGGTAAGCTTCATCAGAGTTCTGCTTGAGATGTTAGCCATGAGCTCTCAGGCAACATCGCAATGGGTCTCAACTAGAACTAAACAGCTTCTGAAATTTGGGGAACCTTAAAGGCCAGCATCAACGAGAAACCCGCTGATAAAGCACCGATAATGTCTCTTTAAAAATTCATGATAAGAAATGAAGCTCTCTCTCTGGGTAAGAAGCTGAAAAGCTTCCTGCTTTAACCTTGGGACTATTACAGTTCAGTGTAGGGTTAAACCGTTTGAGAACGTTTATTTATATGTGGTGAAGACCAAAGGAAAATCTTTCTTCTGAGAGATTTATTACCAGCAGTTATACATTCGCAAGGTGAGAAAACCTTCACTAAGTTGTGGATGTCACCAAATCAACACCACTGACATCTACCTAAACATACAATTTTACACGATGGCTTTTTTATTTATATAAAAGACTGAAGTTGTACCTTTTGACTTTAACAAACTGGCAATACCATGCAATCCATAAAGCACCGCACAACTAAAATGGTTTGCGTCCATTCAAATTTTTGAACATGCAAGTTGCCCATTATTAGAATTTTTAACTCCTTAAAATCTTAACCAGTAACACTTTTCATTTTAGTTCAACTGTCCATCAAAGGCAACAGGGCATTGACAGGCCTGGAACATTCTACCATCCAGCACCAAAACCCAGATTTGGCAGAAGGACAAATACACAAGGATTCACGTCTCAGCCCAGCTCTCTGTTGCTTATCTTTGTACTGCATTAGAGAAATAATTCATCACACACACACACATACACACGCGCACGCTCAGGGTCAGATTCATATTTCACTTTCAACTAAACCAGCATGCCCACATTCGACTGCATTGTGGTGAATATTTTGCTTTATAATTTGAGAGACGCTGCTGAAAGATTTCTGTACCACAGTATGCTAAGAGATCAGTTTCAGGACGGTCCTTGGATAACGAACAAAAAAATGTTTTCTTGACCATAAAATAGAAGGCCTTATTCAGCCACTATTTCACAAAGTCACTTAGGAGGAGGGGTTCTGATCAATACTTTAATTTCTCTTTTACATTCCTATCTGATGAAGCAGCCAGGGCAGGTTTTGTCACAAGATCAGAATACGTTCTCTCCACCAGAATCATATTTTGTTCTCTGCCTTCCAATAAATGTCTCGCTTCGAAAAAATATATAAAATTTAAACCTTTTTCAGAAGTAATAACAGAAAACAGCATTGTGTCAACTAGCAAAATTCCATCCTACAAGCTCTGAAACTCCATACCAAACTCAAAACCTTTTCAATTTATATGTTAATGTTCCAAATTAAAATTTAATAACTTAGGATATTGAAAAGCGGCCTTGAATTATACAAAAATAAATCCTGCAAGAAATGCCTAAAATTAGAAATTCAGGGCAGAGCCCGGCCTGTGACTAAGCCCTTGCGCGGTACGAGATTACATTTTTGATGAAAATCAAAACTGCAGAGCAGACTGGGGAAGAGACGGTAAATCTGCTTCATTGTGATTTATGGTTTCATTAAACTAAGGGGAGCCTCTGGTCCCCCCCCCCCCCCACCCACCAAAAAGGTCCCTCAAATGAGATTCTCTCCACAAATTGCAAATTTATTTCATTTTTTCTAAAGCAACCCTAAGCCCTTACAATTTTCTTTAAAGACAAAAAAAAAACAGGACTTTCTAAAGCTAAATCAATTCTGCATCTTCATTAATTATTCATAGCACTTGATAAGCTTTCTTGTAAGCCAGAGGGTTGGGGGGGGGCGGCTGTGGAGTGGCAGGCAAGAACATATATTTTCTTCACCAGGTAGTGTGCAGCCATTTTCCTCGGCAGTCCAAAAGTCAACTATCCACCTTCGCAGTACACAAATGGCAACGCCATTTTCAAACCCATTCTCAGTTCACAACATAGAGGACAACTGGAGTGCAGCAGATCACAGACGAATATCCACACTGCGTAGCCCGTCATCACTGCCTTGGAAATTCCAATCTGACAGACTAGGATAGGTTAAATATTAAACAACTAATAATTCTGGACACTTTTCTGTTCCAGTCAAGTTCGGACACAAACACAGATGTGTATAAATTTAATAAAAACTATTGCAGAAGTAATTAAAAAAGGTAGCAATGTGTCAACAAGCAAAATTCAACAGCCAGGGGTTCATTTAGAGTGTATTTTTTAAAATGCAGATACAGTAACTCAAATCATACCAAAACAGCACCACAGACTTGTCTGGTAATGATCCACAAGCATTTAAAAAGATAATCAGCTACAACATATATAAACACACAGATACACACATACTAATAGCCTACCTCTTATAAAGGTTTGTTTTGTGAAACGCAGACTGCTGTCTTCAACTGGCCTTGTCATTCACTTCTTACTTTCTTCACTGCCAGTAACAGGAATCTAAACACAATGGAAGAAGGGAAAAGAAAAATCTACTGACATGTGGAAAGTTAATGGATAAGATATTACTTATTATCAATCTATATGGCAGATGTACCAGCTCATGTATTAATGTCACTTAGGCTTAAAGTAGCCATTCCAACTACGGAAACCGATAATGCAGCACATTCCTCCTGTAAACACTGGTTGACTGGATGCCTCTGACATCACATACAAGCACCTTCTGAATTAAGACATGAACTTCATTGGTGGCCTATATTAGGCAACAGTAGTAAGACTACTGCTAATATCAGACGTTCGTAAAAAGGATTTGCAGTTACAAGCAAAAATATTCAAAATAAAAAAATTAGTTGACATCCGCTGTCCCTCCTCCAAAAAAAGTGAGAAACACAGATTTATTGCCATTCAGGTGCCTGCTAGAAAGCTGAAGATGAAGATGAAGAGCAATTTCACCCTTCAGCATGATAATGACCGCAAGCATACATATCCAAGTCAACAAAAGAATTGCTTCGGCAAAAGAAAGTAGAAGTTTTGGAACGGGCCCGTCAGAGGCCACACCTAAATCCAACTGAAAGTCTGCGGGCTGACCTGAAGAGGGCCGTGCACAGGAGATGCCCTCGCAATCTGACAGATTTGGAGCACTTTTGCAAGAAAGAGTGGGCGGATATTGCCAAGTCAAGATGTGGCATCCTGGTGGACCCAAAAGGACTGCTGTAATTAAATTAAAAGGCGCTTCAACATCGTGTGCCCACTTATGCAACCAGCTTATTGCACATTTTTTTCATATTTCTCCCCCTAACTAATTTGTTTGTTGGTTTTAATTTAAATTGTACCGGTTATAGGTCACATTAAAGGTGGGAAAATTTTTGAAATGATTTATTGTGGTTTCATCACCCCCCATCACAAAAACCTGGCATTTTAACCAGAATGTGTACACTTTTTATATCCACTGTGGCGGTCTTTCCTGTGTTCTTCACACATTTTCCGAGACGAGCAAAACAGATTCACAGAGCAGTACCAATGATTAAATGTTTTTAGGGGTGTAAAAATGGAAGCGAAACTTTATCCATGGCTGATCCTCAGTAATCCTCTTAATTTTTTCCGATATTTACAAACGCTTCTCTTTTCACGCATCATCACATCTTCCCCCTGCAACAGCCCATAATTTGGCAATTAAGGTGATGCAACAAAGTTATCGCAAGACCTGATCCGGGCCTTGTATTTACTGCAGACTGGGCAAAAGCTGAGATGGACAGAGCCAGCGGGGAGGGGGTGGGGCGTCATGCACACATGCACCTCATGCCTGCACACAACGGCAGCAACATAAGACACAAGGAAAAGCAGAAACCATGGTGGGCAGGACTGCTGCACGCTGTCAATCACAACCCAGATGAAGCCGGACATCTCAAAGCCTTGCTTCTCCCGCCACCGATATGCCATAATTAATGGAAGAAAAGTACAAGAATGTTTAGTTCCCAAAGCCTTCGCCAAGAGGCTCACAATGCTGAGGGGGTGGATGGTTGACGAGCTTTTGTGTTTATATGAAATCATTTATCAAGAGTCTCAAAAATTGTATGGGGAGGGGAGACGTCCATAGTTTGATGCTCAGATTCGACAGTTACAGGGCAACAAATTGGCAGTAACCAGATCATACCGCTTTGTTGAAATGCAATACATGAGACGCATAATGTTTGTGCATGCCTGTCGCTGCATCCTCAAGGCTGTCTTAACACCTTAAGCAAAAAAAAAGACCATAGCCCAGCCACTGTTTAACATTAGCAGCAGGAATCTTTAATTAAGCGAGACAAATTAGGCAGGGGCAAGGGTAAAGATACCGTCTCAAACTCAGAGCCAGTGGAAAATAAACCTAAAATTATAAACTGCTTTATGGCTGGACAATTATCAATAACTAAACTCCTGATCTGTGTTCCACTCCCATGATCTGTTGAACGCATTTGTATCTGATGTCTTAATTAATTCCTGCCCCCCCCCCCTCCCCCGTTAAAATAGAAGAGTGACCCAACTATATACTAAAAGAAATAAAATAAGGGCCAAATAAAATATCCTTTTTAGATTTCTGACAGCCTGCACTGATGCACAAAGCAGCACTGTACTTATTTATAAGTCAGATGAAAATTGTTTGACATCCCAAATGTTAAAAATTTGTATTTCTGGGTCAGTTCTGATGCAAGGCATTTTGAATCAGCTTTGCAGGCACAACATTCTTCAGAGCAGACATCAAAAGCCAAAGAGAAATGTGTACACTACTCCGGGTTTTGCAAAGCTAGAAACAAACCCTTAAAATCCATTCAACATTAAAAGTTATTTATTCATCTCCTTTTTAGATTAAATTCTGTACTCCTGAGCATCCTTTCAGCTATAGATACTTCTGAGTACTTCCTTAAAATGATCAAAATCACACCATAATCTCACAGAGATAAACATGGAAATGTAGTTTTACCGCTTAGCCTTAAACTATATGTATTTTTTCCTCCAAAAATACAAGCCATCCCTACTGTCCTTCAGTAAACCAATACATTAAGCTACTGTGTGTGTGTGTAATTATATCAGGGGTCAAATCCAAACCTTGATTCAATTTTATTAATCAGCACCCAACTTACAGTTTAGAAGTTCTGAAAATATACTGCGCCAGTCAGTCAGCATCAAAAATAGCTATTTGGAAGCCCAATAGCAAGACACTTCATCAGTCTCGTCTTATATTTCCATATATTGAAATAGTTATTCTGACTCTAACATAAGTAGCGCCCGTTTAAACAAACTGCAGCACTTTAAGAAAAAAAATACTTCAGTGGGACTTAATTAAAATTCCCATCCACATATTGCAGACCCATCATGAAAAATAAAAAAATTAAATTATACATATATGCGCAAGACAAGAAGGCATGCTAACCGCAAAACGAACACAAAACGCTTAAAGTGATTCCAAAACGCGACATTTCCACATCAAAAAAAGAACTGCCGCGGGCATAAAGGGGGAAAAAACGATTTCAGAATTTGTGATTTTTAGAGAATTGGAAGTCAAACAAATTAATTGCAATTTTTTTCTACAATTAAATATCTGCCGATAGGTGGCGCCAATTTAATAAGAAATTGCATTAAAAAAAACCTTCCAGTGCATAAATTCTTCGAAGACTTCACCATTAAAAAAAAAATTTAATTACTCACGTTTTTTTTTTTATTAAACCAAAGCACGATAGAAACAGGCGGTTTCGCGCACTGTGCAGACGAGGGGCCGTTTCCATGTCTCGCCACACGCCAGATGAGAATAAAAATAAAAAACCCAGTAAAATGGCTGCGTGAGCTTTTTGTGTTTTCAGATTGTCCCCGGTCCCCCCTTTCATCCGCACGCAACACGCCTTCCTCCAAACTTGAGGAAGAAAAAGCGTTTCAAATTTTCACTCCCGGACCACGGTGACACTTTAGTTATCTAATGCAGCGGAAGACTAAATTGCAAAGTTCCCCCCCCCCCACCAAAACAATCTTAAAAAATAAATGAAATTATTTTTTAAAATAATCAACAGCTATAGTAGCCCTGGCTAGGGATATTACTGGGCGCTCAAGCGACATTTCAATGTTCTAAAAATAAATTTCGAAAAAACTGTCGAGTTCGGGAAAAACAAAACAGAAAAAAAAAACAAAAATGCAAATATAAAGTAAAGCTGCTCGCGGCCTGCGCGAATTCCGAATTTAAAGGCTCCGGCCGGAACGCGAAAAGGGGGCGGAGGAGCAGTCTGGTTACCTCCCGGAACGATGCGGGTAAAGTGGCCGGACAGCAACGAGCCTCCGCCGGTAAACCTGGGAAGGCAGCCAGCGTCGCCCCTATTTCCAGAAGCGCTCCCAGTGCCCCACTCCGGCACTGGGGATGTTTCATCCTAAGCGGCGCCGTGCCGTTTCTCCGCAGCGTCCCGGGGCTGTGCGCTCTGGGCTTTTTCTTTTTTCTCTTTTTTTTCCTCCCCCCCTCTTTTTTTTTTTTAAATAGGGCTGACCGAATGAGCCCGTAAGGGCGCCGCTAGGCAGTTTGCTGGGCTCTGCGTGGGGCGGCGCGTCCTGCTGAGCCCGCGGTCCGCCATCACAGGAACGCAGAATCGAGAGCCGCCGCTGCTGCTGTGTAAAGCGAAACGTTACGGCGAATTTCACGGAGGCGACGACCGACTGTAACGTTACACGGAGAAAAAAAGAGAAAAAAAAATCTCAGAGGGGGAGGACATTGTGTTGAATCGTCTGTCTGACTCGTGCAGTGACATATCTACCAGTGAGGTGAAAAATACAATTAAAATTTAAGAAATGCGATTCGCAAGACCAAGGCACTACGGGAAGCTAGTACTCGTCGCCACATTTAACTTGTTTGCTGCATATTTCCACCTTACAAAACTACGAGCACCGTTATATAGATATATGAATGACATCATGTCGTTTAATTGAAAAAAGGTATATTGTACAAAATGGAGCGAATACTGCCTTAAAATGAAATATGTAGGATTAAATACACAAACTATTATAAGTTTTTACAAACAACACATGTTTTGCGAGACCAGTTTTAATATCAAATATGTAACATATTACACATTCTGCACATTCGACTACTAGTTACAATAGAAATCATCTTTGACATTGTAGTGGTAATTGCGGTAAAAAGAACATTCGTGTAATTTAAGACAGCTCTTTCCTGCAGGGCATCGAAAAAAGGACAGTCTGTGTGACCCCAGTGAGGGCAGAATATAAATAATACAGAAAGATATTCAGCACGCACACTTCTGCTTTCACTTTGGCTGGACGAATCAACTCCGCAGAGAAATCAACCAGGTTATGTTATGGTTGGCCAGCAAATTTCAGTGAATTCAAAAGTTATCTCGACGTCAAAAATTTAATTGAAAAGAAAAAAAATACATTTGCTGGATTAAAAAAATGCACTTATTTCCTAAACGTTTCAAGGCAGAGCCATTTTAGGAAATCATCACCAGTATGCGATCCCTGATAGCGATATATATGTAACAGAGGTAGTAGAAGGTAAATCATATAATATATTCAGATACAGATTTAGATTAAATTTACAATTTCCTGGTACTTTAAACCTGAGTTTATCAACAGATTTTCTACTTTATTTTACACAAATTTAATTTAGTTAGGATTAGTTACATTGAAAAAATAGCTAATGCACAGAACGTTCGTAGCGTCACGAGAATAAATGGCAACAATATTGAGCAGTATCGTCTGCATATCTTTAATGTATCAATATGATACAGAATTTTTCAGCATCTGTACCCCCCCTATACCTACTTTTTTGATTGCAAGGGAAATAAGGTGTTCTGTTAAATATATACTGAGGCCTAATAACAAATAGGCCTAATGTATTCACTGAGGTTAATTTCTGAAGATAAATTCATTTATACCGAAATGAACTCGGTTAATAGAAGAAATGACATATTTCCATTATTTTATTGTAACTACACAATTTAATATCGTCTACTTTGGGCTTCACTGATCAAAATCATGTTATCGTGAATTAATGTAACTATACCACTATATTAATTTTCTATAACATAACACGTAATGCCGGCCAGGCGAATCACAAGAGTAAATCATTGCGCGATAAATCTTTAATTCGATCTAACGTTACTTAACGGAAACTTTTAGACCAAAGAAATTGCTACGAATCACTAATTAGACAGTAGCATTGCTTCAGGCTGACCTGTGGTCAATAATAAAATACCAAAATGATTTAATCATGCAAAGTACTTGTAATCGAGTCATGCATTACAGTCCTGTACACCTGCATAAACCAAATGTTACGCAAGTCAGGTGTCCTCGGCTTTTTCCTACCCGACAGATACTGCTTCCAAGCGCTACAGCGCATGCGTAAATCAACATTACATCACACGTCTATTATGTGTGGAAATTTCTGCTGGTCTTGCGTGTTAACTTGGTTTATCTTTAACGATATTCATTTATTTTGGTGTTCATTACAAACTCCGAATTCGTATATCTGGGACGAGATTTTACTATTAAACTCCACTGTACACGTGTATTTGTTTTGCTTGTTGAAACTAATTCAAATTGTGGTCTTCGTTTTACCTAAAGTGAAAGTAGGCCCATTTAATTTCAATAACAAAGAACGAGATCTGCGTTTCTGTTTATCTTGGAACTAAAGTTGCTCGACATTAGCCCTACATTTTTACCCAGGCATTAAATTTCCTTATTAAAAACACCCTCCCCACCGAAAACTATAGTTAACACTTTCTAGCAGCATAAAACTACGTGTAAAAAACTGCTACCCAATTGTAAACTATAGGTCGCAGTTTCTAGCAGTATGAAACCTCATGTAAGAAAGCGTTTCCTCCAGCTGATACATCGGACGGTTGTTTGATAGCATAAATCCTTATTCATATGTCCATTCACAGCTATGGGTATGATATTTTGGCAAAGTAGCTGATATAACTGAAAATGTATACTATAGTAGCAAATTCTGGCAAGGCAGCAAAAAAATGGCAGATTACATGTGTTAATAACCATTAAACTCTAAACAAGTTGGGTTTTACCCATAATTCTACTGAATGTCAGGTGGCACATAAAGCTGAACAAATAAAACAATGCTGAATATATATTCATATTTATTTGCCTCCGCAGCTGTGCATCAAAAACATACAGACCTAATGCATTTCTTGGAGTGTATTACCCACTTATAGTCATTACACATTTATACATAAAGACTGCCCTTTAGGTTTAGGAGGATGCAATTACTACCTAACTATTAGTTTATGGTCTTAGTAATGGATCATATTTGATGTATTAGGGGTGTATGTAACCAACATTTGCTTGGCTTGGTCGATATCTTATTTTTCATATAGTCCAGATAATATACAATATTTGGTACTTCTGCGGTATTTTGAAAAGCAATGCTGTTCCGGCATTTTTAAATACCCCAAAAGGAATCACCATTGTATGCTGTGCTACATGAGTCATTTTCATGATCCTGAGAATTTTTTGGGAAAAAAAAACATACAATTAAATACAGGGTTGTTGTCTTGTGTAGAACAACTGACATCAGCTTAATGTTTTAGGTACATTAAAACTAAGTCATTTGTTGCTAAGTATTTTTTTTTGTAGAGCAATTGATATCACCTTAATTTATTAGGTAGCCATATTCTAAAACTAAGTAAATTCTTCATTTGATTTAATGATTTTTAAAATCCATTTTCCCCAAATAGGTAGCCAAAAATCTCATTATTGAAATGGTTTTAAGGTCAAATTACATGAAACTAGATAAAATGTTTATAAATCTTTCAGTTTAATTGCTTGTAACCCCCAAAACACAATAAAATAGTATGGTAATATTAATTTTTTTGAGCAGTTTTTTGTTAGATTTGTAATTTTTTCTTATTTTCATAGCTCTTGCCCTGGCTCTGGTGAAATACTTTTGCTTAGGTCTATTATAGAAATAAATGGTGATATGATAAAACTGATTAACTACCCCATGGACAAAATCAGCGGTTTTTTCAAACTAATTAAAAAAATTAGCGAAAATGTATATGTTACAGTAAAGCATTTGCTATAATGACCCAGTTACACTGCCCAAGCTTAAAAAGTGGTTCTACTAATAAATATGTCTACAGTTCATAAATGTGAAAATAATCCTTTCAGGTACAAATGTGTAAGCCAAATGTGTGGTATACAGTAAGTGGGTTATACCATGTATTATCCAGTTCGCGTTGGGTAGTTCTTTGCCTAAACCGCTGTGCATTTCAAACATAATGCATGACTTGTCATGCATTAACCCTGACATTATTGACAATTGTGTAACGATAGCATAATGAAATGGACATACACAGCAAAAATAGCATGTGTACCAAACAAGACATTGTAAAACACAAACATCAACTTAACCAGCCTTTTCTCTTCATCGATCGCATTTTACAAAGCTCTATTCGTTTCCCTTGAAATTGGCGGCCGGGATCACTTCCTTTATATAGATCCAGTTGAAGTCTAGATGCTATTTGGAGATGAAGGCCACTCAGAGAGTAGAATTTTATGGTCATCTAGTGCACAGTCCATAGATTTTCTGATAACAAAATTATGAAAGGGAAACCAAGCACAATGGGTACACTTACTGTAAAACCCAGAACATAAACATCAAGGAAAAGTTGTTTTTTTCTTTATTTCTTTATTGTAAAGCCAATGACTTATGAACTCTAGAGCATTGTAAAATACTAACACTTGCATATTCCTTGCATATTGCATATTCCTTTACTTGACAGAGACAGGATAATTAGGAAGACTGACTTTCTTTTTTGACATTAGAATTTACTTTGACAAGATAAATACATTGTAACACATTGTTATCATAAAAAACTGACATTCAGCAAGGTTATATATTTACATACATGTACTTATACATACACATATACCCATAGGCTTATATATTTTATTAATTGCTTCTATGCCAACAGCCTGCTTCTGCAGAGAATCATATGGCTGGAACTGAATACATAAAGCATATACATATGGACAAGAGTTTCAGTTACTGTCAGATAAAGCTTTAGAATGTGCAATATGTGTGATCTGAGACATTTTGAAAGCGGTGGGATTTTTGGTGCCGTACGTAGTGGTTCCAGTATCTCAGAAACAGCCACCTCCTGGGATTTTCATGTACTACTGTCTACAGTTTACAGCAATCCAGTCGTTGAAGTTCTGAGGCAGAAAACACCTTGTTAATGGAAATGATTAGAGGGGAATGGCCAGATTCCTTAAAGCTAACAGAAAGGCTACAATATTGCACTGCAACAATGTCATGGACCTGGGAAAGTTTGCTGCACTTTGTTGAATCCATGCTTTGGAAAATAAAAGCTGCTCGGTAAGGAGGTGCTGCCACATACTAGCTAGGTATATATCAGGATGTTAGAGGGGCATCGATACCCTGGCCCAAAATGTATCGCATGTGAAATAACTGAACTGGAAATCTCAGGAAGGAAGTTCAGTTGCGAAGTGGCAGCCGCACAAACTCAGAGAGAGGGACCAGATCACTCAACACCCAACCTGAATGGCAGCAAGTCCCAGCATCAGAGTTCCAACAAATAATGGAAAGCCTTCCCAGAAGAGCAGAGGCAGACCGACTTTATATTAATATCCTTGGTTTCGGAATGTTGGACAAGCCAGTGTCCACAAATAGCGACACACGCACGCACGCTGTGTGTGTGTGTGTGTGTGTGTGAGAGAGAGAGAGAGAGAGAGAGAGAGAGAGAGAGAGACCATTTTTAAATGTAGTCATCCTGAAGAACAGAGGATGTTTTAAAATTTTGTGGCAATAAATTTGTGAAAAAAGGAACCAAATTCAAAATTCTGCAAGTACAACATTCAGCTGTTTTTTTCTTGATTTCTTCATTGTAAAGTTGTTTTGCCTCCAGGCAGACAAAGAGGGAGCCAAGTACAGAGAAGGGGATTAAAGTTAAAGTTTGGAAAAGATGAATAACTACATGCTAATCACCCATCATCAGTTTGGAAAACCATACATGAGATTAAGGTGAGAGCACTCACCTTCTCCTCAGTGACAGCCAGCTCGCTGAACAAGATCAATTGCAGATTTCAAATAACCAAGAACAATAAATTTTTTCCCCCTCAAATTCACAACAATATATCTGCAAGTCAATTAAACATCAGGTGCTTCCCCACCAAATTTACCATCTGTGCAGAGTTCCTGGACTGACTCGAATGGGAACTTTTGTAATTTCAGGCCACTTCTGTGTGTCACTTCCTTCCACACAACAGGAACTGTGACCTTTATGCTTAATAAGTATGAGAGGCACAAAAATCTTGTAGGTTAAACTTCAAATGTAATTTCATACAAAAGATCACCACTTCCCCAAAACAATGGAAGATGAACAAATCATTTTGTTAGTTGGATGATCAATTGCGAGGTCTGAAAATATAGGACATATAGCATTTTATCTATATTTTGTTTTTATGAACCACAAAATGTTTATAATACATTATTAAATCTGGCTAGCAGATTGATCTTTTGCTTCCCACAGAATAAAAAAACATTATTCAACTGATAAACACTGACAATTTTTACTGCCAGCACTGGCAATATTAGACAAAAGAACTATGGTTATTGGTCGAATTTTTTAATGTATGGAGGTGCAAGCAAAAAGGTATTTATTATTGTATTTAATGTAATTCAAATACAGAAATAATTCCCTATGCTAAACTTTATCAGTTTTCCCTGAACTTCCACATAACTTCCAAATTAGGACCAGTGCTTATGGCCAACCAATCAGCAAAGTTTACCACTATGAGCCCCACCCAGTAGTTCATGGTTGAGCGAAAAGTACCTACTCCAGAGTAGGGACTAAATAAAGGTTGAGGAACTACAATTGGGGTGAATTCCTGGATTAGGAATTTGGCTGCGGTTCCTGGTTCTTGGAAAAGGTTCCTGCAGTGGTAAAGCCTTACCACCTTAAATCCTCCTCTGCCCCCCCCCCCCAACTCCCTTCTTCAGGATGTTTGCCGGTTTTTAAATCATAAATGGTGGAAACGGCCCTGTTCCCACATGTTTCAAGTCCTCTACTATCATCCCTGTCCCCAAAAGGCAATGATTTGTGGCCTAAATGACTACAGGTCTATTGCTTTGACCTTTTGTAGTTATGAAAGTCTTTGAGCAACTTGTCTTGATCCATCTGCCACAATAATGTACCCCCTGCGTGTTCCTATGCATTTTGCATAAAGAGCCAACAGATCTGTGGATAATGTTAACCTGGCCCTGCACCCTGTGCTAAGCATCTATACACCTCAGGGACCGATGTGCACAGGTGGACATTTCAGGTCAAAAAAATAAAAATCCAGACCAAGATTTTGTTTCAGCAAACCAATTGATTATTGTCTGACTAAAACTCACTATATACAACTGGTTGGTTGAAATGAAGTCTTGGTCTGGATTTTTACTTTCTGGACCTGAGATGTCCACTTTAGGGACCTATGTGAGAATACTATTTGTGGACTTCAGCTCAGCTTTTGATACCATTGATCGAGAATTAGAGTCTGTTAAACTCTCCTAGCTAGCTCTGCCGTATTCCACCTGTCGTTGGACCACAGAGAATAGACAGCAGATACCACTGGGAAAACACATCTTTGCCCTGCCCTCAGTTCTGGTGCTCCCCAGGACTGTGTCTGTCATCCCTTCTTTTCAGTCTGTATACCAATGACTGCACCTCCAAGGACCCTTCGCTGAAGTGTGCAGATGACACTACGGTGTTCGGCCACAGAAATCAAGTCATTTAATTAGTGTCTGATGCAGTCAAAATCGTCTGGTGCTCAACACCCAGAATTTTAGAAAGCACCCCCTCAGCCTCTATCCCCATGGTGCTACGGCACAGGTACTCAAACTGGAAATTG